>CM031606.1:82713282-82715782 GCA_018398815.1 Conus ventricosus | reverse complement strand
GAGGATAGCGGGGGAAAGAGCTGTGTGGTGCGGTGCCTTGCTTTCCTGGAGGACTGAACATTGTTGATTGTGCCCTACACCTGAAAAGGCCTGTATTCTTGTCGCCCCCTCCCCCACTTCGTGGAACACTGGCAACGACCTGACAAACAACGGACCGATGGTTACGAGAGGATGCGCCGAGGAACATTCACTGGAAGCTAGCACTGCAGAAGATGGACAGCATTTCTCTCTCTCTCTGTCACACTTCCATCCATTCTGTTATGGTGTCAGCCAGTGTCTATGGACTTTCTGCATGATAAATTTGTCTTATTGGCATACATCTGTGCAGGCGGTTGTATGGTGCGGTACCCTGCTTTACTACAGGACTGAACGTTGTTGATTGTGCGCGCGCATACACACACACACACACACACACACACACACACACACACACACACACACACACACATATGCATACATACATACAAACATACCTGACAAACCTGTGCTATACACATCTGACATCTTTTTATGCAAAACATGGCGCCTGACAAACCTTATGCCATGCACATTCGACATGCTCCTTACGACACACACATCTCACAGGCCTTTCTATGCCATGCACATTCGACATGCTCCTTACGACATACACATCTCACAGGCCTTTCTATGCCATGCACATTCGACATGCTCCTTACGACATACACATCTCACAGGCCTTTCTATGCCATGCACATTCGACATGCTCCTTACGACATACACATCTCACAGGCCTTTCTATGCCATGCACATTCGACATGCTCCTTACGACATACACATCTCACAGACCTTTCTATGCCATGCACATTCGACATGCTCCTTACGACATACACATCTCACAGGCCTTTCTATGCCATGCACATTCGACATGCTCCTTACGACATACACATCTCACAGGCCTTTCTATGCCATGCACATTCGACATGCTCCTTACGACATACACATCTCACAGGCCTTTCTATGCCATGCACATTCGACATGCTCCTTACGACATACACATCTCACAGGCCTTTCTATGCCATGCACATTCGACATGCTCCTTACGACATACACATCTCACAGGCCTTTCTATGCCATGCACATTCGACATGCTCCTTACGACATACACATCTCACAGGCCTTTTTATGCCATGCACATTCGACATGCTCCTTACGACATACACATCTCACAGGCCATTTTATGCCATGCACATTCGACATGCTCCTTACGACATACACATCTCACAGGCCTTTTTATGCCATGCACATTCGACATGCTCCTTACGACATACACATCTCACAGGCCTTTTTATGCCATGCACTTCCAACAAACTTTGTTATACTGTGCACATCTGACAAACTTTGTTATACTGTGCACATCTGACAAACTTTGTTATACTGTGCACATCTGACAAACTTTGTTATACTGTGCACATCTGACAAACTTTGTTATACTGTGCACATCTGACAAACTTTGTTATACTGTGCACATCTGACAAACTTTGTTATACTGTGCACATCTGACAAACTTTGCTACGCTATATATGCACATCTGGCAGGAGTTCTTATGCCATACACACCTGACAAGCTTTCTTATGCCATATATGCACACCCGGCAGCAGTTCTTATGCCATACACATCTGACAAGCTGTCTTATGCCATATATGCACACCCGGCAGCAGTTCTTATGCCATACACATCTGACAAGCTGTCTGCCATATATGCACACCCGGCAGCAGTTCTTATGCCATACACATCTGACATGCTGTCTTATTTCATATATGCACACCCGGCAGCAGTTTTTATGCCAACACATCTGACAAGCTGTCTTATGCCATATATGCACACCCGGCAGCAGTTCTTATGCCATACACATCTGACAAGCTGTCTTATGCCATATATGCACACCCGGCAGCAGTTCTTATGCCATACACATCTGACAAGCTTTCTTATGTCATATGTGCACACCCGGCAGCAGTTCTTATGCCATACACATCTGACAAGCTTTCTTATGCCATATGTGCAGACCCGGCAGCAGTTCTTATGCCATACACATCTGACTAGCCTGATGCCATAATGTGATATTTCCCGTTATGCCACACACATCTGAAAAGTTTTTGTTTTTTATTTCACATATCTAAGAAGAGATTTATATTATACACATCTGACAGGCTTCCCTGTGGCGTAAGCAATTTTCCAGTCAAATTGGTTATTGTCAGACGCAGAACTGACTTAAAAACAACGACCACAACAACAACGAAGTCTTGTCAGGCCCCTTGCACCTGTCTGTGAACCTTATCCACAAGGTTTGTTTTCAAGGAAATCTATATCGATTGAATGTGCACACGCTAGCATGCATCACGCAGAGTAGCTCGAGCACGTGCGAGAATCTACTGGGGCCCTATGTGGGTTCGTGTCTCACACGAACAGAGGCATTCAAAAAACGTTTACAGACTGTAACGGAAATTGTTGGCTTATCTTTAATCCTAAGCCTGGCAACAAT
>CM031606.1:82700782-82708282 GCA_018398815.1 Conus ventricosus | reverse complement strand
AAAATAAAAAGAGGAATCTCTTGTACGATTTTTTTTTAGTACATAAATTATCATACTGTAATCCTCATCCAATGTACGGCGGGAAAAATAAGTACCAGTACGTTTTACCGCGTCTTTCGGCAGTGCATGAAGTTTGTAGGAAACTACAGTATAAAAACGCAACCTGAGACAATAGTGATCACTTAATTTCTTTTGTTTTATCAGGTTTTTTCCATATGAAAGTGTAAGTTTATATCCAGTAATCGAAATGTGAACTGCGTAGGGCACAGACTATGTGCAATTTTGATCGGTGTAGTCGATTTGCTTTTGCATCATGTCGTTGATACCACTGAATGGCAATGATTAAGAAAAAGAGAAAGCAAATTTGATTCCACTGCATTTTTTTGTGTGTGGTCATCTTTCTTACCTTGTAAACAACGAACATTTTTGACCATGCTCTTAACGTATTAACCGCTTAGATTAAGTAGTGTGAGTCTCCCCTTTCTAATGTTTATAAAGATGACAACAACAATAATAAATAATAATAGTTGTTGTTATTGTTGTTGTTATTCCAACCCCATTTACGTACGAAGTTAATCTGTGGAACGCGTAAGGAGTAATTTCAGGGACATAATTAAACTATAACTAGGTGGTCCACTTGAGCAGGCGGATGGGGGTGGTGGGGATGGGGGCAGTTCTGTTCTGCTACATCGGGGCGGTATTTTAATACATACAGATCGGAGAGTTAGCTGCAGCTGTAGCCCATAGATATGCACATGATACAACATTGACCTTTCCACTCTGACATTTACCCTTCAAAACTCTTGTCACTGGACACAACGAGCAGGTGTCCCCCAAGCTGCAAACCCCTAGGGTTTGCTTGGCTGACTCAACGACTTCCATTCATGGTGAATTGTATGGCTTTTTACATTTTCTTTCTTCTTTTTGGGGTGGGGTGGGGGTGGGGTGTAGGAGTGGGGTGGGAATGTATTACATATACTCTCGGGTTTGCTCCTCCCTCCTCCCCCCTCTCTCACACACATAACACACACACACACACATGCACAGGGACAGCGTTCAATTTGCAAGTGTGGTGTTGTTGTTGTTGCCATTTACTGGTTATCACTATTCACACAAACATTCTGTTTTGTTTTGTTTTGTTTATCAGTTAGCCTGCAACGCCCACTTAACAAAATTCACGCACCCACGTCTGTACTCAGCAAGACGGACCAAAGTGGCCAGGCTCAGGTCACAGCTCGCGAACTTCCCTCCTCGTCAGCCTCCAGGTTTTCGCTGCTCATTCAGCTTGAACGTCGATCCCCCCACCACTGGACGAACTGAGCTGGTGGACGGTGAGAGCCATCCCAAAGAGGAGCTGGGCGGGAGAGGAGAGAAATGAGGGGGAAAGGGAGAAAGGAGAATGTACCACGACTCCAAGATCACCACGGCGTGCGATCCACACGTTAAGGTGGGCATCACGAAGTGACGATCGTTGTTGCATCAGGCGCCGAGGAGGAACCAGCAAAGCCCTACTGCGACATGAGCGCTGCTCTGCCAGGTGGGAACCGGCCCGCCACCCAGCAGGTATCCCAGGAACGACAGGTATCCCCGGCACGACAGGGGTTCATCTTTATGAGTGCCATACCCGACAGACCTCTACCATCGCAGTCAAGCCTTCTGTTCGTGTGGGAACATTCACCAATTCATAAGGAGTTCAACACGCTCACGCGCGCGAGCGCGCGCGCGCACACACACACACACACACGTACACACACACACACACACACACACACACACACACACACACACACACACACCTACGTATCACACACACACACACACACACACACACACACACACACACACACACACACACACCTACGTGTCTCTGCCCATTTCTAGTAAGGTTGACAAGTGACAATTTGATTTACGACCCCCACCCCTATTTCCCACGTTAGGCCGCAATCAAGCCACGTGGCGAAATGTAATGACTGGGCGTACCCAGCGAACAACACCGTTTTGATCAATGAGTTCGGTTCACGACATTTTGATCGCCGTTGGATTTACGTTGTACAGTGACCCACTCAATGGGGAGATTGTGAATTGTTTTACATACAGGCACACATACGCGCGCGCGCGCACTCTCTCTCTCTCTCTCACCCATGCATAAATACCTCGCGCGCGGGCATTTGTGTGTATGTGTGTGCACGCGCGCGCGCGCACGCAGACGCACACACACACACACAGAGTAATTTACATGCATCTGAAACGGAACTTTTTAAACAGAGCTGTAATTAAAACAAAAGTCGTGTAGACGGTCCAAAATTTGACGAAAGTTTAATTCTTTCAGTTC
This sequence comes from Conus ventricosus, assembly GCA_018398815.1. NCBI lineage: Eukaryota > Metazoa > Mollusca > Gastropoda > Neogastropoda > Conidae > Conus > Conus ventricosus. Next base: position 82,705,950 of record CM031606.1, on the reverse strand, counting down.
TTGATTCTGATAATTTCAATTCCCGTGTTGAAATTTAAGGAAACTAAGCCTTGAGTTTATCCCCCCCCCTCTCCCTCTATATTTTTGCGTGCACGCGCAATTCAATATTTCTTGCAGTCATTGCAACACCAAGATGCTCTGTAAGTTGCTGGAATGGTGCTCGGTACTTATCCTTGGAATTTATTAGTTATATATATATATATATATATATATATATATATATATATATATATATATATATATATAATATATATAATGTGCATGTAGTTGCCTGTCTGCCTATCTTCTTTTCGTCAAAACTGAAATCTCCCCGAGTATTCTTTTTTAAATCGAAGAAATGATTTAAATCGCTTTGTTTACTGTCATCCTATTCTGTTCATACGGTGCCTATGTTTTGAAGTCGTTGTATGTTTACCGATTTCTGCTGTAGAAAAAACAATCGGTACTGATTATCTTTATTGTACAGGCTGGTGTCTGTGTTCATCAATTCCTCCTAGACGGAGTATTCATTCAATCAAGTGAGTTGTCGCGAACGTTGAGTCAGCCAAGCGTGAATGGGGCTTGGATACAGCTGTTTGCTGGATATGTCAGTATTACGCTTCTCTTCTGAGTCACTCGATTCATTTGGCAAGAGAAGGGAGGGGGGGGGGGGGGGGGGGGGGGGGGGGGGGGGGGGGGGGGGGGAAGAAGGGCTGCTAGGCGTTGGGAGTGGGAAAAAGATTTACCACTTACACGCAGAGCAGGAAGTCAAACACACAGTATCATTTTTTTCCTTCTTAAAAGTACACAACTACGACTCTCTTGCACACACAAAGGAGCACAACGTTCAACTTCCCCTCCACTTGTGCATACAACACTGACAGGGAGGCGTTGTATATAATCATAAAGACGTACACACACCACACGAAAGGCGGGACTGCCGAGGACTTCCAACACATGTTTTTCATAGATATATATAATTATATGTACAGAAGTTGACGACACATGTTTAGCTATCTGAATTTGAAAGAAACCAGTTGCACACCCAGAGAAGGAAATGAAAAACAACAACAACAAGAAAGGTTTGGAACTATTTCCAGATACCACATCCTGCCCACGCCCCCCACCCACCCACCCCCTCGCCTCTCAACCTCACTCTCACGTGTACTCAAGTGCCCTCCCGAAAAAGTTGACACTTCTTACACAGTACTTACTAGGTATATCTTCTTGCAGATCCATTTCTCATTTGTATCATCAGTTACTGACAATCACTCGTTTTAAAGTTATTATATTTCACATGAAATACATAATTCACAAGCTCTGAAAACGAAACATGCAACTTTCTTTAACTCTTCTTTTTTATATATATTTAAATATATGGTTCAAATCGTATAATGATTGAAAAAAGGAAAGAAAAAGAAAGCGAGCGAATGACATAATGATACCCTGTTAATCAAGACATGAAATCTGATGACAAGTTGTAGCATGATAATGTATTGCTTATCATGAAATGATAAAGAAAAGAAGAAGCTTATACAAACAGACGAACATCTTTGAGCCTTGAAAAAAAAGACCAAGTGTTTGTGCGTGATATTATTACGATAAACTGATATATATATATATATATATATATATATATATATATATATATATATATATATATATATAATATAATATATATATATATAACGTTTTATATAGACTACTTTATCTTTTTTCTTTTCTGTCCATTTTCTCCCCTGCCCCCACCCAAAGTCATCCACCACCTTCGCCATCGTTCCACCGTTACTCCCAACTTTCCTCCTCTCCCTAACCCCTCCTTCCATGATGCCCATTCTGGCTGGAAGCAACTCTAGCACCATGGTGCTCAGGAGCGATAAATATCAGGTTGTCATAAAGCAACCCACCAGAGGAGACACCGCACTGCCGCCATGTCTCTTCGATTTCCTCGCTACGTCCATGGTCGTCAAGTGTTTTTTGTTTGAAGTCGTAGTTTGGGGACGTTCTTGGGGACTGTGGTTCAGTGAAGTGGTGGTAGTTGGGGGACGTTTCTGGGACTGTGGTTCAATGGAAGTGGTGGTAGTTGGGGGACGTTCCTGGGGACTGTGGTTCAATGGAAGTGGTGTAGTTGTTCTTGGGGACTGTGGTTCAAAGGAAGTGGCTCCAGGGGACTGTGGTTCAATGGAAGTGGTTGTAGTTGGGGGTCGTTCTTGGGGACTGTGTTCAAAGGAAGTGGCTCCAGGGACTGTGGTTCAATGGAAGTGGTTGTAGTTTGGGGTCGTTCTGGGGACTGTGTTCAAAGGAAGTGCTCCAGGGGACTGTGGTTCAATGGAAGTGGTTGTAGTTGGGGGACGTTCCTGGGGACTGTGGTTCAATGGAAGTGGTTCCAGGGGACTGTGGTTCAATGGAAGTGATGGTAGTTGGGGGTCGCTCTTGGGGACTGTGGTTCAAAGGAAGTGGTTGTAGTTGGGGGACGTTCCTGGGACTGTGGTTCAATGGAAGTGGTGGTAGTTGGGGACGTTCCTGGGGACTGTGGTTCAATGGAAGTGGTGGTAGTTGGGAGACGTTCTTGGGACTGTGGTTCAAAGGAAGTGGCTCCTGGGGACTGTGGTTCAATGGAAGTGGTGGTAGTTGGGGACGTTCCTGGGGACTGTGCTTCAATGGAAGTGGTGGTAGTTGGGGACGTTCCTGGAGACTGTGGTTCAATGGAAGTGGTGGTAGTTGGGGGACGTTCCTGGGGACTGTGGTTCAATGGAAGTGGTGGTAGTTGGGGACGTTCCTGGGGACTGTGGTTCAATGGAAGTGGTTTCCAGGGAAGTGCTGGCGGCCTCCTGACTGGCACACGTGCACTCAAACCGGCTCCGAAATTAAGATATTGTCGTCAATGGGAGGGTGGGGTGATGTGTGTGTGTGTGTGTGTGCGTGTGTGTGTGTGTGTGTGTGTGTGTGTGTGTGTGTGTGTGTGTGTGTGGTTGGAGGTGTACCGCGAAGGCTAAATCAGCACAGACACCACTGAAAACCACCGAAGTGATTATGCGTCAGCGCAGGGTCTCCTCCGGGGGTTGCCTCAAGGAGACTTGACATTGATGGAACCCAGTGGACTGCAACTGCCGGGCTTGCGACTCGGAAATAAACCTGGGGTGTGGCTGCGTAGAGACTGGAATAAATGTAACGTCACCAGGTGGAGTGGCACAGAGAGAGAGAGAGAGAGAGAGAGAGAGAGAGAGAGAGAGAGAGAGAGAGAGAGAGAGAGAGAGAGAGAGAGAGAGAAGCCAACGTTCATTATTCTGATAGACTTCACTTTTCTCAGACAGCAGAGCATTAAAGACAAAGGAGCCGTCTTTCACCATTCTGATGGTATCATTTTCTGCGTTTTCAAGATAAAGAGATCGACTTTCACCACCTAGTTAAGTGTTGTTTTCTTACGCTTTTGAGAAACCAACTTTTGCCATTCTAATGGAGAGGTCCATTTTCACACACTTTTGATTGTCCAAGACAAAGAGACCGATTTTCTTTTCTTTTTCGTCTCAACTTCCACACACCTAAAAAATAATATCATTCTTTCATCGTCCTTATGCCCCCTCCCCACCCGGCCCCCACCCCCTCCCCTATCCCTCCCTAAGCCACACCGAAGTTCGTCTTTCACAGCCCCATTGCCGAAATCCACGGGAACCAAGAGTCCAGTTTTCAGCAACGCTGGAGTTAGGTTTGGCACACGAAGGATGTTGGAAAAAACCCTATTCTTTCGTAATCAAATGTCTATCGGTTTACAGACATAATCTCTCTCTCTCTCTCTCTCTCTCTCTCTCTCTCTCTCTCTCTCTCTCTCTCTCTCATTTGAAGACAGATTTTAAAAAGCCCATCTGTATGATACACTCAACAATCAGTTACAATTCGAAAGCAAATGTACAGCAGCTTTTTCTTTTCCCATCGGGTAACCATTTCTTACGGTACAATCACAACAAACAAAGCCGCGTCCTTGAACTTATCACACCACGTACAAGTATCATTGAAGCTCTTGTCTCATCTATAACAATCAAAAATGTACTTCCGTTGTTTCTTTGACATTCAAACAATTTTGGTCCAGTAGTCTAAGCTGCGGTGTTTTTTCGATCGTATTTTCCTTTTGTTTGGTGGATGGCTGTACCATCTAAAATTCTCGTGAAGTATTTACATTAAAAGATATTTTTCTAAACTCGGCATTGCTTCATAGTTATAAGAAAATTTCAAACAAATAAAGGAGCTCTAGTAAACTACTTTTGATATCTATTTTGTTGGCAAACTCATAATCATGTCCAGACCATCTGAAATAGCGACAAATCAACAAGGAGATAAACATAACTCCCGATAACAGGATACGTGTATTAAACGTTGCTTCCCCTGTCAATTCTTCCTGCCACTTTGGTTCTTTCAAGAATTCGTGTCGTTTGTCTTCAGGGTAAAAAAAAATCCTGCGTAAGAAGGAAAAACAACAACAACAACGTCATCTGACGTCCTGTTGTCTACGAAAGGGTGTATAAGGAATAACCACAATATATCATTGTTCTTTGGATGCAAACATCACCATCATGTTGCTGTTGTTTTCTTCATCGGTGAACACGACGCTGTTCCTATAACCCCATGTAAAAAGATCGTGACATAGATTCAAGAAAAACGTACGCTACATAACAATTTTGTTCAGCGTGCGTATCCCGCTAGGTTTGTCTCCCTTTTCTATGTTTTTCGATTATAATGTGATCGTTCTGAACACCATGACAAGGGCACCTCCTAGTGCAGTCATCGGATAGTATATCGAAACACAGCAGCGATCTGCTCCTCATCCTGTTGTAGTTGTAATCCATTTACCTACTCGAAACGTGCAATGGGATTTAACACGTTGTGTGTGGGGTGTGTGTGTGTGTGTGTGTGTGTGTGAGTGTGTGTGTGTGTGTGTGTGTGTGTGTGTGTGTGTGGGGTGAGAGAGAGAGAGAGAGAGAGAGAGAGAGAGAGAGAGAGAGAGAGAGAGAGAGAGTAGTTTTGTATAACCTAACTGGGTGTGACCATCACTGTGTGGGCGAACTCACACCGAAGAGTGTTATGTCCCCCTTCTCGGAGGAAGAAAATATAGGTGAGCTTGTTCATCTAGGACCGATTTCTATTTTCTGCAGTTTCAGTATTTTTTTTTCTACTCGTTCTTTTCCTGCCATACA
>CM031606.1:82688282-82695782 GCA_018398815.1 Conus ventricosus | reverse complement strand
CACCAACTCTGGTTCTTCTCCCCCTGTTCCTCTATTACACCAACTCTGGTTCTTCTCCCTCTGTTCCTCTATTACACCAACTCTGGTTCTCCTCCCTCTGTTCCTCTATTACACCAACTCTGGTTCCCCTCCCTCTGTTCCTCTATTACATCAACTCTGGTTCTCCTCCCTCTGTTCCTCTATTACACCAACTCTGGTTCTCCTCCCTCTGTTCCTCTATTACACTCCACTCTGGTTCTCCTCCCCCTGTTCCTCTATTACACCAACTCTGGTTCTCCTCCCTCTGTTCCTCTATTACACCGACTCTGGTTCTCCTCCCTCTGTTCCTCTATTACACCAAGTCTGGTTCTCCTCCCCCTGTTCCTCTATTACACCAACTCTGGTTCTCCTCCCTCTGTTCCTCTATTACACCAAGTCTGGTTCTCCTCCCTCTATTACACCAACTCTGGTTCTCCTCCCCCTGTTCCTCTATTACACCAACTCTGGTCTCCTCCCCTGTTCCTCTATTACACCAACTCTGGTTCTCCTCCCCCTGTTCCTCTATTACACCAACTCTGATTCTCCTCCCTCTGTTCCTCTATTACACCAACTCTGATTCTCCTCCCCCTGTTCCTCTATTACACCAACTCTGGTTCTCCTCCCTCTGTTCCTCTATTATACCCCACTCTGGTTCTCCTCCCTCTGTTCCTCTATTACACCAACTCTGGTTCTCCTCCCTCTGTTCCTCTATTACACCAACTCTGATTCTCCTCCCTCTGTTCATCTATTACACCAACTCTGATTCTCCTCCCTCTGTTCCTCTGTTGCACCAACTCTGGTTCTCCTCCCTCTGTTCCTCTATTACACCCCCACTCCGGTTCTCCTCCCTCTGTTCCTCTGTTAACACCAACTCTGGTTCTCCTCCCCCTGTTCCTCTATTACACCAACTCTGATTCTCCTCCCTCTGTTCCTCTATTACACCCCACTCTGGTTCTCCTCCCTCTGTTCCTCTGTTACACCAACTCTGGTTCTCCTCCCCCTGTTCCTCTATTACACCCCACTCTGGTTCTCCTCCCTCTGTTCCTCTATTACACCAACTCTGGTTCTCCTCCCTCTGTTCCTCTGTTACACCAACTCTGGTTCTCCTCCCTCTGTTCCTCTATTACACCGACTCTGGTTCTCCTCCCTCTGTTCCTCTATTACACCAACTCTGGTTCTCCTCCCTCTGTTCATCTATTACACCGACTCTGGTTCTCCTCCCTCCGACTCATGGTTCCTTTCCCCGGGAGCGTGAGCAAATCGGAAACCGCGCGATTCCCCGTCCCCCCCCCCCCCCCCCCCCCCCCCATCAACCGTCTCTTTCCGCCCCTGGTTCTAAACATCCACGACAATAGTCACGTCTAGGACACGTCCAAGAATAGGTCCACAGGGACCAGATACACAGCACCACGTCACAGTACACGAGCAAAGGGGGCTAAACTGGTACAGTTCTACGTCGTTTAAGCTACAGCCCACAACACACCAGGAACTAGCTAAGAACACAACAGATCCCACACATGTGCACCTTCCTCCCTTAGCTAACAGAAGAATGTAAGCCTTCGTTCGCTTCGCGAGAGTATGCTAATTCCCCCTGCACAAGACATTTTACTGAATAATAAATGGCGTATTTGGATGATCAAATATACATATTTTTGCAGACACAATGATTATTATCTCAAATGTAGTTTGGCGGAAATTTTCACCTTCTTGAATCGCAATAAGCTTACACGTGTCAACTATTACCAGAAAAGAATGACAGCTTTGTAAGCGACCCACAAATATGTAAAATGCTTTTCGGTTACAAAAGCGAGTAAATCTAAGTTCGTTTGAGAAAGAATCTACTCCCCCCCCCCCTCCGGTCTTTTGAGAAGAATAAAACCCCAAATCATAACTTTTCTTCAGGTTTATAAGTTCAACACTAGCAAATTTCCTCCAGCTTAACAGAATCTGACCACTAAAAAGAAAATGGAAACGAAGGTGTCTGGTCTGTTGGAGTTAGTTACATTGATGTTTGATGTCCACGCCATCAAAGGTGACACGGCCGACATGGGGAGACCCATTCCAGAAACATGGGGTTTGGGGACCTACCTGACACTACACTGATACCCCCAGAACGACAGCGCATGTTAACACGAAAAATTTTACGCGAGGCGCCGACCGGATGAGAACTCTCAACCTCTAACTGCAAATTTGGTGCTGTACCACTAGGCCAACCCGACAGCCACAAAGGGTTGTCCGGGACAGCGAGGAGTCTGATATGTTGTTCCATTCCATTTCATTGTCATTGGATTCTCCACGCAACTGAACGATGAAGGCAAGCCGACACGAAACAACATTCACAGCACAACATGGCCACGGGTTCCCCTGATACAGCCAACACTGGAATCATATCAACGGGTAAGATCTGAAATACAATATCAAGGAAACACCTGGCACAGTCTTTGCATGATTATTATCATTTTCTTTTTATAGCAATCTCTTTCTACCATCATCACACAAAGTAAACACCAGATATGACGACAGTTGTGAAATAGCCTTTAGGAACGATCCGTTCGGTCATTTCATTTAGCATATCAAGCGGCAAGAAACAGATTGAGCAAGGTAGGGTGCGTTAGTTGATAGGGCTTTTTTCCGTGCATACATAGTGTGTGTGGTAAACAATGAGAGGGCATGACATACAATACAATACAAATCAAAACTGTGCATAAGTGTTGGGAGGGAATCAACAATCACAGGGCGGAGTACGGAATTCACAGGTTGCAAGCGTAGGTGTCCCAATGGTTAGGACCATCGGAGGAGATCCAAGTCGCTGAAGTAACGCCAATCCGTGTCGTCTGGCGCCGATAACGTCATATCCGCTACATGTTCTATGACGTCACAGACATCATGGAATGGGCAATCATCATTTCCCAAACAGCTGCATCTGGAAAAACAAAAACAAAAGTCGGAACACACTGATTAGTACTGATGGTCCGTTTTAGTACTGATGGACATTTTTTTTGTATTGTTGGAATAAGTTAGTACTGATGAATTATTATGAGCTAATGAACCAGTGCAGTAGCAACGGACTAAACGCGTACTGATAGACTAATTTAGAAACTGCTGGAGAAATAGTGTGTTACTGGACATTGACTTAAACTGGCGTGGCATGGTACAGACTGCATGACAAGACGCTGGATGAAAACGGACAGGCAACAAAGTGGTTCTACACAAGGTTCACACGCACTGTTCAATGATACCAACTGATTGTGACCGATGAGGAGGCACTAGGTATACATGTGATCTGAAGCCCAAATCCAGGAGTTTAGAAGAAAACACGTCTCCGCATCTCGTGTACTATTGACAGTTTCCATGAGCTTACCATCACCGAACACTTTCACAGGAACTAACCACCGGTACAGATGTGGACAGGAATCATAAGTAAGGTCACCAGAAGAGAAAGGTATGGTAGGCCAAAGAACGTGGCTGTTTTATGGTGAGGATGAAGACAATGGTGGAGAGATCCAATCCAGTGTGACAGGGCTGTACTCTGCGTTTCTATTTGCAAATTAATCCGGTGTCTACCAGGTCCAAAAGATGTAGTGTTGGCAAGAAAGACGCATCCATAAAATGGGTACAGCTCCACTATGTTGCTCCACAACGACGATGGGTAAAACTACACCCCACAGCTCCGCAAAGGACGCAGCTTGTGCTGAAAAATCCTACAAAAATATACGCCCTTGGTGGGACCCAACCCATGATCTCTTCGTCCGCAGCTCTGCGACGCGAACTACTGATTACGACGACTCGCATCACAATGTTTGTGGATGATAGGGGAAGGAGGAGACAGGGAATGGTATGGATAGGGGGGGGGGGGGGGGGGAGGGGATGAAGGGATGGGTGGAGAAGAAACATGATCCTGTTGGAATTGCTAAAAAAGAAGCTTCTCGAGCAAGCACAGTACCTTTCAGGGCAGTGTTCCCCATTCTCCATTCCGATCATCAGCCACACACAGTGCTGAAGGGTAAGCTGATATTGTCGCCATACATCAATGCACATCTATACCCAGATCCCTATTGTCGCCATACATCAATGCACAGGTATACCAAGATCCCTATTGTCGCCATACATCAATGCACAGCTATACCCAGATCCCCATTGTCGCCATACATTAATGCACAGCTATACCCAGATCCCTATTGTCGCCATACATCAATGCACAGCTATACCCAGATTCCTATTGTCGCCATACATCTATACACAGCTAAACCCAGATCCCTATTGTCGCCATACTTCTATACACAGCGATACCCACATCCCTATTGTCGCCATACATCTATACACACCTATACCCAGATCCCTATTGTCGCCATATATCAATGCACAGCCATACCTAGATCCCTAGAGGCATGAAACGACCATTACTGCTCTCGGCACGAGCTTTCTCATTGTCAGATAAACCCCCGATGTGGTTTCTCCATCTCTTATTCTCAGATCGAATCCATGCATGCTGGGATATCACGGTGTTTACAATGGCGGCAGCTGAATGGGAGATTCAAGCGAAGTCGGGTCTGTACTTCCCATTGAAAAACAAACAGCTAAAGACAAAAACGCTAGCAGAACCCCCCCCCCCCCCCCCAGCTTGATAGCGTGACTGCAAACGCGACTTTGGAAAAGCGAAATCACCAACACACATCAGCGCATGTATGAGGCTGTCCAGAAGGATGAATCGTCAACCTTTTCATACATTTAATTTGAATCCTTCCCAGCATTCAACGCGGTTTCAGTTTTCTTCATAACAAATCTAACTTGCTTTTCGTAACGTGGGCTGTTTAGCACGCAAAAGGTCTAACTTTCCGACAGCACTTGTCGATAGGATGAATCCAGTCACTACCTTGCTTTATTTATGCTTTCTTTATATGCTTGTGAATGAAGAAGAGCGACGCTCTTGTAACCTGCTGTTCAACCTTTCCAAAAGGATCCTGCCCCCCCCCCCCCCTTCCTTCTCCGGCAAGATGAGGTTTTCAGTGAAAGACCGAGTTCACATGAGAACACACCGCACTTACCACACTCTCGCCAGCGCCTGGAAGCTCTGTCTGCGTTGTTTGAAACCGGAAGGGGATCCGGATCCGTCACCAAAGCCCAGGGAGCCCAGGATACTGCTCTTGCTGCCGCGCCGCTCCATGTCCTGCACACACACACACACACACAAACACACACACACACACACACACACACATAAGAGTCAGCATGACGCAGAGGCGGATTAGTTCATATGCAGATGGGGGTAGGAGGAAGTAAAGGGAAGGAACAGGCCGGAGGAGCGATTGTTCCATTCATTTTGATACGTCTAAAGCTCCGATTGAATATGAAAAAAAAGACTGAAGACCAAGAGAGGAAGGGACGGGGACGGGGACAGGCGGGGGGGGGGGGGGGGGGGGGGGGGGGGGGGGGAGCCGTCACAATAAAAGTATACATTTTTTGCTTTCCTATTTTCCGAGTATCACACTCACACCACTTACCCTTTTTAAGACTTCGCTAACGCCACTCACTCCGATTTCGCCATACGTCTATACACAGCTATATCCAGATCCCTATTGTCGCCATACATCTATACACAGCTATACCCAGATCCCTATTGTCGCCATACATATATACACAGCTATACCCAGATCCCTATTGTCGCCATACATCTATATACAGCAATACCTAGATCCCTATTGTCGCCATACATCTATACACAGCTATACCCAGATCCCTATTGTTGCCATACATCTATACACAGCTATACCCAGATCCCTATTGTCGCCATACATCAATGCACAGCTATACCCAGATTCCTATTGTCGCCATACATCTATACACAACTATACCCAGATCCCTATTGTCGCCATACATCTATACACAGCTATACCAGATCCCTATTGTCGCCATACATCTATCTATACACAGCTATACCCAGATCCCTATTGTCGCCATACATCTATACACAGCTATACCAGATCCCTATTGTCGCCATACATCTATACACAGCTATACCCAGATCCCTGTTGTCGCCATACATCTATACACAGCTATACCCAGATCCTATGGTCGCCATACATATATACACAGCTATCCCCAGATCCCTATTGTCGCCATACATCTATACACAGCTATACCCAGATCCCTATTGTCGCCATATATCTATACACAGCTATCCCCAGATCCCTATGGTCGCCATACATCTATACACAGCTATCCCCAGATCCCTATTGTCGCCATACATCTATACACAGCTATATCCAGATCCCTATTGTCGCCATACATCTATACACAGCTATACCCAGATCCCTATTGCCGCCAAACATCTATACCCAGCTATCTCAGATCCCTATGGTCGCCATACATCTATACCCAGATCCCTATTGTCGCCATACATCTATACACAACTATACGCAGATCCCTATTGTCGCCGTACATGTATACACAACTATACGCAGATCCCTATTGTCGCAGCCCCAGCACAGTAGTCCACAAGGAGCAGTCCTAACGCAATTAACAATAGGAGACATTTCTTCTTTACCGAGTCACTTTAGTGGTATTCAGTGGTGTCTGTCCTAAATAGTCACACCACCTGCTCAACTTCCTACTGACGAAAATAATTGGTTGGCTTGGTATGCAATAGCCCCCCCCGCCTCCCTCCCTCCCCCCTCAGGAGTGCGCTACCATTTTAGTCTGACGGCAGGTCCCTTGAACTTGCTAGTACTGACGGATTGGCGATCAGTTGTCCGCAAAGGTGCAGAAACCTGTGAAAGTAACAGAATTGCTGCAGCTGAGCTGCGCAGGATGATCAGCAAGACCAGTGTCAACAGATCTCCAACTGCCGCCACCATCCCCTGTCCATACTGTGATAGGTCTTTCCGGGCGCAGATCGGCCTGACCAGCCATCTACGCACTCACCCCGATCCCAGGATGACTGGATGGTCTTCGTCGTCTCGTTGGACAACCAACACTGACGGATTGACACGAACTCACCATGGGCAGGGGAGTGAAGAGGAAATCGATGCAGGGATCACCGTGAAAGCTTAGCAGTGGCTAGCGCAGTCTGAGTCTGTGGTATAATGGCCACTGTATCATTCAGGAAGAAGCTATTGCAGAAAATGACATTGGTTTCTCCCAGGCTACACGACTGGGCTGAATTCAGCTTCTTTTTTTAAATTTTTTACCATAGACTGCGGCGTCAACCAAGTCCGAGTGATGCGTACACACACCTGACGAGTTGGTCAGGAAATCTGAGGAACATGCTCAGAGACCCTCCACTGTGGGTGAAGCTGGACCCTGTGGTTATAATCTTCCCGTTTGTGCCAACACCACGGGCAGGTCTGAGTAAGAGCGGGCAGGGGACACACGCACGCACACACACAAACACACACGCACGCACACACACAAATACGCACACACAAATACGCACACACACACACACACACGCACACACACAAATACGCGCGCACACACACACAC
>CM031606.1:82675782-82685782 GCA_018398815.1 Conus ventricosus | reverse complement strand
CAGTAGCGGATGATTGGGCAGTCGCTCAATATAGTCCACTCCTTCAGCAGTCAGTCTGTCTCTGTGATGTTCAACTTCCACCGTGCCATCTCAGATGGTCTTGGACAGGCAGTCATGGCGAAATACATGCTGGCATTAGGTAAAGGCAACATTGTGGGAGGAAAGGATCCTGTTTGCTGGAACGTAAACTGACTTGATAAAGTCATTTGCCTCGTGTTCCCTATCGCTGTACCAGGGTGCAAAAACGAGAAGAAGCGAAGAAGGAGAAAGAGACAACAGTGAAGAAGAATGTGAAAATGAATGTAGAAGAAGACGACCAAGAAGAAGAAGACGAAGAAGAAGAAGAAGAAGAAGAAGGAGAGGAAGAAGACGAGGAAGGAGAGGAAGCAAATGAGGGTAAGAAACGAAAAGAACATGGAACTGCAAATATCAAGAGACTAAAAGACAATGAAAAAGTCAGAGAGAAAAAAAGAGGACACAGAGGAATAGTAGTACAGGAGAGAGAGAGAGGGGAGAGAGAGAGAGAGAGAGAGAGAGAGAGAGAGAGAGAGAGAGAGAGGAGGAAACGCGAAGAAATATAGGCTACTGATATGGCAAACAAACACAACAAAACAAGAAATGCACAAAAAACGTGACATGATGTCATACACAGAGGCGAATGTCGCTTCGACAGTTTTGTATTGGTAAAATGAAAAGAAAACAAACCAAAAAGAAACAAAGCAAACAACCAACCAACCAACCAACCAACCAACCAACCAACCAACCAACCAACAACCAAGGGACAGGGAGTGACGTCAACGATCAAAGTCAGGGATAGGGATTAATTTAACTCTACAAGCACTCTTTTTTTAACGGGGTTACTGCGAAACGGCCGATTTTAGAAAACTACTTTTAAAACACTTTCTGTTGATATTCTGTTTGACATCCAAAAAGAAAACACAGAGTGTATGTAAAGCGAGTACCGTTTTCTTTCACTGGCAGTAATTCTGATACTGTTTACCTGATTTTTAAAGCTAACTGAAATGTGAAAAGAGAACTAACATATTTTCAGGAAGTCCAAAACAAATCCTCCTTTATGCCCGGGAATGTGGAGAAAGAAAAAGATTGACAAAGAAAAAAAAAATGACTGTAGGGACTATGGCATGTTAGAGGTTCACCTTGTCTAGGACATGATCGAAAGCAGGACCCATCCCCCTTCTGTTCGCCACCTCAACATTCCCGCCTGAATCAGTCCACCGGTTGTTCGAACTCACGACCGACACCTCTAAAGGTAAATGCTCTAACCATCTGAATATGGACCCCTCTACTGTTGGGGAAGGTGGGTGATCACAACCATACGACCGTCAGCCTGAGTAAGTCTTCCCTCCCTCCCTCTACTCACCAGACTCATCCCCAAGGACTGCAGGCTGTGGTTCTTCCGCTGGGATTTGGGGCTGGCCCCTCGGGCCCTCTGCTGAAGCTCAGGCGTGCTGGGCGCTGAAAATCCAGGTCTGTCTGCATCACAACGGCTACAGGTGTTCTTGGGAAGTACCACTCCGACATCACAAAGCACAATACACAATGCAACATGTCAAAGATATGGACATCTATCTGCCTTACGAAAGCAACAGTTTAACGCTGTGACTATTCCTACACCAATGAAAATTGCATTCCTAACAGAATAGAACGCCTACCTCAAGTGTAATTTATTTTCCTTTCATATTTCGTCAGTTTTTGAGACTTCAGAACAAAAAAAGAAGGGAGGCAATGTGCCATTCTAAACTCAAACTTGAATAAATAAACACCACAGAAATGACAGGAATGGAGGCTTCAGAGCCAGGAAGGGGTGGAGCACATGGGAAGGGAGGGGTCATGCAGAGCTTGTTGACGTGACGACAATACTTACGTCTAAAGAAAGGCACGGGGTCAGGGAACAGAGTGCCCGAGGGGTAGGACTGTGTGGAATCATTATTTTCCCCGTGACCAGGAATGGGGACAAGGTGAGAATGTGAATGTGGGTAGTGGAAGGAGCTGAGAGAGAGAGAGAGAGAGAGAGAGAGAGAGAGAGAGAGAGAGAGAGAGAGAGAGAGAGAGAGAGAGAGAGAGAGAGGGAGAAGGAGAGGGTGGGGTGCGGTGGCTGTGCCTGTGTGTAGGGGGAGTGGCCAGAGAGGTGTGGGGGAGGCTATAGGGTGGACAGGTAAGGGGTGAGGAGGCCAGGTGGTGGGAGGAAAATGAAAAAAAGGTGCCCGTGCGTACTTGTGTACGAACCAGCTTTACTCTTGGGCTGCTGGGACAGGATTCGGGTCTCCATCATCAGCAGCTGCAGGTCCGTCACGTCCCCTCCCGTCTGCATCTTGATGGCGGCTCTGCACGCAGCCACCCGTCCCAACATCGGCACCATCACCCGCTCTGTCGTCGTCAGCACTGTCATTGTCTCTCACCCTCCCCCCCCCCTCCCCCCACACCCACCTTTCATTTCGTTTCATCATCACCGTTCCATGACACATCAGGTCGAAGGGATGACGTCATGCATGGAGCAGTCAAGGATCTCCCCAGCCAGACCCCTCCCTTTTTTAATTTCTCTTTTTTTCCTTTTCTTTTTCTTTTAGTCATGTGCAACAAAGCGGAGGCCATCAGTTTACCTCCTGGCGTTTTATGCTCGGGGCTGTTTACTTTGTTTTCAGGACATCTGCACTCCATGCATGCATGTGTGCGTGCATATGTGTGTGTTCGTCTGCTTGCGTGTGTGCATACGTGCGTGTGTGTGTGTGTGTGTGTGTGTGTGTGTGTGTGTGTGTGTGTGTGTGTGTGTGAGAGAGAGAGAGAGAGAGAGAGAGAGAGAGAGAGAGAGAGAGAGACAGACAGACAGGGACAGAGAGAGAGAGTGAGTGAGAGAGAGGCAAAGAGCGAGTAAGCGAGCGAGCGAGAGAAAGAGGGAGTGTGTGTGTGTGTGTGTGTGTGTGTGTGTGTGTGTGTGTGTGTGTGTGTGTGTGTGTGTGCGTGCCTGCGTGCGTGCGTGCTTGTGTGTATGTGTGCGTGCGTGCGTGCTTGTGTGTATGTGTGCGTGCGTGCGTGCCCCATGTGTGTGTGTGTGTGACCGAGCGTGGCTGAGTATATGTTTATGAGTGCGCGTGCGTGCGTGCGTGTATGTGTAAGTATGTGTGTTGTGAGTGAGCATGTGTATGTGTCTGTGCGCGCGCGCACGCGCATGTGTTTGTAAGAGAGAGAGAGAGAGAGAGAGAGAGAGAGAGAAGAGAGAGAGAGAGAGAGAGAGAGAGAGAGAGACAGACAGACAGACAGACAGGCAGACGGACAGGCAGACTGACGGACGGACAGACAGACAGAGACAGAGAGGGAGAGAGAGAGAGTGTGTTTGAATGCACATGCGTGTGTGTGTGCATGTGAGTGTATATGAGAGACAAAGAGTGTGTGTGTTGTGCGCGCGCGCGGGCGTGTGTGTGTTTGCGTGTGTGTGTATGTGTGTGTGTGTGTGTGTGTGTGTGTGTGAGAGAAAGAGAGAGAGAGAGAGAGAGAGAGAGGAGAGAGAGAGAGAGAGAGAGAGAGAGAGAGAGAGAGGACAGTCGGGTATGATGGGGTGGTTCACCTATTGGGGACGGAAATGGTGACTTCCTCCAGTTTCATCTTGTTGCGGCGTTGTTTGTCCACCTGGTCCAACATGTCCCTCAGTACCTCCATCAGACAGGTGAACTGCATCACACACACACACACACACACACACACACACACACACACACACACACACACACACACACACACACTCAACTAATGTACAAGCACACACAGGAACGGAGACACAGACACGGACGCAGACAGACAGACAGTCTAGACACACACACACATATTCACACACTAACAAATGCCTACATACACGCGCGCCCAACGCATAGACACACACACACACGCGCTCACACAATGGCATACACAAAAATAGAGAGACTGACAGACAAACAATCGCACACACACATAAACAAAAACACACACACCCACACATACACGCGTGGGGCCGCGTGAGCTGGGAAAAGCACGCATGCACAAGCAGACAGACAGGCACACACAAACACAAATCAGACACGTACAGACATACACAGACAGGCAGACAGACAGATACACACTTACAAGCAAGCGCACAATCGCATGCGAGCGCACATAGACACACAGACTGCTAGACAGACAGACAGGCAGACAGACGGACGGAGACACACACAGACACACGCACACATACACTAGCAAGGTCACACTCGCGTGCAAACACATATAGACACACAGACACAGACAGACAGACGGACATACAGACAAGCAGACAGACAGACAGACAGACAGACACACACTAGCAAGATCACACTCGCGTGCAAACACATATGGACACACAGACACAGACAGACAGACACACACACACTAGCAAGTTCACACTCGCGTGCAAACACATATAGACACACAGACACAGACAGACAGACAGACAGACACTAGCAAGATCACACTCGCGTGCAAACACATATAGACACACAGACACAGACAGACAGACGGACATACAGACAGACAGACAGACACACAGACACAGACAGACAGACGGACACTACCTGTTCCAGATTAAGGCCTGGGTTGACGGTGTGGGGGATGAGGGAGGGCATGACTTTACTGGCCAGCAGATTGTGAGTCAGTCCGAATCGCTTCTCGCTGAGCATGTGTTTGTAGATATCTGACACACACACACACACACACACACACACACACACACACACACACACACACACACACACACACACACGCAAACACACATACACTCCCACAAGCGCGCACATATATATTCATGAATCACACGACACACACATCTTCATCATATTAATCATCAACAAACAGCATAACGCACATACCTTTCCTCGTCTTAAATTTTTTTCCGCTTCCCTCAGGCATACGCCCTAAAATTCACGCGCGCGCGCGCATACACACACACTCACACACACACACACACACACACACACACACACACACACACACACACACACACAAATGTTCTGCAACCATGTGGACTTGATTGGGGATAATGATCAAGTGCTGATCTTGTGTTTTGTAACGAAAAGTTCAATGTAGAACGTAAACCGTTCTAGAAATGGACACAGAACATTTGAAAGTTAACATCGGTTCGATGACTATGGTAATTTTACAGGGCGGTCTGAAAAAGGATGAGGAAATATTAAGAAAGAAAACTGAAATAGTTCAAGCTCAATATAAGTCACAAAATTTTTGGTGACAGTGTTTTGAAAACAATACAATATACTGCTTGTGACACGTGTAATATGTGTAACAGAGAGAACCTCAATCAGTCACTACTTGTGGAAACGTGAACTTGCACGTATTTTGTAGAAACAGCTTGAAAATGACGACGACTACGACGATGATGATGATGATGATGATGATGGTGATTAACTCTCCAGTTGTGTTCGACGGATGAGGATGAGGCAGGTCATCTGCTGATGTCAAGTCAAGTCAAGTCAAGTCAAGTCAAGTCAAGTCAAGTCAAGTCAAGTCAAGTCAAAATTATCTTTATTGAGGGTTAAAGAATAAGCTTTCCAGCTTTTTTACATCCTGCCCTCATGTGGGAATGAAGAACAATTCTTAGGGCACAAAGTCTTCCACAGACGCTGCATGGAATGGAGTCCTGCAAGGATGGGCCCCGTTTTCTCCGATTCCTCTCTTCCTGGATGGCGACTGCTCTGTTGCGCTCAAACGTCTTTGTGCCCTGGGTACACCGTTGCTTCCACTGTGTTCTGTCAAGGGCGACATCTTCCCAGGACGCAGTGTCAGTGTTGCAACTTCTGAAGTTTCTTTCAATGTGTTTTTATATCTTCTGAGAGAAAACTGATGAGAAAACCAAAAGGGGTGACAGCTAGACTTTATCATCTCCGCCGAATCGTTTCGATAAAGGAGGATTTTTCCCGCGGAGTTAACACTGGTTCTGACTCCATTTCCCAAAAAGTCCCTCGAATTACCGAGGTTCCGTGTGTGAACGCACGCATAACATCTTGCGCACACGTAACATCCCATCACCAGCTTTCTGAAGAGAAAACCAGTTTGACCGTTGCCACGCACATTACACCCTACGTGAAAAATCGAACGGATGAAGTAAGAAAAGTGAGTAAATGATATTGATGGAATCATGCGGGAAACGACCGAATGAAGAAGCGCCGACAGGCAGCTCTTGAGTCGGCTCTAGCCAGGTAGGCAGCCCGTTGCGGAAACCAGAGTGTGGATAGTAAAACGTTAATAGCTTGGTCTCTAGCTGGGGAGAGACGCTATACAAGTACACTTAATAATAATATAATGATCATCATCATCATTATCATAATCTAATGATAATACTGATAATTCTTATTTAGAAAATATTTCATTTACATATGTCAATTTCTTAAAACAAAACCCAACTTTAAGATGCTTCTGAAGGAGCTTGGTTTCGGACGTAGAACAGAGAAACATACGTACTTCACCTTCACCTATCCCTTGACATCGTCTGTTGTCGTTGGGGCACTCCTGATAAACTGGCTGATGATACGCACTTAATGGAATTGAATTATGCAAGCTACCGGAAAAATGGTGCCTATACATTAAACTAATAGGGCCGGTGCTAAAAATGCAGTCTGTTTTGTTGTTGTTGTTGTTTTTGTTGTTGTTGTTTTTTTTTATTTTTTATCCCCCGCTCCGTTTATTGAACGTCCGAGGGCTTAGACTTAATAGGATGTTGTGATATTGGAGTATGGATGTATAATTTTACTACTTTTGAATGTCGTGATACATCTGTGATGAGAGTGTATGCGACTTGTAACTTTTCCTGAGGTTTACAAAAATTGTAGCTTATGTGCATTGTTCTTTGTGTGTGTCTTTAAAAAAAGTCAAAAACAAAAAGTCAGCGTCATTCAGCCTAATATCTAAATTCACAAGAAAAAGAAACATGCTGATGAATCTTGCTACAGCTGTATTTTACTTGATTTGCTTTTTTTGTTTGTTTTTGTTGCTTAGTTCTCAGTCATCCAATGTTTCTGCTTTATTCGCTGTTGCCCGTGCGAAAAATGTTTATATGCGAGAACTGCTGCCGGTGTGCTGAATTTGCGCACTTTCCTCTTTTTGCGCACCTGTAAACTCAATTTGATTGATTGAAAAGTTGCTTTTAAATGATTTTTTCCCTATGAAATGCAACAAAACGTTCTGAAAAAGCGAGAGAGAGAGGTGGGAACAAAAACTGGATTGTTGCTCAATTGGCTTGGTGAAGGGAAGGAACTATATTTCCCGGGTAGAAAATCACTACAGTCGTTCAGTGATTATCTCCCTTACAGCAGCGAATGCAGCTAGCTGGGGGGGGGGGGGGGGGGGGGGGGGGGGGGGGAGAAATCATGCATCAAGAATTTTTCAGCCCATCTGTCATGACAAGAGATGTGTGTGTCATGGCGTATAGAATGTCGTATGAATATACTGGATATGAAATGTGAGTGAATTTTCATGTTGACGAATACAGGTAAAGATTGTGAAAAAAAAAAAGAAAGATTGTGATGAAATATAGATGTGTGGCCACAGTATAACTTAAAAGCACGGTTGTTTTTGTTTGTCAGACCATATGTGATCAGTGCTTAAATTCCTAACCTTTCCTTCTCGTTCATTCGATTGGACGCTGAGGCACGTGATGAGTGAGAGAAGCTCACTCGTTCGTAGGACGGGTGTGTTCCCGATCTTTGTGGCAGACCGCGAGATCACAATCTGTGGTACAAGAGGTTAGGTGGAATCTTGACGTTGGTCAAGAAGTCAGCTAGGGCTGACCAGTTATTTTCCAACCTTGGGGCTAAAAATATGGATTTTCCCGATGACCAGTGAGTGGTCAGAGATGTAGCTGCAGACAGAAGTCTGGCAGGGATTTTGTACAGCGTTGATTCCCTACAGGAGACCTCAGCGTCCATCCACTGGCCTAAAGCCTAGCTCCTGTGATCTGCAAGCCCCGCAGGTGGATTCTGTTAGAAAAGAAATAGAAATTCTTTTTACCATTTACTTCGTGAACGGAGAGAAAGAGAAATGTAATGTTTTAAGTGATGTCCATTCGAAAAAGAAAGAAAAAGGAAAAATGTTGGAAATGTGTGTTTTGGAAGTAGACATGGAAACTGCTCAGGAAAACGTGCGTTGTATTCATGTTTGATTGTTGTTGTCTTCAATTTAACGTCTATCCACATAGTGATATTAGACGGTCATGTTTGATGTTGATTGCATTGTATTCTTGTTTGATGTTGATTACATTGTATTCATGTTTGATGTTGATTACTTCTTCTTCTTCTGCGTACGCAGGCTGATGATAATTACTTCTTCCTCTTTTGCGTACGCAGGCTGATGCTCCTGCGGACACTCCCTGTATAGACAGGCAAGTATTATACCCATCTGCCCAACAAAGAGAGTGGAGTTTTGTGTGTATGACCGTTTTTTATCCCGCCAATAAGGCAGCCATACTCCAACTTCGGGGAAGAGGTTGATTACTATTTTGATATTCCTTTGTTCTGTTTTGGAAAAAGGAACACACAAAAACTGGAATCTTGGTTTCCCCAGGCTCTACTTTGAATGAATGGAGTGTATGCGTGCCTATGGAGTGAACACGCTGCGTTTGTGATCGAGTGTATGCAAATGCGGTATGTGACACCGATATCTCCTTCCCCCTTCTCCAACATGTGTGTGTGTGTGTGTGTGTGTGTGTGTGTGTGTGTGTGTGTGTGTGTGTGTGTGTGCTTGCTTGCACGCGCGCGGGCGCGTGCGTGTGGCACTTGTCGTATCCCACCTCTCCTATTCCGCATGCATCAAGAATTTTTCAGCCTCTCTCCCCACCCCTGATCACCCCTCTTCTCTATGCATTCTCTACACACACTGCTCTGATAGAATGCAGAATGTACTGAATTCCTTCGTTCTTCTTTCACAACTCCCTCCACCTTCCCCTCCATGTCTCTCTGCTCCCGCCCCCCCTCCCCCAGCCTGCTGCACTGCCCCCCCCCCCGCCCTTGAGGGGATACTAACTGACGACAGCGATGACGACATCAGGGTCCTGACAGTTGATGTCCGTGAGGAAGGGAAGGACGTCGTCCAGGATGAGCATCTTGTCCAGACTGTCCAACAGATGGTCCATGCACGACAGGGCGTTGATCCTCATCTGTACACATGGTGCAGTTCTGGACAGTTCGCTTCCACACAACACAATGCAATGCCATACAACGCAGTACGATACAATACAAAATTGTGCAGTATACAATACAATGCAATACGACACAATACAACGCAACACGACACAATGCAGAATAAATACAACAGAACAGAAAAACACAAATCGATGCAATATGATTCAAGTCAATACAACGCGATATGATACAATGCGATACAACACGATGAAGTATTATATAATTCAGTATCATGCAATGCTATAAAATATAACGTGACGCAATATAACACAACACAATATAACACAATTTGATCAAATGTAATACGATACGATACAATATGGACACGATGCAGTACACTAATGAACAGTGCAACGCGATACGATACAAAGCAATATACAACAGTACATTCCATTACAGGACTGCCACGCACTACACCACAAAACAATTTTAACACACGCAACACCCACCCCTGCACAAACTGTCCAACAGGCGATGTTTACCTGGCAACACAAGGCAGCACAACACAGAAGAGCATGATCGAATACAATATAGCTACACACAATAATACGATACAAACCAGAACACAATGCAATCAACGGACAGGTGTCCATATTGTCTCCTGAAGTCATCAAGTGGCGAAACAGAACACAATGCAATCAACGGACAGGTGTCGATATTGTCTCCTGACGTCATCAAGTAGCGAAACAGACCACAATGCAATCAACGGACAGGTGTCCATATTGTCTCCTGACGTCATCAAGTGGCGAAACAGAACACAATGCAATCAACGGACAGGTGTCCATATTGTCTCCTGACGTCATCAAGTG
>CM031606.1:82658282-82670782 GCA_018398815.1 Conus ventricosus | reverse complement strand
TCTTCAGTCGTCACTAAATGAAAGAAATGAAGGAAAGCAACAGAAAGGAAAACGTAATAAGGCAGGCAGGATGGAAGGAACAAAGGCAGGCAGGATGGAAGGAACAAAGGCAGGCAGGATGGAAGGAATAAAGGCAGGCAGGATGGAAGGAACAAAGGCAGGCAGGATGGAAGGAACAAAGGCAGGCAGGATGGAAGGAACAAAGGCAGGCAGGATGGAAGGAACAAAGGCAGGCAGGATGGAAGGAATAAAGGCAGGCAGGATGGAAGGAACAAAGGAAGGACAGAAGGAAAAGAGTACGAATAGAGAAGTGAGAGAAAGACAGAAAAAAACAAGAAAAGAAGTGAGAGAAAGACAGAAAAAAAACAAGAAAAGAAGTGAGAGAAAGGAGAAAAGTGGAGACAGGAAGGAATGAAGACAGTAAGGAAAGGAGAAAAGCGAGAAAGTAAGGAAAAACGAGAAAAAAAAAACCAAGTACAAAATGGAGAAGAATAGTACAATCGAAAGAAGGAAAGCAGAAAGGAAAGAAGAAAGAAACATGAAAGCGGAATGGACAGAAGAAAGGCAGAAAGAGAAGGGGAAGAATGACAGTAGAGAGAATGGAAAGGAGAAAAGAATGGAGGAAAAGTGGGAGAATGAAAACAGGCAGGCAGACATGGACAGAAGGAGGAAAAGGTAGGGGAACACCAGGAGAATGGGAAGAAGAAAGGAAGAAAGAATGGACCGAAGTGAAGGAAGGGCGGGGGAGTAGGGGAGGCGAGGAGGGGAGGAAGAGGAAGCTAAGGAGAAGGGGAAAAAAGCACGGAACGAAGAATAGAAAGAAGAAAAGCATGAAGAAGGGAAGGAAAGGAGAGTGAGAAAAGGGGAAGGGAAACGAAAAAAAAAAAAAAGACAAGAAAAGAAGGAACAAATAAACGAAGAGAGGGAACATATAGAGAGACGAAAGAAGGAACAAAGGGAAAAAAAAAAGGAGAAAGGAAGAACTGAAGAAATGAAAAAAAAGGCAGCAAAACTAGCAGCCAACATCCATCCAGAACACGTGACTGAACGAACACACTAATGAAGCAACGAGCAAATCAACCAGCCAACCAACCTGCCAACTAGCCAACCTGCCAACTAGCCAACCGGCCAACTAGCCACACAGTTCACGCAAACAATCGACCTACCTGACCAGCCGAACCGACCAACCTTCCAGCGAATGTTTTTGTCTCTAGCAGCCTTTCCACGTTGCCACAGACTTCATTCTTAATTAAACAACAACCACAAACAAACCTACCCCCTCCCACGAAAAGTAAAAAAAGACAGACAAACTAACTCGTGCACTCTCGCAGACAGACAGACAAACACATACACGCAACCAACCCATCAACTTTGTGTTCTGTGAAATAAAGTGTTCACGCCAATCGTCAACCTAATGGTCACACCATGCGATTTTTGTCTGTGTTTTTTTTGGGGGAGTGGAGACGGATATGGATGGGTGGGGTTGCCCGATTTAGGCTGCTGCACTGCTTAATATAGTGGATACTTCAGTATCCAGTGAATTACTTCTGTGTTTCAACTCTTCAGTGACAGCTGCGATTGAAGAGTATCCGGGCTCTATGACTTGAGCAATTTGTGAGAACGGAGTTCAATAGGAATGTTCGCTGTGTGTTAAATCCCAGTAGCCGCTCTTGCACACCCAGCAGATCATTTCTGATGGGTTACCAACGGACTACCTAGCACAAACAGGTTCTGTGTGGACTGTTGGTTCTGGAATGACGCAAAAACCTGCAGGACGTGACTGTACACGGGATATTCAGGAAGATCGTAAGAGAGCAGCACTGCCTCCCGGCCGCTTCTTCCCCACCTCCATCTGACAGACACCTACAAAAATCACGACTAACACGTTTCTGACACGAACACTTGTTTCACAGGAGCACGCGCCGGAAAGCGGATTCAAGACAAGTCAGAGCTCCTCAACCCCCTCATGGTGCGTTGTGGGACTGTGCAGTCTCTTCACCACAGCAAACGGACACCAGTCCAGACACGTACCCTTAGTCTGTGCGACTCCCCGGTCTCTTACGACGTCTGTTCCGCGCACTTGAACCACTCTTGACGAGAAAGGTCAGACTTCTTTAAACACTTCACATCACGTCATTACACGGCAGTGCGTCATACGATCATACTACCAGCCCATTGTGTACGAAAATTGAAGGGTGCAGGAAACGATGTGAAACATTCTTGTGGCTAAAACTGGGAGACTGAAAATCGGCGAGGATTTTAAGGCAGTTGTTGGGAAGGACTTTTCTTCATGCTCAACGATCTGAAGATGGCGGGATGAATGCGAGTGTGAAGAAAGGGAAGAAGATCGAAAAGCGCGAAGATACTCGGTCGAGAATTGCCAGAAACGTGGACCGTATTTCTTCTGTCACCGAGCTGGTGAAATAACATCCTGATTTTTGTGTGGAAGAACTAAGTTCAAGACCAGCTCTATCCAATGACACTTCACACGACTCTCCACCTTGACCTTCACCCAGAAAAATCACCACAAAATGGATGTCGCACAAGCCGACTGATCTACGAAACAAAACAAAAAAACAAAATATGGAAGCATCAGCCAGACGTGATTGACTCAACAGTTTCGAGCCGAATGGACCAGAAAGCGTGGGTAGGTTCTACTGAACGACAACAATACGTTTGTCGCCCTGGATTTCCAGCACAAGAGAAACAGGATGTTCACCGCGTTCTTCAACACAAGGGCCCGTTTCAGTTGACATCCTGCCAGAGGAAACTGCCGTCACCGATAGTTCACGTGCAGAAATACTGTTCTCTAAGGTTGAGCAGGAGACAGTCAATCAGCATCTAGTCACTCGGACACAGATATAACTCCTCCCCTCTACGGCAACGCCAGTCCTCACGGAAGAGCCGAATCTCGTCCTGTAGAAGGGAACCACATCCACGCCTTGCCCCGCCCTACAGTCCTGACTTGCGCCATGCGACTTCTGGCTGTTGACTCTCCTCAGGTCGAGCTCGGCAAAAGGAAGACTAGTCATGTGCAAGATCTCTCCAAAGTGAACTCCAAGCCATCGCCAAAGAGACCTACCACCGGGCACATTTTCAGCTCACTGAGGCGCCTAAAAGTGCAGCGACGACGGAACAGTATACTTCAAAGTGATGCTATGTTTCTTTAACGAAAACCTTTGATCTTGTCTTGGTTCCAGTGAGTAGAACGGTTAGAAAGAAAATCAACTGTGCTCGTTAATTTCCGAAACGTCGCTTGTAGCAGGAAGGTCACAAGACCAGACAATTCAAGACACTTCGACCCGTTACGTTGATGGGTGCGCCCCTCTGAAGTCTACTACTACAGCAGGCGGACAAGAGTCTAGACAATTAAAAACTTCTTGACCCAAATGGCGATCTACGCGACCTTCTGAGGTCTTTTATCCTAGCAGGCAGACAGTAGTCTAGACAGTTTAAGATCCCCTGAGCGAGAAGAGAGAGAGAGAGAGAGAGAGAGAGAGAGAGAGAGAGAGAGAGAGCTAGAGAGAGAGAGAGAGAGAGAGAGCTAACAAGAACGGGGATGGGGAGCAAGAGCAGTCTGCATGATCGCAATACTTTCACACACGCACCCACGGACGCAGGCACACACACACACACACACACACACACACACACACACACACACACACACACACACACACACACACACACTCTCTCTCTCTCTCTCTCTCTCTCTCTCTCTCGCTACCTTTCTCCCTGTCTCTTTCTCAAACTCCAGAACACGCCGTACACTTCTAAACTAATTTAATTGAACCGCACGTCCTAATAACAGGTGACACAATGAACCGCACGTCCTAATAACAGGTGACACAATGAACCGCACGTCCTAATAACAGGTGACACAATGAACCGCACGTCCTAATAACAGGTGACACAATGAACCGCACGTCCTAATAACAGGTGACACAATGAACCGCACGTCCTAATAACAGGTGACACAATGCCTTTGCATGAATTGTTTTTTGTACAAAGTGCAAAAAAAGTTCTGATGAAAGTAAAGTCTGAGAGAGAGAGAGAGAGAGAGAGAGAGAGAGAGAGAGAGAGAGAGAGAGAGAGAGAGAGAGAGATTTGGTCTAACAGAATTATTTTCTACACCACTTGACGAATTCTGCAAAAAATTCATTAGTGTTTCTATTGGATTTTTTTTCTTTTTTTTCTCTCTTTTTTTTTGGGGGGGGGGGAGGGGGGTGCTTAATTTTCTTTTTGCTTGTTTGTTCATCGTCTGTTTGTTTTCAACTTACCTATGATTAAAAACAATTTAATTGCATAATAAAGCGATGAACAGCCTTGAATATCGCTTCAATGTCTTCGCCTTTGAGGGTTTCTTCACCACGAAGAGGAATACTGACATTAAAGCAGATTGGGATCGAGAGTCGGAATGGGTTGTCCATCTGATCACATTATATTTTAGAAATTATAGTGAAAATAAACAACTCAACAGTTTCCGAATTGGTATCAGAACAAGAAACTGGATCTGCTTTTGGATGACACGTCAACAAGCTCTTGATTCAAAGGCAGAGTCTACAATGATTATTTCGTTCATTGCTGTCTCCGTCATAGCATCAACAGGGTACAACCGGATCATTCTGTGAAACAAAGACAACCGGATCATTCTGTGAAACAAAGACAACCGGATCATTCTGTGAAACAAAGACAACCGGATCATACTGTGAAACAAAGACAACCGGATCATTCTGTGAAACAAAGACAACCGGATCATACTGTGAAACAAAGACAACCGGATCATTCTGTGAAACAAAGACAACCGGATCATTCTGTGAAACAAAGACAACCGGATCATTCTGTGAAACAAAGACAACCGGATCATACTGTGAAACAAAGACAACCGGATCATACTGTGAAACAAAGACAACCGGATCATACTGTGAAACAAAGACAACCGGATCTTACTGTGAAGCAAAGACAACCGGATCATACTGTGAAACAAAGACAACCGGATCATACTGTGAAACAAAGACAACCGGATCATACTGTGAAATAAAGACAACCGGATCATACTGTGAAACAAAGACAACCGGATCACACTGTGAAACAAAGACAACCGGATCACACTGTGAAATAAAACGATTGATTCCGCTGAAGACTTCGTGGACTTTATGCTGTCTGGGTTGTCGTTGCAGGGTGTTGCTGGGTTTGGGATGACTAAGTTTTGTTCTGCACTGACGTACATGCCGCCTGGTGGCTCTTCTCTGCTGTTAAGGATTTCTTCTTGACATTAAGTCTGGGCTTAGGCTGCATAACTGTTCTGGGCACAAACCACTGATTTTTTTTCTCATATAAAACTTGATTAATCCGTGACTTTCCTTTCCTTTAAACATTTTTTGTGAATTGCTTCTTATTTCTAATGTGCTCAGTGCAGCGGTCCCACATATCAACATAATCAATGTGACGCAAGATGAATGATGCATACATGGTTTGTAACGCTTTTCTTGATATTTCGTATTTCGTAGGCAAGCAGTCAACACGTTAACTTTGTTCACTGTGGATCTACAGCTATTTTGAATAACAATTAATGATAATTGTCTGTCTGTCTACCTATCTATCGATCGATCCACGCCTGGCTGCCTGTCTGCCTATTTGGCTATTTATGTAGCGGTCTAGCAATCTGTCTACATACATGCACATATATTATGTTAGTTTTATTTGTTTGTGTGTTTATTTGTTTAAATTCCAAATTTCTTTTTAAAGAGTTTCACAATAAGCCTATTTACACAGATTTTAATATTTCAAACATTAAAACACACTCCCACATCAGCAGAGAGTTATTGTCCGTTATGCATAGGTGAAGAGTCGATGCTTTTAAAACAAAATTCAGTACAAATGCCTCATGTGTTTGTGTACAGAACATAACAGCTGATCATATTCTCTCATGTATCGTTATCAAACAATTTATAACCATGCTTTCTACATACAATATTAGAAATATTTTTGAATCACCGGTATGAATTCTTTCTTTCTTTATCAAAGAGTCCAATAAGTAAGTACTGATAGCTTCTCACATTTATCATCTTATACTTATGTGGTTACTTATAAGTGAGTCAATCATATAGCTATTGCTAAATCTACATGAAATATACGAAAGGACCATCTTCATGCGCCCCCTACCTCTCATTCTTCTATTCCACATCAAAACCATTTGTAGTTTTCTAGTTTCATCACTAGGGTTTGTTTTGTTTGTTTGTTTTTAGGTTGATGGGGTGGTGTCTTTTTTCCGTCTAATATCACCTAGAGTGGATAGACGTTAAATTTGAAACTAACTGACACCAACACGCACGCACGCACACACACACCACACACACACACACACACACACACACACACACACACACACACACACACACACTTACACACACACACAAACACACACACACACACACCTTCGAAGTTTTAAAAAAATTGTTTTTTTAAAGGAAGTTTTCATCGCTGAGGCAAGATGATAATGGCTGATAACTGTCATCAAATTCAGACCTGTCGAACAGGATACTCCAACAATCCAGTGAAAGTTCACAGTATTTACCACCTCTCCCTTGAAAAGTAAAATCCAAAACCCCTCTTGGTGTCAGAATTGCTGCCCACAATATTACTGTTCAGGCCCCCACATGACTCGTTTTCCTTGGGAGAGAAGGTCAGCTGCAGTATAGGACAGCGAAGCAATGTTCTCTGACGTCACCACCGGCAGACATTATCGGTTTGTCAACTGAAATGTCAGTTAGCCTCCAAAACCCACAGAGAGAAAGAGAGAGAGAGAGAGAGAGAGAGAGAGAGAGAGAGGGGGGGGGGAAGGGAGAGAGAGAGACACAGAGAGAGAGAGAGAGAGAGAGAGAGAGAGAGAGAGAGAAGTGGCGTGGGGACGGAGCGGTTGTCATGCGAGCATTCAGACAGGAGTCTGAATGGTTTAAATACAGTTGACAAGTGAGAGAGAGAGAGAGAGAGAGGTGTGTAGGGGCGGGCTTGCAGGAAGGTCCTCGAGGAAGGGAGCGGGATGGAAAATGGGGGGGGGGGGGGGGGGGGGGGGGGGGGGGGGGGGGGAAGGGGGGGGAGTGGGGGGTTGCAATTTGAATTCGCAGACGGCCCTCCAAATAGGCACTCAGAGAGGAATCTGACAGTTAAACACCTTGATAAGAGGTGGCGAAAGAAATCGAAAAACAGAGGAAAGGGCGAGGAGGAATAGGGCAGAGAGGAGGAGGGAGAGAAGTAGAAGAGTGCGAGTAGCGAGAAGAAGAAGTAGGAGAGAGAGAGAGAGAGAGAGAGAGAGAGAGAGAGAGAGGAGAGAGAGGATGATGAAGTACAAGAAAAATATAGAGGGTGACACAAGACGCAAAGCATATAAACGTACTCCAGTTTATCTTGAATACGCGTGTACATGTCAAGAGCATGTTTACTATGAAAATACCCGTGATTTACCAGTCATTTATTAGATCTAAAACTGTTTTAAAATCCGTCAAATACAGTACTTTCATTGACTGAGTGTGATAACCTTTCTATATATCAAATTTTATTAAAACCCACCAATATGTAAGAAATAACGGCAAAATGACTGTTTTAACGGTTATTTAACCGAGGTACAATTTTGAAAGAGGTATTTTAGTCCTCGATGGGCTAAAACCTATGTACGTACCAAATTTCATCCAGATCAGACAATAATTATGTCAAGAATAACGGTTTTTAACAGGCAAATTTTGAAACGCTATATGGAAGTGCCCTTTGTGTGTGATAACCTTTCTATATACCAAATGTCATTAGAATCCACATATATATAAGAAACAACGGCAAAATAACGGTTTTTAAACGGTGGTTTGATCGATTTTCAGCATTACATCACTTACATATGGAAAGAGGCTCGGATTTGTCACAAGATCATCCAACCCGCTTATAAATCGGCCAAGTACTTTCTGAAATATTCCATAAAGAAGAAAAACCGTTTTGGGCCGTTACAGCCGTTAGTAACGGCTATTCTGGTAGAATAAAACATCGGGCATCAACCGTGACCCATAATGAACATACCTACAAATTTTCGGAAAGATTGGCCCAAACGTTTTGTCTGGAGCAAGTGGAACACATTTTGACTACGGACAGACACACCGACACACAAACAGACAGACACACAGAAAGCATTTCTTCGTTCCATTGTAAAGTACTCCCTGTTCTGCCGCCGTGGCGAAGTGGTTAGCGTCGCGGACTCCCGGCTGGGAGGTCGTGGGTTCGAATCCCATCAGAGTCATGTGGGTTTTTTCTGCCCCGACCGGCTCCTACCCAGAGTTGAGTTTGCTGCGGACTCAGTTGGGAAGACTGGGACCACACAGTCGAGTTTCATCCACTTAATGGATGCGTTTCTGAGAGTGTTGCTCAAATTTCATGACCAACACTGCAGGTGCCTGTATCTCTCGGGCCTGGTTGACGCCAGGATATATTATGAAAGGAAGCGTAGAGTACAGCCCTGTCATGTAGTCTCAGACCGAAATGGAAATCCGTAGCATCATCTTAATCATCCTCATTCCCATTGATCAGCATTAAAAAAAATGTCTCAAATTCTGTGGCCCTTCATGCCCTGCTCTCATGGTGACCTCAATTTCGATGTCCTCTCCGCGTCTGTGGCCTTGGTTTGGTTCCGTCGGGGTCACCGGTATCGGCGGGTCCATGGGGGGCTGTCGTTGGACGGACGTGTGGCGCCCTCCGGAGGGAGAGCTCACTCACGCCGGCTCCGCGACTAAGCGATTATTGTCGTCAGTAGGGGGCTTAGTAGGTGGTGTCCTGCGTATGTTAGATCAGAACAGGCGCCACAGAACACCACCGAAGTGACTCGGCAGCAGTGCAGTGTCTCCTCCGGTGGGTTGCCACTTGACGACTTGACATCGACTGCTCCTGTGGATTGCTGGTGCCGGGGCTGCGGCGGGGCCAGCCGGGCTATGGCTGTGGACGGGTTGTCGGAATGAGCGGCGTGGGTGCACTGCCTCTGAGGTGGCGCAGAGGTTGGGACAGCAAAAAAAAAAAAAAGTACTCCCTGTTCTATAAGAACTGGGAGTACAAAAAACGAGGAGAGCATTATTAAAGAGCTGCTTTCCACTGTATTAAATGATTAAGTAATTGGTATGTTAAAATATCAACGGCCTTTTTTGAAAGTTAGCTGCTCGGAAAAAAAACCCAAACAAACTAGGCACCATTTGCTTAAACAGCATGATTTGTTCTGACGTTTTGTTGGGGCAGAGGCCTATCACCGAAACATTTATTTCGTCTAAACAGCTCAGTTTGTCCAAACTTTTCACTCCTAAAAAACCAAGTTTCTAAACTAACTCTCTCTCTCTCTCTCTCTCTCTCTCTCTCTCTCTCTCTCTCTCTCTCTCTCTCTCTCTCTCCTTAGGCCAAATCTGTTGGGAAAAGCAAGAGGACAGGCCTAACCAACATCTGCCGTGTGTTTTGCATGGAAATTGTCAGTCAGCAGG
This sequence comes from Conus ventricosus, assembly GCA_018398815.1. Taxonomy (NCBI): domain Eukaryota; kingdom Metazoa; phylum Mollusca; class Gastropoda; order Neogastropoda; family Conidae; genus Conus; species Conus ventricosus. Next base: position 82,661,282 of record CM031606.1, on the reverse strand, counting down.
TGGTTGTGCATAGTGAAGGCGCACACATGCAGCACTATGACAGAACAAAGACCTTTGTTCCCTGACTTCACGGCGTTAGGTGTTTCCTGCCCATAGATTTACTCCTGTAAACATGACCTTCAGTGACTAATATAGCACTATTGTTCCCTTGGAAAGACGCCGTGGTGAGCTACCTTCGGTGGAAGGATTGGAGAGGGGAGACGGGGAGGCGCTAAGCAGTTACTGTGGACACAAAGAGGAGGGGTTTAGGTGGGTGGAATACTGGATGGTTGGTGTCTTACGCTGCGTCGCAAACGAATAGCATCGATGTGTCTTAACATCAGTGCAGTGTCTACACCGGCTGGGTTGTCATGAAGACCTGATATTCAAACTTCCATTTCAGTAACTGGCCCCGGATCTACAAGACGTGCCCAAGTGACGCTAGAAATGAAGGAGTTAGGATGGACCTTGTGCAAATAATACCGTTGACATGGCAGGGAAGTTAGAACAGCAGGTGGGAGAAACATTTTGAGGAGTGTGTGTGTGCATGATGCAAACTTGGTGTTTTGGGAACGCACTTTGCCGGGTTTCGTGTTGCTGAGCAATGAAAAGAGAAAGGAGAGGTGTTAAGGGTAGGGGTGGAATAGGGTAGAGGGTAGATGTGGAGAGGAGGAAGGTTGGGAGAGAAAGGATGTTGGAAGAGGAGAAGGAGGAAGAGGAGGAAGAAGAAGGGCGAGCAACATTCGTCAGTCTGTCTGCATTGTTTGTGTGTGTGTGTGTGTGTGTGTGTGTGTGTGTGTGTGTGTGTGTGTGTGTGTGTGTGTGTGTGTGTGCACGTTCGACACTTATCGTGGGTGATTGCATTCAACGCGCTCGCTATATGACGTCTAACCTGAGCAACCAGAGAAGAGGAGTCGAGGCAGTTGAAGACCATGGGCAGGATTTCCGTGCGGATCTCCTCCAGGGGCGTTTTGGGCAGGATGGTGTCCAGACGGTTGAGTATATACACAGTGGCCTGGGAATGACACACCATGGTTCATAGACACCAGACGGTTGAGTATATACACAGTGGCCTGGGAATGACACAGCATGGCTCATAGACACCAGACGGTTGAGTATATATACACAGTGGGAATGACACACCATGGCTCATAGACACCAGACGGTTGAGTATATACACAGTGGGAATGACACACCATGGCTCATAGACACCAGACGGTTGAGTATATACACAGTGGGAATGACACACCATGGCTCATAGACACCAGACGGTTGAGTATATACACAGTGGGAATGACACACCATGGCTCATAGACACCAGACGGTTGAGTATATACACAGTGGGAATGACACACCATGGCTCATAGACACCAGACGGTTGAGTATATACACAGTGGGAATGACACACCATGGCTCATAGACACCAGACGGTTGAGTATATACACAGTGGGAATGACACACCATGGCTCATAGACACCAGACGGTTGAGTATATACACAGTGGGAATTACACACCATGGCTCATAGACACCAGACGGTTGAGTATATACACAGTGGCCTGGGAATGACACACCATGGCTCATAGAGAACATAGCACTTCTTATTGTATGGAAAATAATGTAAATCAATCCACCGTTTAATCATCCATCCCTCCAACCGGTCAATCAACTGTAATTATTAAGCATGATGGACTGTTTTGTGTTGAGCATCTCTGACTGTTTTGTTTCAAACATAGCCGACTGTTTTGTGTCTAAGCGAATCAACTGTTTTGTGTTGGGGACCAATCAACTGATTTGTGTTAAGAATAATCGCCTGTTTTGTGATGAGCACAAAACCGACCGTGGCATGTTGAGGATTATTACTATTTTGTATTGCGCAAGACCAACTGCTGTATGTGGAGGTTAAATGACTGCTTTGCATTGATCATGATCGACTGTCTTACGTTGAGGATAACTGACTGTTTTGTGTGGGACATGACCGACCGTTGTGTGTGGTGTATACTTTTTGTGCAGAGCGCAACCGACTGCTGTATGTTGAGGTTGATGGACTATTTTGTGTTGAGCATGAGCGACTGTTTGCGTTTAGGATAACTGTTGTGTGTAGAGCACGACTGGTCATTGTATGTTGAAGTTGACCAACCGTTTTGAGCAGAGAGTGACCGACAGTGGGGATAACTGTCTGTCGCGTGTTACAATGACCAGTTTTGTACATTGAAAATAACTGACTGTCATGTAGCTGCAAAGTGAGGCGACTGCAGGCGGAAATCTAAACAAATCTTAAATAAATGTTAGTGAACCGCCCAGAGAATCGTGGACAAACGAGTCACACGACAAAACACAACGCGTTTCGACCTTTTAGGTCTTTTTCAGGCAAGACAAAAACAAATAATAAACGAAAATGCCTGGCATCCTTGCGCCGAAGAGTGAAGAGATCGAAGCTGAGTACCAAATTCGTTCATTTTCGTTGTATTATTTGTTTTCGTTCATTTTCGTTGTATCATTTGTTTTTGTCTTGCCTGAAGAAGACCTAAAGGGTCGAAACGCGTTGTGTTTTGTCTTGTGACTCGTTTGTCCACGATTCTCTTGGCGGTTCGCTAACATTTCTTTAAGATTTGACGGTCATGTGTTAAAATGCCAAGTTTTGTACACGAGAAAAACTGACAGTCGCGTGTTAAAGATAACTGACCAACTGTTGCATGTTAAGGATCACCGACGGCTAGGTTTTACGTTAACACGATCGACTGTTGCGTGTTGAGAATAAATGTTTGTTGTGCGTTGAGCATGGTTGGTTAATGAGTACTGCACCTACTGGACCATTGCGAGCTGATCATACCTGGACAGGCTTGGGCAGGGTGAGGATGGCACAGAAGTGGGTGAGGATGATGTCGCAGTAGTCCTCCTTGCTGGCAAAGTCGATGACGTTGATGAGGGCGGGCAGGGCGAAGAGCACGGAGTCACTCTGCTTGCACTCGTCTATCAGGGAGGGCACCACGTGTTTGTACAGCACTTTCTGCAGCACCAGC
>CM031606.1:82648282-82650782 GCA_018398815.1 Conus ventricosus | reverse complement strand
TTTTCCACGGGGTCCACAAGGTTCATGGGCATCTTGTGGGCCACCACCCCGAACATGTCGTTCACCTGCCCAACAGAGCTCACCACAATCACCAGAGAGAGAGAGAAGAGAGAGAGAGAGGAGAGAGAGAGAGAGAGAGAGAGAGAGAGAGTGAGAGAGAGAGAGAGAGAGACAGACAGACAGACAGACAGACAGAGAGAGAGAGTTCAGATGGTTATTTATTAAGGGCATAGAAGGGGTATAAGCCACAAAACCCAGCAGACTGACAATTATTATATAGAGAATGCAGCAACTATTCCCCAAAGCGGCTGAATGTAGCGGAGAAGCGTTAACAGTCATCTATCTACAATCCTTTGTTTGAAAACATTCTAGAGTTCTCTTAATTTGTCAGCTTCTAGACCGTCCCAGACCTATGCCAAATCATACTGACGTGATTAAATATGAGAGAGAGAGAGAGAGAGAGAGAGAGAGGAGAGAGAGAGAGAGAGAGAGAGAGAGAGAGAGAGAGAGAGAGAGAGAGTTCGGGGAAGGCTAGACTGATGCAGAGAGCATCAAAGAGAATAACAACAGTCACAACAAAAAGTCTTCTGAAGCAACTAGACGCAGAAAGCTCATTGCCAATACAATGGTAAAGCCGCTTCTTTCTTTACCGAAAATAAAGGGGACAGTCATCATTCCCAGAGTTAAAAATCCAGCCTCTTTCTGTCTGTTACTTGTCTCCCGTCACTGTACACCCACTGCGACATCGACACAGCTTGCATTTTGCGGTGTGTGGCGCTTGCTGAACAAAGGATCAACTTCAAGCAAGAAACGCCGAACCACGAGCCATGGGAAGTGACGTTGTTTGATCTGTCTGATAATTGTACCTTCGAGGCAGAAGAATACAAAGGGGAGGACAGTCTGAGATGTCGTATATCTATAATAATCCCCGTGAATCTACGCCATCACAGGAGACCACATAGAGGCTTAAGTGGGGGAGGGGGAGGAGAAGGACGGGAAACGTTTGTCTGGTTCTTTTCTTTTTTTCTTTTTTTAGCTCACAGGCAGAACCGTGTTTTGCGGCAGTGGCGAGAATTGTACGGAGGGAATGTAGACAGTGGCGTGACCAACCGATTCAACGGCTCCAAACACGCCGGTAGCGTTCGACCTACAGGGCACTCAATGTCTGGCTCTCTTCTGCATCGTTCGGTCGATCCAGAAATAAAAGGACACGAAAATAATGCAGGACTTTTTTCTTTTTGCTGGCAGAGTCCCGCCAGATCCTGACCTACCGGTGATGAGGTCCTGAAACACATCATGCTGCCGTCCTTTTGTCGTTCGATTTCAGACGATACTGAAAACCTGTCAGCCGTCCTTCCCAGAAGGCCCAGCTTGCAGACTGAAATCGTAGACGCACAAATAAAAGTTCTTTTTTTTTTCATTTGACGAGTGAGGAGTAAGTAGGTGAACTGTCTGATCGGGAGTACTTTCTTCCATGTTACGCATGGATGAACGTGTCTTTATTCATGCCACATCTGAATGAACGCACCGTTTTCCATGTGACGTGTGAATGAAATTACCTTTATCTATACTACGTATAAAGTACTGTATTTTCATCCATCCTGCATATGGAAAAGTAGCTTACTTCACATAGCTATGAATAAACATCCTTTCCGATGCTACATATGAATATACGCACCTTCTTCAATTGAACCCATGAAAGAATGCAACCTCAATGCTACATAATATTTATCGTACCTCTCCTCTATGAATGAAAGTACTTTCTTCCTTGCTTCATAAGAATAAACTTACTTAGTTCTCTGCTATGGATAAAGGAACTTTCTTCTATGTTACACATGAATGAACGTTTTTTTCCCCATGGCTACATACAAATGAACCTACTATCTACCATGCAGTGTATGAATAAAAGTGCTCTGACATTTCACACTGCACGTAATTGAGCATACTTCTTCCCCACTGTGTACGAACGATGGCAACATAACACATACCACATGAAAATACTGAAAGAGTGTGAGTATACAATGCAATACTCATCAGGAAAGAAAATCTGAACAGTTTTGTCTGATAAGGTTTCTTCCATATTACATAGATCTGAAATAAACATACTGCTTAGTTTGCTCAACACATGTCTTTTAAGTGTACGAAGAGATAAGGTAAGTTTGTTACATTTTAGACGTACAAACAAAAACGCCATAAAAGAAACAGAAGAGAAGTTGAGAGAAAGAGAGAGAGAGAGAGAGAGAGAGAGAGAGAGAGAGAGAGAAGAGAGAGAGAGAGAGATGAGAAGAGAGAGAGAGAGAGAGACAGATAGACAGACAGATAGACAGAGAGAGAGAGAGAGAGAGAGAGAGAGAGAGAGAGAGAGAGAGAGAGAGAGAGAGGAGAAGAGAGAGAGAGAGAAACAGTGGGAAGGTATGTGAGCGACTGATGCGTATAAACATCCACCCCACCTCTCCCTCCCTCAAACATACACCCCCCCCCAGACACACACCTGGTCCAA
>CM031606.1:82635782-82643282 GCA_018398815.1 Conus ventricosus | reverse complement strand
ATTTCATCACTGTGCTCGTAGTATTCTCGCAAATCTCCCTTACGCTATCTAAGTAGTGTCATTCGGGATTTACACCCACCAGTTTTGACTGATCGAAAATGTACTGACACCAATTTTTGTTTAATTCTGCCCAGTGCGAGTCGTTTGAGTCTCAGTGATTAAAACCATGTGCAGTGAAAAGATGCTACGGTAATCACAGAAATTATGACTAGACGCCGAACTTTTGATTGCCAGAACAAGTTCGTTTGACTATTCAAGCGAAGGCATTAATGTTAGGACAATGCAAATACATTTTTCAGTTTCGTTCTTGTGAAGGATTCAATTGAAGTGTGAATGAATTATGTTTTCACGCTTGTAGTAAATTGGTGACTGATCCAAACAGATGTCTGCCATTTCCTATGGGTAAGTTTTTCTCTTTGTAATTCTTTTTTTTTTTCAGTCCCCGATTTATTTTTCGAATGTGAAGAAACACCTGGTTTTTTTGCCTGTCCAAAAGTTGACTTGCACGTTGTGCCCGTGACAGGGGAGCAGATCACAGGGGTACTGTATAATTAGTGACGTGTCTTGTACAGCCGTTGATGAGCACGCTGTCACAGTCACCACTGGGCGTCAGTCAGAAGCAGCCTTGTACAGCAGTCTCTCATTGCTGACCCAGGCCACCATCTTCAGGTCTACGTGACGGGCGCTGGTGGCGGAGTCGGTGGTTCTCTTCAGTGATGTGACGTGGTGCTGAAGACTTGATCTGATTAACACCGTTGACGCATCTATGTATCTATCTTACCGTCATCTATTAAGTTATAGGTACCTATCTAAGGACTGTCCAGACACGTTGGCCTCACGCTGACCGCCGGTTGCGTGCACGCATTTGGGTAATGTTTTAATTATTCTGGCAGAGTCAGTGTGGGATGTGTACACCACACACACACACACGCACAAACGCGCGCACGCGCACACACACACACACACACACACCCACGCGCGCGCACGGACACAGACACACACACACACGCGCGCGTGCGCACACACACACACACATACACACACACACGCACGCACACACTCACATACAAACACACACACACACACACACACACACGCACACACACACACACACACACACACACACACACACACACACACACACACACACACACACAGAACCTGCGCATTGCCCATTTTGAAGCTACACCCATTCTGGTTATTGCCCGTTTTGATGTTTTAATTACGGATGTAATTGCCATTGTTAAGGCGTGAGTAATTTTGGTTCTTGCCCACCTTAATGCTTCAGCTATTATGTTTATTTCCCATTTTGACACTACAATCTTTTTAGTTACTGGTCTTCTTTAAAGCTTTAATCGTTTTGGTTCTTGCCCATTTTAATGCTTCAATCATTCTGTTGACTACCCATCTTGAAGCTTCAATCATTTGGTCATTGCTCATCCTAATGCTTTCATCATTCTGGTTGCCGTCAATCTTGATGCATGAATCATTTTAGTGTGGTCACTGTTAGCTGGTTTCTTTTTGTGTTCACCGCCAATTTGAATGCTTCCATTGTTCTGAAAATGTCACTGTGACTGGTCTCTTACACCTGTGCATTGCCCAGTTAAAATCTTCAATAGTTCTGGTACTGCCTGTCTTCATTTTCTCTCATTTTGGTTATTGCCCACTGTAAGGCTATGAAGATCAATGATGCGGTGATTGCTCATATTAATGTTTTAATCATGCTGGTTATTACTGTCTGCTTAAATCATTCTCACAGAGCCAACATTGGTTTTCTGCTACACCTGTGCAGTGCAAGTCCCAAAGCCTCAGTCATTCAGGTTACTGCCCACCGTAACGTTTCAATCATATGGTTCTTGCCCTTTAGATAGATATAAATGCTTCAACCACTAAGATAAAGTCACTATTGGATTAGAAACACGTACGCCTGTAAATGACTCAACTTCAAAGCTTCAGTATTTCAGGATACTGCTGTTTGAATGTTGTGACTGTTGTGGTAGTGTCACCGTTGAGTTCAACATAACTGTTCACTGCCCTTCCTAACGTCCAACTTCTTCAGTTTATTTTCCACTTAAATCCGCGGTCAAACTAGTTATTGTCCATCTAAGTTCTTCAATCATTCTACTCCATTGCCCATGGCAATATTCAATTAGTCTAGTTTATTGCCTAACTTCCTTTATGCTTCAATGATTTCGATAAAAACCGTTGGTGAGCTATATATACACCTGTTCTTGCCCATTTTAAAATCTGCAATAATACTTGTAAATCCGCTTTCTTATCTATTATCCGTCTCAATAATTCAAACTGTAAATCCACCATTGAGAGAGAGATTTGTATATATTTGATATAATTCTGAAGGGGTCAAGCGGCATTGCACTAAAATAGTATATACACACATATATATTTTTTATTGCCTATCTAACCGCTTCCAGTCATTCTAGTTATTGTCCACCCTGATTTCTCAGTCACGTCAGTGAAATCACTGTTGAGTTATACATAATCTAGATATCAAAATATTGGCCTTTTCAATGCTGCAGTCATAACGATACAGTCATTGTCAGCTTATAGTGTGCCACTACCTGTAGTCCATCTTAGCGCTTAAGTCATTTTAGTACAATTACTGCTGAGTTACATATACCTCTGTTTATGACCTTTCTCAGAGCTTCAATCAGACTGGAAAATCCCAGATGGATTATATAGAGCTCTTTTTATTGCTTCTCTGAAAGGTTCAATCACTCTGCTTGCTGTCTATTTCAGTCCTCCACGATTACGGTCCTTGCCTGTCTTAAGGCTTGAATCATTCTGGTTATTCTCTGCCTAAATATTTCAAGAATTTGTGCTGCATCCATCTTACTTCTCCATCACGATGGCTACTCTCCACCCTAATACTACAACAATTCTCATCATTGCTCACCTTCTTGCTTGAATCGTTCTAGTTACAGCCCGTAATAAATTTCAATGATCCGCCAACGTTTATCTTTCCATCATTCACTCAATGTTGCCCACCTTAAGGCTTCACTCATTCCGGTTACTGCCCACACTGTTGGGGTCCACAGGGCGGGTTTTTTTTCCCAACAGTTTGATTTAATGCTCAAACTAACACTTACACATTTCATGGGATGGTGCCATCGTTGTGTTGAGTGTCTGTGGTTTTTCCCCCCATCTTCATGCTCCAACCTTTTTTCTGTTGAATGTCCCATCTTCTGTGCCACTTCAGTAGCATGACCTCCATACCGCTCCTTTGGGCCTCCCCTCCACAACCATACCATGGCTGTCCCGCCGCTGCCCCGGCACCGTCAATCCACAGTGAGCAGTCAATGTCAAGTCGTCATGAGGCAACCCATCAGAAGAGACACTGCACTGCTGCCGAGTCACTTCCATGGTGTCCAGTGGTGCCCTTGGTGATTTAACGTACGTAAGAGGTCATCTGCTATGCCCCTTGTGGACGATGATAATTGCTTTGTCGCGGAGCCAGCGTGAGTGAGCGCCCCCGTCCGGAGGGCTTCACCAAATCCACCCCTCACGACAGCCCCAACAAACCTGCCGATAATCCGCCCCCACTACAGCCCCAACACACCTCCAATAATACGCCCCCCCCCCCACTACAGCCCCAACACACCTCCGATAATCCGCCCCCCCCCCCCACTGCAGCCCCAACACACCTCCGATAATCCGCCCCCTTCCCACTGCAGCCCCAACACACCTCCGATAATCCGCCCCCCCCCCCCCCCCACTGCAGCCCCAACACACCTCCGATAACCCCCCCCCCCCCACTGCAGCCCCAACACACCTCCGATAACCCGCTCTCCCCCCTCCCCCACTACAGTCCCAAGAAACCTGCCGATAATCTGCCCCCTCCCCTCCCCCACTACAGCCCCAACAAACCTCCGATAATCTGCCCCCCACTACATCCCCAACAAACCTGCCGATAACGGCGGCCTCGCCATGAACTCACCAGTGGCATTGATGGGAGAAAAAATCGAAACTGTAGTGACCATATAAGCAGGATATGAATTTGATTGTTAAAAAGAACTGATCAATGAGGATGATGATGGTTATCAATGAGGATGATGATGGTTATCAATGAGGATGATGATGGTTATCAATGAGGATGATGATGGTTATCAATGAGGATGATGATGGGACGATGCTATAGAATTCCATTCTGGTCTGAGACTGCATGGCAGGGCTTATCTTTACATCTGAGACTGCATGGCAGGGCTTATCTTTACATCTGAGACTGCATGGCAGGGCTTATCTTTACATCTGAGACTGCATGGCAGGGCTTATCTTTACATCTGAGACTGCATGGCAGGGCTTATCTTTACATCTGAGACTGCATGGCAGGGCTTATCTTTACATCTGAGACTGCATGGCAGGGCTTATCTTTACATCTGAGACTGCATGACAGGGCTTATCTTTACATCTGAGACTGCATGACAGGGCTTATCTTTACATCTGAGACTGCATGACAGGGCTTATCTTTACATCTGAGACTGCATGACAGGGCTTATCTTTACATTACTTTTGGTCTGAGACTGTATGACAGGGCTTATTTTACATTACATTGGCTGAGACTGCATGACAGGGCTTATCTTTACATCTACATTCTGGTCTGAGACTGCATGACAGGGCTTATCTTTACATCTACATTCTGGTCTGAGACTGCATGACAGGGCTTATCTTTACATCTACATTCTGGTCTGAGACTGCATGACAGGGCTTATCTTTACATCTACATTCTGGTCTGAGACTGCATGACAGGGCTTATCTTTACATCTACATTCTGGTCTGAGACTGCATGACAGGGCTTATCTTTACATCTACATTCTGGTCTGAGACTGCATGACAGGGCTTATCTTTACATCTACATTCTGGTCTGAGACTGCATGACAGGGCTTATCTTTACATCTACATTCTGGTCTGAGACTGCATGACAGGGCTTATCTTTACATCTACATTCTGGTCTGAGACTGCATGACAGGGCTTATCTTTACATCTACATTCAGACTGCATGACAGGGCTTATCTTTACATCTACATTCTGGTCTGAGACTGCATGACAGGGCTTATCTTTACATCTACATTCAAAGACTGCATGACAGGGCTTATCTTTACATCTACATTCTGGTCTGAGACTGCATGACAGGGCTTATCTTTACATCTACATTCAAAGACTGCATGACAGGGCTTATCTTTACATCTACATTCTGGTCTGAGACTGCATGACAGGGCTTATCTTTACATCTACATTCTGGTCTGAGACTGATCGACAGGGCTTATCTTTACATCTACATTCTGGTCTGAGACTGCATGACAGGGCTTATCTTTACATCTACATTCTGGTCTGAGACTGCATGACAGGGCTTATCTTTACATCTACATTCTGGTCTGAGACTGCATGACAGGGCTTATCTTTACATCTACATTCTGGTCTGAGACTGCATGACAGGGCTTATCTTTACATCTACATTCTGGTCTGAGACTGCATGACAGGGCTTATCTTTACATCTACATTCTGGTCTGAGACTGCATACAGGGCTTATCTTTACATCTACATTCTGGTCTGAGACTGCATGACAGGGCTTATCTTTACATCTACATTCTGGTCTGAGACTGCATGACAGGGCTTATCTTTACATCTACATTCTGGTCTGAGACTGCATGACAGGGCTTATCTTTACATCTACATTCTGGTCTGAGACTGCATGACAGGGCTTATCTTTACATCTACATTCTGGTCTGAGACTGCATGACAGGGCTTATCTTTACATCTACATTCTGGTCTGAGACTGCATGACAGGGCTTATCTTTACATCTACATTCTGGTCTGAGACTGCATGACAGGGCTTATCTTTACATCTACATTCTGGTCTGAGACTGCATGACAGGGCTTATCTTTACATCTACATTCTGGTCTGAGACTGCATGACAGGGCTTATCTTTACATCTACATTCTGGTCTGAGACTGCATGACAGGACTTATCTTTACATCTACATTCTGGTCTGAGACTGCATGACAGGGCTTATCTTTACATCTACATTCTGGTCTGAGACTGCATGACAGGGCTTATCTTTACATCTACATTCGTAAAGACTGCATGACAGGGCTTATCTTTACATCTACATTCTGGTCTGAGACTGCATGACAGGGCTTATCTTTACATCTACATTCTGGTCTGAGACTGCATGACAGGGCTTATCTTTACATCTACATTCTGGTCTGAGACTGCATGACAGGGCTTATCTTTACATCTACATTCTGGTCTGAGACTGCATGACAGGGCTTATCTTTACATCTACATTCAAGAGACAGCATGACAGGGCTTATCTTTACATCTACATTCTGGTCTGAGACTGCATGGACAGGGCTTATCTTTACATCTACATTCAAAGACAGCATGACAGGGCTTATCTTTACATCTACATTCTGGTCTGAGACTGCATGACAGGGCTTATCTTTACATCTACATTCAAAGACTGCATGACAGGGCTTATCTTTACATCTACATTCTGGTCTGAGACTGCATGACAGGCTTATCTTTACATCATCTTCAAGACTGCATGAAGGGCTTATCTTTACATCTACATTCTGGTCTGAGACTGCATGACAGGCTTATCTTTACATCTACATTCTGGTCTGAGACTGCATGAAGGGCTTATCTTTACATCTACATTCTGGTCTGAGACTGCATGACAGGGCTTATCTTTACATCTACATTTTGGTCTGGAACTGCATGACAGGGCTTATCTTTACATCTACATTCTGGTCTGAGACTGCATGACAGGGCTTATCTTTACATCTACATTTGGTCTGAGACTGCATGACAGGGCTTATCTTTACATCTACATTCTGGTCTGAGACTGCATGACAGGGCTTATCTTTACATCTACATTCTGGTCTGAGACTGCATGACAGGGCTTATCTTTACATCTACATTCTGGTCTGAGACTGCATGACAGGGCTTATCTTTACATCTACATCGGCTGACGCATGCGGCTTATCTTAATCTAATCTGGTCTGAGACTGCATGACAGGGCTTATCTTTACATCTACATTCTGGTCTGAGACTGCATGACAGGGCTTATCTTTACATCTACATTCTGGTCTGAGACTGCATGACAGGGCTTATCTTTAACATGCACAACGGGTACTTACATCTACATTCTGGTCTGAGACTGCACGACAGGGCTTATCTTTACATCTACATTCTGGTCTGAGACTGCATGACAGGGCTTATCTTTACATCTACATTCTGGTCTGAGACTGCAAGACAGGGCTTATCTTTACATCTACATTCTGGTCTGAGACTGCATGACAGGGCTTATCTTTACATCTACATTCTGGTCTGAGACTGCATGACAGGGCTTATCTTTACATCTACATTCTGGTCTGAGACTGCATGACAGGGCTTATCTTTACATCTACATTCTGGTCTGAGACTGCATGACAGGGCTTATCTTTACATCTACATTCTGGTCTGAGACTGCATGACAGGGC
>CM031606.1:82613282-82615782 GCA_018398815.1 Conus ventricosus | reverse complement strand
TATTGTTATTATTATTATCATTATTATTATCATTATTAGACCATTACTGTGCTTTTGTTGTCATTGATATAATAAGTTACCATTATCATTATTATCATTTGTCAAGGGAGCGAAACCTGTCACAAAGAGCTTTCAACGCTTTTGACGACAAGGATACCGCGCGTAGTGGGGAATGGGTCATTGTCCGATTAGCAGTGTCACCCTCACCTAGCGCTTATGGTCCAAATGGGTCATTGTCCAATTAGCAGTATCGCCCTCACCTAGCGCATATGGTCCAAATGGGTCATTGTCCGATTAGCAGTATCGCCCTCACCTAGCGCATATGGTCCAAATGGGTCATTGTCCAATTTGCAGTATCGCCCTCACCTAGCGCATATGGTCCAAATGAGTCATTGTCCGATTAGCAGTATCGCCCTCACCCAGCACATATGGTCCAAATGGGTCATTGTCCGATTAGCAGTATCGCCCTCACCTAGTGCATATGGTCCAAATGGGTCATTGTCCGATTAGCAGTATCGCCCTCACCTAGCGCTTATGGTCCAAATGGGTCAAGGAGGTGAAAGTGACCCCCGAAGTCGTCGGGAATTTTCAATGTCCATTTGGTGCAAAGTGGTTGTTGGCTAAGCTATTTTGTAGGGATGTGTGTAAATGCTGATGTGTGGAAGGATGTAGCTAGAGGGGAATTCATTGTGCATGTGACCAAGATGGTAGAGAAGCAACATGGACAAAGGCATGGCCTGAATGGATATCCTTTGTGTCCATCCCTATACAAACTAAATAGAGACGATGATAGAGAGGAGAACAGCACCACGATAGAGAGAAGAAAGAACAACACCGGGATAGAGAAAAGAACAGAATACGAGAGAGAAGAGACAGAGTATGGTCGAAAGAACGTGGTCTGGGTGACAGAAGTGGCAGCAAGGTCTTGCGCGTAAAAGACAAGCTGAGAAAGAAAGACTGAGTTCGAAACCCAGAGGTGGGCCAAAAAGACAAAGAAGAAGATATCTACGTCGAGTCCCAAGAGACGACCACGGAGACCCAGTCCTGGAACCTGGTGCCAGACAACCAAAGGCGTCACCATCACCCAGTGCTGAAGAAAATTTGAAGTGACTTGTTCGAGAACTGTTGTGTGTGTGTGCGCGCGCGCGCGCGTGTGTGTATGTGTGTGTGTGTGTGTGTGTGTGTGTGTGTGTGTGTGTGTGTGTGTGTGTGTGTGTGTGTGTGTATGGAAACCTGGCAAGGTAAGAAGCGTTTTTCGTTTAAAACCCGGATTAGGAAGAATTCCACTCTTATGCTTTGATCATTCCTTTTTGTGCTTTTTTCGTATTTTCATGTGTAATTATAAGTAGCGTAGAAACTGTATTTCTTGTTCTCAGTCGTGTTAGAAGAGAAACGAATGCGTGACATCCCATTCCCAGAGAGAGGTGAATGATTGGTGGATGCGTGAGTGCGTATATGCGTGTAGGAGTTCAGAGATAACCTTGGTCTGTTAAACCTAATACATCAGCTTAGTTCACTTGAGCAATACCATCACGATTTTTCCCATCCTGGACATCTTTTCATCATTATTATTATCATTATCATTGTTGTCATAATCACAACTATTGTTGTTCTTTTTCCTATTCTCAAATTACCACTCCTATACTTGCCTCGATACTGGGCGATGTCCCCACGGAAGGAAAAGCAGGAACTCGCTCATCTGCCGCCCTCAGTGATAAAAACGTCGTCTGAGTTACATGTCTGTCTGTGCACCTGTCTTGGTTTCTGTCTGTCTCTCTGTGGCTATTCCTCCATCCAGTGTAGACCAGAGTGGACCCAAGTGCGGTACAAGTAATCCTCTCCACACTCAGTGGCGCTTGCCGGCAGAATACGCCCCCAAATCTGCAGAGCACTCGCTGTCCGCTGATGAATGGAAAAGAATCGGGTCCTACCTCACATCTTTCAATGTGGAACTGAACGGATCGATTACCAATGAATTACACTGCAGAGGACAAAAAGCTTGGGCTTGGGCTAATTTCGAACTGAATTGGGAAAGATCATGTCTTTGCTTTTTGGTGTGTTTTTTTCCCCTTTCTTCCGCCTTAATACCAAAATGCATGCTGATTCAATGCATATGTGTTAGTCGTGGTAGTATGTGTGTGTGTGTGTGTGTGTGTGTGTGTGTGTGTGTGTGTGTGTGTGTGTGTGTGTCTCTCTCTCTCTCTCTCTCTCTCTCTCTCTCTCTCTCTCTCTGTCACTCTGTCTGCCTCTTTCCATGTCTCTGTCTCTCGATCTCTCTGTCTTTGTCTCTCTGTTTCTCTGTCTATTTCTATTTCTCTTTGTCTGTATCTATCTGTCTACCTGTCTGTTTGTCCGTCTGTCTATCTGTCTGTTTGTCTCCCCCCTCTCTCTCTCTTGGCCAGGCTGTGTGTATGTGGAGAGGTTCAGGACTCAGGTGGACACATCCTTGGTAGTCTATCAGTGTGTGTGTCTCTGTTAATCTGTCACATCCAGCAGTTCG
>CM031606.1:82600782-82608282 GCA_018398815.1 Conus ventricosus | reverse complement strand
CGTGCTTGCGTGCGTGCGCGCGCGCGCGCACGCCCGCGCGCGCGCGTGTGTGTGTGTGAGTGCGTGATTGTGTGTGTGTGCGCGCGCGCGTGCTTACGTGCGTGCGTGCGTGCGTGCGTGCATGCGTGCGTGCGTGCGTGCGTGTGTGTGTGCGTGCGTGCGTGCGTGCTCGCGTGCGTGCTCGCGTGCGTGCGTGCGTGCGTGCGTTGTGCGCGCGCGCGCGCGTGCGTGCGTGCGTGCGTGCGTGCGCGCGCGCGCTTGTGAGTGTGTGTGTGTGTGTGTGTGTGTGTGTGTGTGTGTGTGGTGTGTGTGTGTGGAGAGAGACAAAATTAACAAACCAAGGAAATGTACGTGCTCAAGAGATTCCTCACACCTTGGCATCAAGGAAAACGAGACATGGGTAACAACTCATAACTGAAACGGTCAAAACATTCTCGTGAGTGGATCGACATATTACAACGCAATTTGTACACAAAATCACTCACTAAAATCATGCCAATGGGTTTAAACAATGTCAGTGTATGGTTCGAGCGAAAGCACAGGCGCCTGAAAGGACAGGCGCCTATGGATTGTAGAAGATATGGGATGGTAAGAAGGGGACGGGAGGGGAGGGGGGGGGGGGGGGGGGCAGGAAAGGGGAGTGGGTGGGAGGGGAAAGAGGGAGTCTAAAAACAGGGAGGGGTGGAGAGATATATCGAGCAAAAAGAACAACAACAAAAAAAAAACGGCTCCTCAATCGATGGAATGAATCAAGACGTTTATTTCAATGAAGTTCAACTCTCTCTCTCTCTCTCTCTCTCTCTCTCTCTCTCTCTCTCTCTCTCTCTCTCTCTCTCTCTCTCTCTCTCCTTCTCTCTCTCTCTCTGTGACTTAAGATTTTCAATTAAAAAGCTCAGCAGGAGCATCATGAGACATTTGAGTGAGTTTAAACATCGATTCCAAAGGGAATGTGTCGGAGAAACGGCCTCAATCGGACTCGCTGAGGAGGATCAATGGGGCTTCATCAACTCTCCCACGGACCGTGAGAGAAGCACTTTCCCCCACTAGGCCCATCGTTTCCCTCTCCATCCTGGTCAGTGCGCTGCAAATATTGCCAGGGTTGATTGCAGCGTGTAACAAGGCTGGAATCACGAAGTGTCTACGCTGAGGAAGTTAGGGGGAGGTGGAATGGGGGGTGTGGTGGGGGTATGCGCTGATGGAAGTCAGGTGGGAGTGTGTGGACGGGTATCAGTTCGCAGGAAGAGTGTAGTGTCTGAAATCGGTTGAAATCGGAAGCGAGTGTGCATCGTCTGAAATCGGAAGGGAGTGTGCATTGTCTGAAATCGGAAGCGAGTGTGCATCGTTTGAAATCGGAAGGGAGTGTGCATTGTCTGAAATCGGAAGCGAGTGTGCATCGTCTGAAATCGGAAGGGAGTGTGCATTGTCTGAAATCGGAAGCGAGTGTGCATTGTCTGAAATCGGAAGGGAGTGTGCATTGTCTGAAATCGGAAGGGAGTGTGCAGTGTCTGAAATCGGAAGGGAGTGTGCATTGTCTGAAATCGGAAGGGAGTGTGCAGTGTCTGAAATCGGAAGGGAGTATGCATTGTCTGAATTTGGAAGGGAGTGTGCATGGTCTGAAATTGGAAGGGAGTGTCCACTGTCTGAAATTGGAAGGGAGTATGCAGTGTCTGAAATCAGAAGGGAGTGTGCGCTGTCTGAAATTGGAAGGGAGTGTGCATGGTCTCAAATCGGAAGGGAGTGTGCATCGTCTGAAATCGGAAGGGAGTATGCATTGTCTGAAATCGGAAGGGAGTGTGCATGGTCTGAAATTGGAGGGGAGTGTCCACTGTCTGAAATCGGAAGGGAGTATACAGTGTCTGAAATCAGAAGGGAGTGTGCGCTGTCTGGAATTGGAAGGGAGTGTGCATGGTCTCAAATCGGAAGGGAGTGTGCATTGTCTGAAATCAGAAGGGAGTGTGCATTGTCTGAAATCGGAAGGGAATATGCAGTGTCTGAAATCGGAAGGGAATATGCAGTGTCTGAAATATGAAGAGAGTATGCAGTGTCTGAAATCGGAAGGGAGTATGCAGTGTCTGAAATGGGAAGAGAGTATGCAGTGTCTGAAATGGGAAGAGAGTATGCAGTGTCTGAAATGGGAAAGGAGTATGCAGTGTCTGAAATGGGAAAGGAGTATGCAGTGTCTGAAATGGGAAGAGAGTATGCAGTGTCTGAAATGGGAAGAGAGTATGCAGTGTCTGAAATGGGAAGAGAGTATGCAGTGTCTGAAATGGGAAAGGAGTATGCAGTGTCTGAAATGGGAAGAGAGTATGCAGTGTCTGAAATGGGAAGGGAGTATGCACGGTCTAAAAATCAGAAGGGAATGTGTAGTGTCTGAAATCGGAAGGGAGTGTGTAGTGTCTGAAATCGGAAGGGAGTGTGTAGTGTCTGAAATCGGAAGGGAGTGTGTAGTGTCTGAAACCGGAAGGGAGTGTGCAGTGTCTGAAATCGGAAGGGAGTGTGTAGTGTCTGAAATCGGAAGGGAGTGTGTAGTGTCTGAAATCGGAAGGGAGTGTGTAGTGTCTGAAATCGGAAGGGAGTGTGCAGTGTCTGAAATCGGAAGGGAGTGTGTAGTGTCTGAAATCGGAAGGGAGTGTGCATTGTCTGAATTTGGAAGGGAGTGTGCAGTGTCTGAAATCGGAAGGGAGTATGCACGGTCTGACCTCAGGAGAGGACGCGTACAGACAGCACTCAG
The DNA here is from genome assembly GCA_018398815.1 of Conus ventricosus. Taxonomy (NCBI): domain Eukaryota; kingdom Metazoa; phylum Mollusca; class Gastropoda; order Neogastropoda; family Conidae; genus Conus; species Conus ventricosus. The sequence continues at coordinate 82,605,551 of CM031606.1, read as the reverse complement.
CAGAGTTGAAACTGGCAAATAACCAGGACGGTGTGTGTCCATACAAAAATCAACGTAAAATTTGAAGTGTGTGAATACGTATCCATTGAAGAGAAGGGAAGGGGGCGGGGGTATGGAGGGGTGGGGTATGACCATGGACCGAAGAGAGGGAGGAATGTGTACTGTCAGGGAAAAGGAACACATCAACAATGCCTCCACAAGATTAAATGGCAGTAATATGATTTAGCTATTCAACATCAATCCTCAAAACATCAAAATAATATTACAATGATGAGTACTGTTTTATCATTATCATCATTACGACGACGACAAAACAACAACAACAACAACTACTACTACTGGAAACAACAACAATAATGGTAATAATGACGTTGATGCTAATGATGATGATGATGATGATGATGATGATCATAGTAACAACTGCACAACAACAACAAAAATGATGATGATGATGATGATGATGATGATGATGATGATGATGATGATGATGATGATGATGATGATGATGATGACGACGACGACGACGATGATGATGATGACGATGACGATGACGATGATGATGATGATGATGATGATGATGACGACGACGACGACGACGATGATGATGATAATGATAAGAATAATCCCAGGGTGTCCATTTTCAGAAGGATGACTTAACATCAAAACTCCTATCACGGTCTATTTCATGACATCTGGCCGACTAGCGCTACGGGAAGAATTGGGAAGGCGATAGTTCTGAGTCAGTGATGAATGGTGTGCGAACCTGCACAACGACACCCACTACGGCCCCTGCACTACACCAGCAGCGGTGGGAGGTATCACCTCTGGTCAGGACCTGATCAACCTACAGTGAAAGGTGTTCATCCAGCGTCCTAAACAACGGGCTTCAGGCGACCATTGTTCTCTACCAAACGTCACAATGCCTGCTCTGTTGAACGTGGACACAGGTTGACGTCTTGTCAACAAACTCAGGTTAAAAGCAGCCTGAGCTTGTAGAGAAGGCACCTTCACCAACATCAACTCTCAGTGCTGTTTCCACAAACTGCCTCCTGTTTAGTATCTCTTGTGTATTGTAATACACCAATGACATACAACCAAGTACACGCTATGATCGATTTCACCCGTGTCAACATTGAATTAGAACTACCGATGTTGCTGCTGACCAACAAAGTTCTGAGGACTAACATTACCCAAACATTAGTCTGAAAGAGACGCAAACACACTGGCATCTTTGTTGCTTGCAAGAGATAGATAAACGTATTAATAATAGGTAGACCGATAGAGAGATAGACAGACAGCTAGCTAGCTAGACAGACAGACACATGCACAGAGAGAGAAGAGGAGAGAGAGAGAGAGAGAGAGAGAGAGAGAGAGAGAGAGAGAGAGAGAGAGAGAGAGAGAGAGAGAGAGAGAGAGAGAGGAGAGAGAGAAAGCAAACAGCTAGACAACTTAAACTAAAATCAGTGCCAGCTCTGGTTTTCTACGTGACACTTAGTGAGCCCTATATCAGAAAAACTATGAAGTCAAACCCCTTCTCTCTGTTCTTCCCATCCTCCTCATTTTTGTTTTTTCTGCGACTGTCCCCACAATCTACCTCCTCTACAGTCGGATCCCTTGGAATAAGCGGATGAACTTGAATGATCTCCACATCAGGATTACCCCACAGGGGTTTTTCTTTTCTGTCTTTTCTGAGATCGTTTTCCTCGGTCTTTTTAAAACATTCTTCTTTTAGCCTTTTTTGTACTCCCAGTTCTTAAAGAACAGGGAGTACTTTAGAATGGGAACGAAGAAATGCTCTGTGTGTGTGTGTGTGTGTGTGTGTGTGTGTGTGTGTGTGTGTGTGTGTGTGTGTGTGTGTGTGTGTGAGTGTGTGTGTGTGTGTGTGTGTGTGTGTGTGTGTGTGTGTGTGTGTGTGTGTGTGTGTGTGTGTGTGTGTGTCCGTGGTCAAAATGTGTTCCACTCGCTCCAGACAAAACTAATGAATCGATCTTTCTGAAAATTTGTAGGTATGTTCATTATGGGTCAAGGATGATGCCCGACGTTTTAGTTTGCCGTTACAGTCGTTACTAACGGCTGTAACGACCTGTAAAGCTTTTTCTTCTTTATGGAATATCTCAGAAAGTACTTGGCCGATCTTTGTGAATATTAGCAGGTATGTTCATTATGGGTCACGGATGATGCCCGATGTTTTAGTTTACCCCGTTACAACCGTTACTAACGGCTGTAACAGCCTGCAACGGTTTTTCTTCTATTTAGAATATATTAAAAAGTACTTGGCTGATCGTCCTGAAAATTTGTAGAAATGGTCATTATGGGTCACAGATGATACCCGATGTTTTTGTTTACCGTTACAGCCGTTACTAACGGCTGTAACGGCCTGTAAAGCTTTTTGTTCTTTATGGAATATCTCAGAAGGTACTCGGCCGATCTTTGTGAAAATTTGTAGGTATGTTCATTATGGGTCACGAATAATGCCTGATGTTTTAGTTTACCGTTATAGCCGTTACTAACGGCTGTAACAGCCTGTAACGCTTTTTCTTCTTTACAGAATATCTCAGAAAGCACTTGGCCGATCTTTCTGAAAATTTGTAGGTATGTTCATCATAGGTCACGGATGATGCCCGATGGTTTAGTTTACCGTTACAGCCGTTACTAACGGCTGTAACGGCCTGTAACGCTTTTTCTTCTTTATGGAATATCTCAGAAAGTACGTGGCCGATATTTCTGAAAATTTGTAGATATGTTCATTATGGGTCACGGATGATGCCCGGTGTTTAAGTTTACTGTTAGAGCCGTTACTAACGGCCCATAATGGTTTTCTTCTTTATGGAAAATCTTAGAAAGTTCTTGGCCGATCTTTCTGAAAATTTGTAAGTATGTTCATTTTAGGCCACAGACGATAGCCGATGTTTACCAGAATAGCCATTACTAACGGTTACACCAGCCCAAGACGGTTTTTCCTCTTTATGGAATATCTCACGCGTATTCAGGATAAACTGGGAGTACGTTTATATGCTTTGCATCTCGTTAGTCTTTCCCTCTTGCTTAATAATTTTCTTTTTTTTTTCTCTCTGATCTCTTTTCTGCCCTTTGATTCATGTATTCATTTCAGTATCCTTGTCACAGTCAGCGTCCTCTGATTAATTCAGTCATCCTTCCTTTAGTTCACCTTTGGTTAAAAAGATCCTTGCAATTTCTCTGTCTTTTATTTTTCAGTTATTGTTGTCTTTTGTCTTTCAGTTTTTCCTCTGGTGTGTGTGTGTGTGTGTGTGTGTGTGTGTGTGTGTGTGTGTGTGTGTGTGTGTGTGTGTGTGTGTGTGTGTGTGTGTGTGTGTGTGTGTGTGTGTGTGTGTGTGTGTGTGCGTGCGTGCGTGCGTGCGTGCGTGCGTGCGTGTGCGTGCGTGCGTGCGTGCGTGCGTGCGTGTGTGCGCGTGCGTGCGTGTATGTGTGTGTGTGTGTGTGTGTGTGTGTGTGTGTGTGTGTGTGTGTGTGTGTGTGTGTGTGTGTGTGTTTGTGTGTGTGCATTTCCAGCCTACAAGGTGGGTTCACCACTCGGTCAAAACCCGGCACACTGAGTATTTCCATAAACCGGTTTATTTTCGCATGAATTCTAGCATACTTTCACCTCCTCCTCCTTCTTCTTTTTTCCCCCAAAGATTTGAACACAATCTAGACGTAAATAGTTGATTATGAAATAAAAGTCAATTTCCAATAAATTCCATTTTTGAATGTGTCGAGAAAAACGAATGTAAAAATCGTCGTAGAATGCACCACGTTTGCTTATGTGATGGGATTCAGTCTCCAAATGCCATATCTAAACTTCGTGCTCTCTTCGTAAATTACAATGTACTTAAAAAGTGCATTTGAACAGTCGATTAACCCAGTCTGGGGGTTGTATAAGTGCCCGCGCGCGCGCGTGTGTGTGTTTGCGTGCGTATGTGCATGCATGCGTTCGTGCGGGCGTGCTAGCATGAGTGTGTGTGTATGTGTGTGTGTGGTTTGAGAGAGAGAGAGAGAGAGAGAGAGAGAGAGAGAGAGAGAGAGAGAGAGAGAGAGAGAAGAGAGAGAGAGAGAGAGAATTGTGCAGTAGGCAAGAAGCCAGACAACCGGATCTTAAATCAATGCCAACTCGGGTTTTCCACGTCACCCTAAGTGAAGCCGGAATGGACCACTAACAGAAGACTAAACACACCAAAACCCATCTCTTTCCCTAAACTCCTCTTCCTTCTCTGCGAATGTCCCCACCATCTTTTATTTTCCCTGTTCTCTAGTCACTGGGGAAGCGGGTGACCACCTTGTACGAGTAGTAACGCCCGCATCATGTTTACCTCCGGTGGGATTTGCTTATTTGCGTTGTCATTCTCTCTGTGGTTTTCTTTTTCTTTCTTTAGCGTTTCTTGTTTGTCTTTCCTTTTTCCTTCCTTTTGTATTAACTGATTCTTTTTTCACTTTGACTTCGTTCCTATTATTCTTTCACTGTGTCTTGTTTATTTCATTGTTTCTGTCTTTCTTCTTGTTCCTCTTTCCTTACTGTACCATTTCATTCTATCAGTTTTATTCAGATTTGGTGTCAGATGGTTCAGCTTTTGAACAATCAAATTCACCCCTATATTACATACACCGTTATGTACTTTTTTTTACTTTGACTTTTCGTCCTCAAAGAAGCATGAACAGACTTGAAATTGCCATTTCTGCCTCTGTCTGGTTGGTTCCCTTCCTCTTTAGCTCTGCTCCAGAGTCCCCTCTCCGGCAGGTTGTGAGCCGTCCCT
>CM031606.1:82590782-82595782 GCA_018398815.1 Conus ventricosus | reverse complement strand
TTTGCACACAGCATTTCATGTCTTCTCATGTTGTTCTGAGAACAAATCGTCGTATTTGTTGGATTTTACAGTGATTGGAAATTCAATCAAGCAAAGATCGATCCACCACTTTCGTACAAACATGCTTCTGGCTAAACTGATTAACAAGTTAGTGAATGCATATTTTTGCTGGCAAGGATTTTTAATACGTACCTGGGAAAAATTGGAAACAATCATGTTCAATTACTTTTCGCCGTCGACAAAGGGGATTCCCGTTTTCCCACACAGAGCACTTGTTGACTGTGGGCCACATATCAACGTGATGTGACACTTCCCCCTCATCTCCCTGTGTGATAGCGCCTCAACAGGCAGGCAAACGCAGCGTTTTTGCCGTACGTTTTGAACACAAAATCAGTTTAGGACCAGGCTGAGTGATTGTTCGTCAGCTTGAAGCCAGAAATAACCGTAACCCTGTTAGTGGCGATCGATGGAGGGGAGGAGACGTGAGTCACAATCAAATCATGAGGACAGCTGCGCACCAGTTGACCACCATTTTCTGGTTTGGACAAGGAGCCCGTGCAGTCACCGTGGACATTAAAGGAAAAGTTTATCGATGTTCAGTGGCAGTCTAAATGAACCACTGACCTACATTTCTAATGCCATGCCAGTCAAGGCCCTTGCAGAAATCATCCATTGTTACATTGATTATGATATCGTCCAATTTGCGTCCTGATTGAAAGCAACTGAAGCATGTTCGTTGACCTGCTTCACTCGTCTGTTTACTGTTCCTCGTTTGCAGACCCTTCTGCAAACGAAAAAAAAACTCTCCTCCCTCCCCAACACACACACACACACACACACACACACACACACACACACACACACACACACACACACACACACACACGCACGCACGCACGCACGCACGCACGCACGCACGCACGCACACACACACACACACACATACACACACACACACACACACACACACACACACACACACACGCAAAGACAACCCCGCACATGCGCACACACATTCCTATTGAGAGGGAGTTGAACTGAGAATCGGTAATTCATTCATTTGTACGCCTTGGCATCTTCAGAGATGCTTTATCAACGCAAGATCCCAAACTACAGACTTCAACATAACTACGCAAGAATAAAGAAAGAGAAAAAGAAGCAGAAAACACAATGCACTTTATTGTTCAACACACTGCTAATTTCCAAAATTCAAAACTTAACGCCAATACAGTCAAAAGTTCAGCATCGTTTCAGCTGCAGTTGAAGGAAGTAATGAATGTGAAAATATCAGGCTTGCAAAGCGTTCAAAAACATTGACAAAAGCTTGACAGAAAATTGATTCTTTTTATTCTTTTCTGAAGTCCTGCACTACGGACAAGTATCACTATCACAAAGGCAGTGCATTTAAAACGATTTACAAACGAATATAAAAATCCTTTCATAGTAATACATTTCAAATGTATTATATGTAACATGTGACTAACAATAGGATAGCATATGAAAGTTTTACATGGCTTTGTTTTATCTTTTGACTGCAGTAATCCGATTCCATGGCAACCGCACTTTATTTGGGCACTTACGGCCATAGGAAACCTGTTAGTTTCAGCATTTAGCTGGACAGTAACGCTGAGGGGTGAGATGAAATTAATCACGAGGATAACAGGTGAGCAGTATTGTGTTTTTTAAAGTCAAGTCCACGTAGGGTCTACAACAAAAGACAAGTTATCGAAGACGTACATAGGTAAACTGATGGAGAGAGAGAGAGAGAGAGAGAGAGAGAGAGAGAGAGAGAGAGAGAGGGAGGGAGGGAGGGAGGTGTGTGCGTGCGTGCGTGTGTGTGTGTGTGTGTGTGTGTGTGTGTGTGTGTGCGTGCGTGCGTGCGTGCGTGCGTGCGTGCGTGCGTGTGTGTGCGCGCGCGCGCGCGCGTGAGTGATTCTATTCAATATATTCCGTGTTGTTGTCAAGCCGACCACTAGGGCCAAAGCGTCACATAAAACAACAGGCGATACGGAATAACAGTAAGCATAGTATTAATGATGAAATGAATAGGTCAGATGCAAACGACTGATATTCAGAATGTGAATGCGCTATAAAGTAAGACAGTGAAGGGTCGGGTGAAGAAAGTGCATCGGTGAATCAATACCGAAAACGCAGGGTAAAATCACTTGTTCGAACGCCCACCGTCATGGAATCTGATGGTCGTGTATAGCGCTTGTCCCGCAATTAATTAAAAAAAAGAGGAGCGTATTCAGGCATAGAGATTTGCACTTTACTCGGAGCGCAGAGTAATAAAACCCTGCACACAGGGCAGTGATTATGCGTAGCTGTCTCTGTCTCTCTGCACCTCATCCTGTGCACTTGTGAAACTGGTCGCCACCGTCTTGCATGATGGGCACTCTCCTGGACGTCAATTTCTTGATTATCTCCCTTCTAACAGCTCGTTTTCATTCAACGCCTGCCTACCTTGCGCTGAAGAGATCTAGGCTAATTCGTTCATTTTCTTTGTCCTTTTGTTTGTGTCTTGCCTGAAGAAGACCTAAGAGGTCGAAACGCGTCGTGTTTTGTCTTGTGACTCGTTTGTCTACGTTTCTCTTGGCGGTTCGCTAACATTTATATAAGATTTGTCAATTTCTTGGTTAAATCTCTCTCTCTCTCTCTTTCTCTTTTTGTCTCTGTCTCTGTGTAACCAGAAAATGGGGTGACAGAGAAACAGGTATCTCAGACACATACTCAGCATCTTCATGGAGCAATCTCAGAAGCAATCTTGCGAAATGATACGATTGAACATTATTTTATTCAATTACTTTTGGATCCCTGCCTGCATGCACAGACTTACACGCTACTGCATTTATCATTCAAAAGCCTCTCTCAATGCGTTGACAAATTAATTTTCATGCAGAGTTCGTCTTTTCAATTGCCAGTCCACGAGAGTTCATAGGCAACGGATTCCGCACTCCGAGGCAAAAACTATCTTTCTGGACAAGGAAAATCATTTCGGAGACAAAAATCACTTAGTAAACAACTACAAAAAGAACAACAATACCAACAACAACAACACCGATGACACCACTACAATCATCGTCACCACTAGCAATAACATGAAATAATAACAATAGCAACAACAACAACAACAACAATAATAATAATAATAATAATGATGATGATAATAATAATAATGATGATAATAATGATAATAATATTAATAACAATCATAATAATAATGATAAATAATAATAATAAATAATAATAATAATAATGATAATGATGATGATAATAATGATAATAATAATGATAATAATATTAATAAAAATAATAATAATAATGATAATAATAATAACAACAATTACAACATTACCAATGATAATTATGATTTAATGATAATGATTAGTAGCAGCCCCCATCTTTCACAAAAGGCCCCAAATCACTTCCTAAATTCAAAAGGACTTCATGAACCACAGTGTAATCAAGAGCATTCGAATTTTAAGCCACCTGAAAATTAACTTAATAGCTGTGGGAAAAAAAAGATAATTGGGCAAGATGCCAAATCCAACGTCACCCTGTTTGGTTCCTGGGATGGCGGGTGGGGTGGGGGAGAAGGGATAAAAGTCGGGTGAGGCTGTTGATGGTGGTAGGTGTGATGGGAACGTAGTGGAAAATGTTTCATGCAGACTTTCAAAACTATCTTACCTGGCCAACAAGTTAAAGGGGGAGAGTTCTGCACTAGATCTTCAGATCCCTGAAAGTTTACCCTCGACAGGTGACAGCGGGAAAGAGGTGTGAAGACGGCCGCCATGGAGTAGTGGGTGGAGATATCAGGTGGATTGGTGGGCAATGGAGTTTTATAACGGGGTAGTGGGTGGAGATATCAGGTGGATTGGTGGGCAATGGAGTTTTATAACGGGGTAGTGGTGGAGATATTAGGTGGATTGGTGGGCAATGGAGTTTTATAACGGGGTAGTGGGTGGAGATATTAGGTGGATTGGTGGGGAATGGAGTTTTATAACGGGGTAGTGGGTGGAGATATTAGGTGGATTGGTGGGGAATGGAGTTTTATAACGGGGTAGTGGGTGGAGATATTAGGTGGATTGGTGGGAATGGAGTTTTATAACGGGGTAGTGGGTGGAGACATTAGGTGATTGGTGGGGAATGGAGTTTTATAACGGGGTAGTGGGTGGAAAAGTTAGGTCGATTGCTGGGGAATGGAGTTTTATAACGGGGTAGTGGGTGGAGACATTGGGTGAATTGGTGGGGATATTAGGTGAACTGATGGAGAATGGAGTTTTATAACGGGGTAGTGGATGGAGATATTAGGTGAATTGGTGGGGAAATTAGGTGGATTGATGGAGAATGGAGTTTTATAACGGGGTATGGGTGGAGACATTAGGTGGATTGGTGGGGAATGGAGTTTTATAACGGGGTAGTGGGTGGAGACATTAGGTGGATTGGTGGGGAATGGAGTTTTATAACGGGGTAGTGGGTGGAAAGGTTAGGTCGATTGCTGGAGAATGGAGTTTTATAACGCGGTAGTGGGTGGAGATATTAGGTGAACTGATGGAGAATGGAGTTTTATAACGGGGTAGTGGGTGGAGATATTAGGTGAATTGGTGGGGAAATTAGGTGGATTGATGGAGAATGGAGTTTTATAACGGGGTAGTGGGTGGAGATATTAGGTGGATTGGTGGGGAATGGAGTTTTATAACGGAGTAGTGGGTGGGGATATTAGGTGGATTGGTGGGGAATGGAGTTTTATAACGGGGTAGTGGGTGGAGACATTAGGTGGATTGGTGGGGAATGGAGTTTTATAACGGAGTAGTGGGTGGGGATATTAGGTGGACTGGTGGAAAATGGAGTTTTATAACGGAGTAGTGGGTGGAGATATTAGGTGGATTGGTGGAAAATGGAGTTTTATAACGGGGTAGTGGGTGGAGATATTAGGTGGATTGGTGGGGATATTAGGTGGATTGGTGGGGACTGGAGTTTTATAACGGAGTAGTGGGTGG
>CM031606.1:82565782-82580782 GCA_018398815.1 Conus ventricosus | reverse complement strand
CTGAGGAGGGGTGAAAATCGTGGCGCGTTTGCTTTTCCTTTCTTGTTAAACCTGACACTTCTTTTTTATTTTGCATTTCGCGTGTTGATTTGATCGATCCTATCCACTTTAAACCCCTCGTCTTTGCGCTAAATAACAACATAATTCAATAATGGGAACGATGTGTTCAGTTTTGTTTCTCTTCTGTTTTTCCCCCAAATCTCTTACTCATGTTGCTTCACTGGTTCACTGGTTCACTGGTTCTAAACAGGGGCTGGGAAAGACTTTAAATCTATAATTTTGGCATTCATTACCAGTTAAAATAAAACTGCCTTAATTCGAATTACACCCCAAATTATGTCTAGCTTGAGTTTCGTCATTAACATTACAAACGTTGCTTGATCTATTTTCATTCTAGAATATGTCTGGTGTTGAGGTGTCATTTTCAGGGTAACAAATCCCTTAATTCAATTTCAGTCTGAGTTGAAATTCTAGAATGGAATTTTATGAACATGTTCAACTTTTGTGCGCCCTACATCTTTTTTCACAGACGCACCTACCCCCCTCCCCCGCCTACGCAGACACACACACACACACACACACACACACACACACACACACACACACACACACACACACACACACACACACACTGTCAATTTTTACAGCCGAATTGACAGCCATCATGCTTGCTTTAGAATTCTTGGTGAACCTTCCAATGACAGTATTTAGAACTGTGATATTGGTGGATTCTAAATCGGTTTTATGTTCACTGAACTCCTTCAGTACCGATACACGGCCTGACCTTATGTACGAAATTCATTATTTATCACATTGCTTATCGGCTAAAGGTGCAGTTATTGAGTTTTGTTGGGTGCCTTCGCACTGTAACATAAATGGAAACGAAATGGCCGACAGAGCTGCCAAAAGAGGCGCAAAAGGTTTAGAGAAGACTGTAGACATGACACTTCCTTTGTCACTCCATGAAAACTACAGGCTGCTAGAAACAACAGCATGGAAAAAAAAATTAGCAGACGTTCCGATGAAAGACTCTAACACAAAATACAGCTGCAGTTCCGTTTGAAATTGTATCAAGAAAGTTGTCAAATGCACCGTTATATTATTCTAGACTTGTAACTTCCCTTTTTTTCCGCCTAAAAATTAACGCTTTAAAAACAAAATTCTCCAAAAATGTATATTGCCTGTGTGATGCACAAATCACACTTAATCACATTTTATTCCATTGTAAAAGTCTCCGAGGTTTTCTACCTGATTCAGACACAGCAAAGAATGTTTCGGAAGAAAACATAGAAGATTTATTATATGATACAAAGGTTTTACTACAAATTGCTGAATTCCTAATTCACACCCCATCAGGTCATTCCTGTAGATTTTTTTTTCTTCCAGTGTAAATTAGTGGTGAGGGACACATCCACCTACCCACGTTTCTGTATTTTGCATTTTGTTTGTTATATGTATCTTTAACATTACCTCTTTACTGTTTATGCAGTGTTCAGTTTTACATTACCTCACACATTTACACTCTCACACACTCACAGACAGAATGCACTCACTCACGCACACTTTGGTCTAATATCACTTATGGTGAAAAGACGTAAAAACAAAGAACGAACGAACGAATACACACACACGCACGCACGCACGCACGCACGCACGCACACACACACACACACACACACACACACACTGTACCAGCAGAGAAAAACCCCCCACGGGGAACACATGAAACTGCTATTGATATTCATCTGGCTCCCTATAAACTGGAGTTGCCAGTGTAAGGTTGCACTCCTCACGTTCCGCCATTTGGGTGTGTCCCTACCATTGTGTTGATCTGCCCCGCTCCGCACGTTCGTGCTTTCCGTACACCTCGGCCTTCCAACAAAAAGCTCCTGAAATTATGGGGGACACAGTTTTACTTTTCTTGTTCCAATTATAAAACTCGTAGCCATCTACTTTCGTCTGCGCAACCTCTCATCACGGCCTGAATTTGAAAACCGTCTACACAATTCTGTTTTGACAGGTATTTCCCTGATCCATCTCTAAGGGTAAAATCAACATAAAATAGGTAGAAATCGTTGTTAAAAACAATGACACCCACAACAATGTTAAACATGATCAATCTCACGTATTATGCGATTAAATCCTCACAGATAGTGCTCTGAATTGGCACAGTTCTGGGTTGCAAGTGGGAGTGAAACAAAGATACAGCGAAATCGTTTAAAGTTTTTTTCCGATTCAAAGCACAGGTAGCAGATTTCCTTTGTGAAACAGGGACACAGAAAATCGAATGTCTCCTGGCCAAGATAATGTTTGCCGCTCTCTGCAGGTGGCATTTGTAGCAACGTAATCCACACGCCTGGAATTCAAAATCAATGTAATTCAAACGTCTGAGATTCCAAATCAAATGAACAAAAACAGCTTTTACGCAGTTACGCCTGACCATGAGTTTAGACGAATAAAAAATAATGGCTTTAAAGAAAGGGGGTAATCCATCAGGTAGAGAGTTGCGGTCGTTTCCTGGTAGAAAGATGAAGGCTGTAAACATTTACACATGGTCTGCTTTGTTAACAGCTAAATATCCTATGAATCCATTATAATGATTTTGACAGAAAAGGCAAAGATGGATTGCTTGAATTGCTATGACAATGTATTCGCAATGGATTCAGTTTGCATTTGTTCAACTGGTCGATGTTCACATCAAGCATGTATGCTTCTGAAATTTGAAGACTGGCTAGGATAGAGAGTATGGGATCTTTTGAAAAAAATACTAGTGACAAAAAGTACTTCGAATTATATCGTTTATGGCCAACCAGGTCGTTATCCATTGTATGAACATGGTGCAGTGTCAACCATTGGATCTTTATTGAATACCTACCAATTAAATTTGCTGCTGATTGCAGATAATAAACACATACTTAACACGTGAACAATCAGCAAACACGTACTTTCTCAAGCCAATCAAAGGTGTCTCGTTATCACTTGCTCTCAGGACGCTGGATTTGAAGAAATCATAGCAAGGTCCAGTTTACGTCGTATACTCGAGCAAAATGTATCAAAATTCGTCCTCGTATATTGAAGTTGAAAATTCTAGCCGGCAAATGTTTTTAAACTATCGAATTTTTTTGTGCGAAGCATCAAGCGGAAAAGTCCATAAACAGCGTTAAAGTTTAAAGTTTGAAGACTATTTGGACTTTGATTTGGAAAATGAACCAGCAATAGAAACTCCAATACCAGACTCCGAAGAATAATGATCAGCCTTCGTGCCTCAGAGATTAGGAAAATAAAGATTTCTCTGTGAATGTCTGGCATACTAGGATGTCAATATAACTTAGTTTAGACAGCTGCTATGCAGTGTAGCTCATCTTAATGTCAGCAGTTTATTATCGATGCAAACAGCCGGCAAGAACAACATTTGCCATGCATATTCATTACGCCCTAAAACGCCAACAGGTACTGATCCAGAAGTCGCCAAGCTTGTTGGGAGACTGGATGAAACATCAACAAGATGTGATATGGAAATCGGTGCCACAGAAGAAAAAGCTGAGGGCCATCCACACACACACACACACACCATCAAATTACATAACTATCCAGGGACAGAAACCAGCAAATGTTCATCTAGTTGCTTACCGGAGATTCATTATCAGTAACTCGAGTTCCACAACAGAAAAGTGTACAAGAGACATTAGCGCTATCCAGACTGAACCTGTATTGAACGACAATAACATCTTCATGAAACAACATCAGGTTCCATTTTCCTGCATGCTTTCAAGACGTAATATTATTATATTATTATTATATTGGGTATTTATATAGCGCCTATCCTCGGTCACAGACCAAGCTCTAAGCGCTTTACAATAAACACACTACCTCACTCATTCACTCAGTAATAGACCCTAGCGGCGGATCTGGAGAGCAGAATTTAGCTATAGAAGCGAGCTGATAGGACAAGACGCTAAATATCAGATACACTGATCATATGAGCGGTGAAAAGAGCGTCAAACCAGCGAGCAGAACATCGGACCACATGAAGATCTGACATCAGTTACAGAAAAAGCCCATCAACAACAAAACTTAAACCCGCTGGCATGGAAACTTAACAAGATCCAAAGGAAACGCTCATTTTAACCTCCAAGGGCCTGTTGAGGGAGGGAGACGGAGGGACAGACCGTTTGACTGGCGGGAGGGAGACGGAGGGACAGACCGTTTGATTGGCGGGAGGGAGACGGAGGGACAGACCGTTTGATTGGCGGGAGGGAGACGGAGGGACAGACCGTTTGATTGGCGGGGGAGACGGAGGGACAGACCGTTTGATTGGCGGGAGGGAGACGGAGGGACAGACCGTTTGACCGGGCAACAGTGAGGAACGAACATGGAGAACATCTGCAGAGGTCCTGGCCCTGGCCCTGGCACACAGCTGACAGGGCTGAGAACATCTGCAGAACGAACATGGAGAACATCTGCAGAACGAACATGGAGAACATCTGCAGAACGAACATGGAGAACATCTGCAAAGGTCCTGGCCCTGGCACACAGCTGATAGGGATGAGAACTCTGCAGCACCGTTCTTCAGTCTGGCACCCCAGTGACTCTCCAGGGAGTTGAAGAAAGAAGAAGGAAGAAGTCTGTGTAAGTACATTGCTATTAGTTCTCATGTGAAGAAAGTTAGGGAAAGGTATAGAGAGGTTGGGAAGAGTTTCGGACTCCCACTAAGAACGGCTGAACTGGAACACCATCGGAACCAATGACTGGGGTTCAAACCCCCAGAACCTGACGAAAGCCCCTCTCTTACCTGTCTCTGTGAGCTGTGGTCAGCGGTCAGCTTGCCATAGTCCTTGGCTGAACACGAGAGGATCAGGGAGACAGAAGAGGAGAGAACCGTTACAAAGAAAGAGGTGCAAACCAAGAACAGAAAACGATAGAAGGAAAGAGCGAAGAAAAAAGCACAACGATACTACATGAAAAGCGCATAACAAACAATACTACATGAACAGGAACTAAGAGACAAGGAGATGAAAAGGTTCCAGCACACCCTCATCCTGGCCCTTACCGGAGCACCACTGAGAGACAACTAGATTTCACCTCTTCCGCTTCCCCCAGTCGTTCACCACATTTTGAGGTAGGTGGGTTTGACAAGCTTGGTGACCCCTTAGATATACTCTTCTCTCCTTAGCTTTCCCCCTTTGCCTTGTTTAGAAAGGTTGCTTGTGTACTGATGGCCTTACTGTTGTTTTGCTGCGACCATCGCTGTGTGCTGTGTTGTAAACAAGGTAAACGTTACCGTGTTTTGTCCCCGTCTGGGAGCTAATATGTATTAACGTAGACTGTACGTTAGAGGAAAACAATTCCGTAAAAGAATTAACGTAAATTTCCGTGGTCTGTTTTCATGTTTTTCTTATATTTCTTTCTTTTCTCTTTTAAAATACGTTTCTAAATTTGAAGAATGATTCTCTCTCTCCCACTCTCTGGCTTTCTCTCTCTCTCTCTCTCTCTCTCTCTCTCTCTCTCTCTCTCTCTCTCTCTCTCTCTCTCTCACACACACACACACACACACACATATATACACACACACATTACACACACACATTACACACACACACACTCACACACACACACACACACACACACACACACACACACACACACACACACACACACACACACACACACACACACTGCAGGTGCATGAGTGTGTGATTGGAGTCCTCATTCACATCCACTTTCTTTTTCCTCTCCCCTCCCCTCCATCCTTCCTCCTCTGATCACCCCTTTTCCAACCCCCGTTCCCAAGTTCGATCCTATTTGTGGAGCTGATTTAATTTAGATGGTATAGGATGAGGCATGGCATTGATTAATTAGTGTGTACTTGGTTAGCTTTGGGTACAGTGGGGTGGAGTGGAGAGAAGAGCTGAACAGCGTAGGATATTATCTTTCCTTCCTTCCGGTATGTCTTCCTGCGTTCTGTCTTTTCCTGATTGATTAGGACACTAGCCTTATTCTTTGTATCTATCTATCTATCTATCTATCTATCTATCTATCTATCTATCTATCTATCTATCTATCTATCTATCTATCTATCTATCTATCTATCTATTTACCTATCTGTCTGTCTACCTATCGATTTCTCTATTTACCTACCTATCTGTCTGTCTATCTATCTAATCTATTTGTCTGTCTGTTTATCTATCTATCTATCTATCTATCTATCTATCTATCTATCTATCTATCTATCTATCTATCTATATATCTATCTATCTATCTATCTATCTATCTCTATCTATCGGGGATGGATGGATGGATGATGATGATGATAGAAGTGATTTGCGTAGTGACTTTGTTTAAAGTGAGGAGTTACGCAGTTGGTCGACCTCACTCTGTCGTCCAAAAACCATCTAAGTCCAGCAGCAAGACAGGGTCCAGACGGCTGGAGACGGAGTCAGATGCAGTGGATGACCATGATGTCTTTTGCGTCTCGTCATGCTCTGTGCACTCCCACCCTCTCTCAACCCTAAGACGACTGAAGTAGTTCTCATCGATTGCATGGACGAACAACCTATCTATCTGTCTGTCTCTCAAAAAACTAGGTGCTACACATATGACAAAAGGGTTTGCTTTTCGATGTCTTGCCACAGCTGTTGACATTGAAGTATGGTGTTCATAGCCCGCCCAGGCACAGAGCCCCGGCTGAAAACATTTTAAAGTAAAGAACCAAACAGACATTCAATGACCAAGAACTGAAGACAAGTCTTGAAACAAAATAAAACCCCAGTGGAGAGAGAGAGAGAGAGAGAGAGAGAGAGAGAGAGAGAGAGAGAGAGAGAGAGAGAGAGGAGGGTGGGTGGGGTGGACTCAATACTCCAGGCTCCAGACTCAAGGTAATTTGGTCATGGTCGGGACATTGCCCTTCGGGGACGGGCGGAGGTTAATCATCCTAAGCTACAGCACACAAGAATGACTAGCAGTGATTTAAAAACTATTCGATGATGAAAGAAAGGTCACATTTGAATGCTTTGAACAGATCTGTTAAAAAAATTAATTAACAGTTTTCTTTTGAATACATGTTAAGAGAGAGAGAGAGAGAGAGAGAGAGAGAGAGAGAGAGAGAGAGAGAGAGAGAGAGAGAGAGAGAGAGAGAGGGAGATGTGGGGTCGTTTTCATAATCAAACTGACAACATCGAAAGAAAGCAAATTGTTGAAAAAAAAATCAAGCTCAGATGAGAGAGAGAGAGAGAGAGAGAGAGAGAGAGAGAGAGAGAGAGAGAGAGAGAGAGAGAGACAGAGACAGAGACAGAGAACCAGAGACAGAGACAGAGGAGGAGAGAAAGATCGCTAAAAGATCTCCAAGGGCCACATCACAGCTGCACATTGTTGAGGCAAACTCTGAAAATAGATCTTGAAGAGAGAGAGAGAGAGAGAGAGAGAGAGAGAGAGAGAGAGAGAGAGAGAGAGAGAGAGAGAGAGAGAGGGAGGAAGGGAGGGAGAGTTTACGGAGTAGAAAAACAGCCAGACGATTAATCATAAATCAGTGTCAGCCCCGGCTTTCCATGTCACCTCAGGTGAAGCCGGAAAGGCCCATGAATCGAACACTAATCCCATCCAAACCCATTTCTCTCCCTCCACTCTCTTCTCTCATACTGTCCCTACCGGCCATCTCCTATCTCCACTGTCTTCAGATCACCGGGAAAGCGGTGACAGGTTTGTACGAATAGCGCCCCCCACATCAGCTTTGCCCCTGCTGGAGTTTGCTTGGTCTGTTTCTTTCTCTTTAGTTGGTTTTCTCCCCACGTTTCTTTCTTTCTTTTTTTTTTCTCTCCCCCTCTTCCTTCCTGTCCTGCTGCTTGATCGATTTTCCGTTGAACTATTTCTTGATTTTCCATTGAACTATTTATTGATTCTCCACTGAACTATTTCTTGAATTTCCATTGAACTATTTCTTGATTCTCCATTGAACTATTTCTTGAATTTCCATTGAACTATTTCTTGATTCTCCATTGAACTATTTCTTGATTCTCCATTGGACTATTTCTTGATTCTCCATTGAACTATTTCTTGATTCTCCATTGGACTATTTCTTTACTTAAACGTTCATTTTGTTTGTTGCTTGTTTTTCATTTCTTCTCCAGTTCATAGCTTGGTCCCACACCCCTTCTTTTAGCACTCTCCCATTCCGTTCTGTCTTTTTTCTCCAATACTTTGTGTTATTTGATTTGGCTTTCTTCTTTTTCGATGAAAACATCGCAATCAGCGAAATTGATGAATGAAAAAAAAATGTGTGTGTGTGTGTGTGTGTGTGTGTGTGTGTGTGTGTGTGTGTGTGTGTGTGTGTGTGTGTGTTTGTGTGTGTGTGTGTGTGTGTTGTGTGTGTGTGTGTGTGTGTGTGTGTGTGTGTGTGTGTGTGTGTGTGTGTGTGTGCGTGCGTGCGTGCGTTGTTGCGTGCGTGCGTGCGTGCGTGCGTGTGTGTGTGTGTGTGTGTGTGTGTGTGTGTGTGTGTGTGTGTGTGTGTGTGTGTGTGTGTGTGTGTGTGCGTGCGTGCGTGCATACGCGCGCGCGCGCGTGTGTGTGTGTGCGTGCGTTGTTGCGTGCGTGCGTGCATGCGTGCGTGCGTGTGTGTGTACCTGTGTGTGTGTTGTGTGTGTGTGTGTGTGTGTGTGTGTGTGTGTGTGTGTGTGTGTGTGCGTGCGTGCGTGCGTTGTTGCGTGTGTGTGTGTGTGTGGTGTGTGTGTGTGTGTGTGTGTGTGTGTGTGTGTGTGTGTGTGTGTGTGACAGAGAGTCATTGTGAATGGAGGGGAAGAGAGCAGGGAAGTGGAGGTGGAGGAGGGTCAGTGTGGAAAATGGGACGAGAGACAGAAAGTCAATGAATGTTGCTTAAAGCCTGGCAGACCTCAAAGACAGGGTTGAAAAATACATTACTATTATAATTATACACACTATGAATGACAGGTTGAATCTACTATGACATCAAAGTACCTGGGATTGAAAGAGCATTCTAAGAAGACAGAGAAACAGAATAAGAGAGAGGAAGACGGACAGACAGACATGAGTTAAGAGAAGGAGACAGACAATGAGTTAAGAGAGGAGACAGACAGACAATGAGTTAAGAGAGGGAGACAGACAATGAGTTAAGAGAGGGAGACAGACAGACAATGAGTTAAGAGAGGGAGACAGACAGACAATGAGTTAAGAGGGAGACAGACAATGAGTTAAGAGAGGGAGACAGACAGACAATGAGTTAAGAGAGGGAGACAGACAATGAGTTAAGAGAGGGAGACAGACAGACAATGAGTTAAGAGAGGGAGACAGACAGACAATGAGTTAAGAGGGAGACAGACAATGAGTTAAGAGAGGGAGACAGACAGACAATGAGTTAAGAGAGGGAGACAGACAGACAATGAGTTAAGAGAGGGAGACAGACAGACAATGAGTTAAGAGAGGGAGACAGACAGACAATGAGTTAAGAGAGGGAGACAGACAGACAATGAGTTAAGAGGGAGACAGACAGACAATGAGTTAAGAGGGAGACAGACAGACAATGAGTTAAGAGAGGGAGACAGACAGACAATGAGTTAAGAGGAGACAGACAGACAATGAGTTAAGAGAGGGAGACAGACAGACAATGAGTTAAGAGGGAGACAGACAGACAATGAGTTAAGAGAGGGAGACAGACAGACAATGAGTTAAGAGAGGGAGACAGACAGACAATGAATTACGCTGTCGGTAAAAAGTCGGATTACCGTCTTACGTCAATGCCAGTTCGGGTTTCCCCATCATCCTCGCTTGAGCTGGAATAGGCAGCCATCTGAGGATTAACTACATCACAGCCCATCTTTCTACCTCTCATCTTTCCTTCCCTTTGTCTTTTTTCCTGTTTTTCTGAGGTCTTTCTCTCTTTCATCTTCTTCAATTCATCCGCGTGTCTCTTTTCTGTCACCGTCCTTCGTTCGTTTCCAAGCTCTCCCTTCTGTCTTATTCCCTTAATTTGAAAATTACATGAAGGCAAAAACCATTCAGATGGTATGCAGTTTGGACTGTCTGAAGCACAGCTAAATATCTAAATAATCAAGAAACACACTTAGCAGAGAAAGGAACGGCGTAAACAGACTGGCAAATAATGACAAAGTGTCGACAGCACTGAAGATCACAGACTGCAATGCCAGTGAAAAGCTAAACTACGAATAAACAAACCGAACAAAATGCCATTAACGCTTATTGAATACATGATTCAAAACAAATATGCAAAATTTCAACAAATATGTCAGCAGGTGATTGGCGACTGTCTGGGGAGTATCGTTCCGTTCATTTTTCATGTCTTGTTACTTGTGAGTTAAGAAAAAGTCATGTTAGTCGAAAAGTCACCTAGCTGTTTTGTATTATGTTTCAAATAAGCGTTACTTACATTAAGCTGTGTATTTATATGTCTTTTGGTTTGCCGACAGCTCTGCCGAGTAAAACACAATATGGCTGAGCATCTCCACAAAGCATGCAAACATCTTAAGCGCTTGTGTTGTACTGTGAACAAGTTGTAGCATTTGCTGGGTGTTGCTGTGGCGAACATTCAAACAGTAGAAAGTAATATCTACACATTTCTTATGTACATGTTTAAAGGTAGATTGATGGACAAACTGGTAGACACATACTTCTGCTGACAAGGAATGTCCAAATCTACATGGAAAAGAAATCAGAAACAATCATTCTCAATCACCTAATCGTCGACAAAGTAGATGTTAGTTTTCCTAGACAGAGCAGTTCTTTTGTCTCTTGGTTACATATAAACATGATGTGACATCTTCCTGTCACTACCCTGTTAAACATCGCCTCACAGTAAGTTTGGAACAGAAAATCAGGTTAGAAACAAGCTGAGGGATTGGTCGTCAGTTCGAAGGCAGAAATAACCGTAACCCCGTGTCAGTGAAACGTAGATGTGAATCACAAAGGAATCACGTGGATGGCTGTACACTAGCCGACTGCTGTTTCTGAGCTGGACCATACAGCAAACAGGCGCCGTGAACATCAATGGAAAGTTTATAATTTTCAGTGACACTCTATATAAGACATTGGCCTGTACTTTTCAATGTCATACTAGTCAAAGCCCATGAAGAATGCACCCTATTGGCATTTCGATTACTAGTAAACTAGTCCCGTTTTTCTCTTCCTTGTATACAGATCATTACGTGAACAAAATGTACCCCCCCCCCCCCATTTTTCTGACCTCTTACATGTAAATGACAATAAGATGGAGCAGTTTAAAAACTTTATGTGCAATGGTTTGATTTACTAATCGCAGTAATTTGGGCCAGTGACAAACGCCATTTATAGATGTTGGACTTCTATTGGTTTCACCACGAACAAGGCAATCAGGTAAGACAGGGAGGTGAGAGGAAACTGTTTGATTCAGGATAACGATGAATTCGAAGTGATGTGAATTTCAAAACCCAGTTCAGGTCCTGAGTTGGGTCTGCAATGAAAGATGACCTATAAAAAAAACATGAATCATACAAAGATAATGCGAAGGAGAGAGAGAGGAGAAGAGAGAGAGAGAGAGAGAGAGAGAGAGAGAGGGAGAGAGAGAGAGAGAGAGAGAGAGAAGAGAGAGAGAGAGAGAGAGAGAGAGAGAGAGAGAGAGGAGAGAATTTCTCTCTGTCTATCGGTCCACCTGTCTATCTGTCTGTCTCTCCGTCTGTCTGTCTGCTGTCTGTCTGCTGTGTGTCTGTCTCTCTCTCTCTCTTTCTCTATCAGGTGTGTGGTGTGTGTGTGGGGTGTGTGTTGTGTGTGTGTGTGTGTGTGTTGCCATAGAACTCCCTTTCATAATATTTATAAATCATGAGATTCCATTATAACCTCCTATGCGTCATACAAGCAAGAAAAATATAAAAAATTGCTTTGCAGACGTCATTCTCCACAGATTGTAGGAAATGTTTTGTTTGAGACAAAAAGGTTCTTTTCCTCGCATGCACGCACCTGATATACGGGGTACAGACATCGTATGTGCAGTGTTTTTATAATTCCAAGTTATACAGAACATTACTTTCAGAAAATCGAACAGGTTTAAGGAAACGGTTGTGCTCAACGGAAATCAAAGGAAAAGAGTTCATTTATCGAACGAGCGCCCGTGCCATCTGATTTTATGGCCTACCACAGGGATAACCATAACATGCAGAAAGAAAGTTTTGCTATGACAGCCATGCAGCATGACATTTTGCAGACCCGGAATGCTAAATCAGCATTGGTGGCATCTCTCGCAGTCCACACATTTTAAGCCGTACATTATTCATCCACGTTGGGCTGTTTTGTATTCTACCTGGAATTAAAAAGCAACATGTTATGATTTGAACACTTCAAACATTTGTGCGGTTCTCTTTTACCGTATAATTTTAGAAACGTCATGATGATTCTCATCCATTGAACAGAAGCATTCCCTGAAAAATAGACATCACATGCGTGTGCGTGTGGTGTGTGTGTGTGTGTGTGTGTGTGTGTGTGTGTGTGTGTGTGTGTGTGTGTGTGTGTGTGCGTGTGTGCGCGTGTGTCTGAGTGTTTCAATTGTGCAAGAATTTTTGTTTCTAGCGGTCAAAGCGTGCTATGGTTCCTAGATTCTTTGAGGGTATTCCTTTGAAATGGTGGAGTAAAAAATATATGAGTATGTACGGATGGAGATGGGTGTGATGATTCCATTGTAATCTATAAAAGGAAGCACATTTTGGAATTTTTCACGTTAAAGTTTTTCTATCTACTGATTTTCAACATTTGTATTGTTGCATTTGTCTGTGTGCTCGATTGATCCAAATGACCCCCAGGGAATAACACAGATTCATCACAAATTAAATGGCATGAACGCCATCCAAAACCAACTGGGAAGAAATGGCAGATATTTCAAAACGATCGTTTGGTATGGGGTACGGTTTTGTGCAAAGCATATCATTGAGAGACATTCCGAACGATACCTCGTACTCCACAAAACTCTTCCTCTTTTTCTTCTTCTTCCGCGATCCCAAGCCATCTTGAATGGCAAATCTGTTCTGTACGGTGAAGTCCTCAGTCCAGCGTGGTGATCCTGTTGGTTCTCACTGCTATGTCTGAAGTTTCATCAGACTGGGCGATGTTTGGCCCTCCAAGGGCATGACAGGTAAGGTAAGGATTTAGACGGCACCGTGTGCTAGGATCTGTGGGCCAGTACCTCACAGCTATTCATTTCAGGTGTGAGATGCTGGTTCTGCACTGATGGGTCCGGAGCTGCATATGCCTTGCTCTGAGTCCAGGTGGTGACTCGCCAGGTGTCGTCTACCCAGTGACCACCGTCTGCTCCAAAGCCCGGTGAATGTGTTCCTAGCATGTAGTTGAGAAGTGAGAGAGGAATATTGGCTTAATTTCTCTTTAACTCTGTGAGACTGTACTGTGTTTTCCGGTTTGGTCGGTAAACATACATCATGAACGTTCAAAGATGATAGCAGGGTAACCATTCATGAATGCGCCAAAACGGTCCCTTGACAAACTTTATGGTCATTCTAGAATTGATCCTCTGCGTGTAATTGAGAGACATCTCAAAACTGCTCCCTGGCATGAACCACAGGTGTTCCACAGTGACTGTGTGAACATAGAGGACAGAAGGAATCCACCTGGACACACCCTGTGGGTGTCACTGATGACATACCCTTCATTTGCCCATGACGACAAAAGAGAAGGAAGGGGGTAGGGGATTCGTACCGTCCAATACACCGGTTGGGCGTTCTCTGTATTTGGCTACGCTTAGACAGCTCTTCAGAGCGGCAGAAGTAGGAAGAGACGGGATGGTGGCAGGCTGGAAATAGGTTGAGCATTAACGACACGTGCCCTGTGCCCACCTATCACCATTATAGGAACATCTCCAAGCAGGCGAGTAAAGAAGTTTTTATGTGTCACATTTTTAGGTGATTACTTGCAAGTTCGGAGGAGAAGTGACAATCGTTTCGTTGGCTTTTTCTTCCCGGTTAAACCTCAGATTATTTCCCCGTTTTACCCTTTCCGTGTTGATTTGATCGATCCTATCCACTTGAAGCGTTTCCCCCCTGCGCTAAATGATCAAATAATTCAATAATGGGAAGGATGTGTTTGGTCTGGTTTTTCCCCATTTTGTCAATTTCTTACTAACATCCTGATGTACATTTTTCTTTGTTGCGTTTGTGCTCGTTTTTAAAACCGAAGTTGAGAAATACATTCAGATTTATAATCTTTCAGTCATTAGCAATTAAAAAGAGTGTCTTAATTCGAATTCCGAACCAAACGATATCCAATACTGAATTCCTTTATTAGCGGTACAAACGCTGCTTA
Organism: Conus ventricosus; assembly: GCA_018398815.1. NCBI lineage: Eukaryota > Metazoa > Mollusca > Gastropoda > Neogastropoda > Conidae > Conus > Conus ventricosus. The sequence continues at coordinate 82,566,481 of CM031606.1, read as the reverse complement.
TATCGTGGCTCCACAGACCTGTTGAAGGAAGGAAACAGAGGGGAAGGCAGAGCGTACCGTTTATCTAACAACAGTGCGTAATGAACAGACAAACGATTTGCAGAGATCCTGTCCCTGGCACACGACCGACGGGCCAAAAAGAAAAAAACAAAACAAAACAAACCAAGAAGAAAAACAAACAAACAAACAAACAAACAAACCCCCCAACATGGTGTAGCGTTCTTCAGTGCGGTGTCCCAGTTAAGGGAAGAAGAAGGAAGAAGTTGGCGCCTGTTTACCTTCATCAGTTCTTATGTGAAAACATGTTTGGAGAGACAGGGATAAGTTTCAGATTCATACTTGGAACGGTCAAGCTAAAACACCATTTTGGATCAAGGAGTGGTCAGACCCTTACTGGGAACGGTCAAGCCAGAACACCATTGGGATCAAGGAGTGGTCAGACCCATACTGGGAACGGTCAAGCTAGAACACCATTGGGATCGAGGAGAGGGGTTCAAATCCCCGAGAATGTGACTGTAGCATCTCTTTCTCCCACGTCTTCTGTTTCAGTAGAACGTTTAGATTGTTATCTATATTTCACTTGTATTCCTTTTCACCCACTGATTATTATTATTGTTGCTGCTGATATTTTAGTAATATTGTCCTTTCATTATTAATTTCACCATCATCATCATCATTAGTAGTAATAGTAGAAGTAGT
>CM031606.1:82540782-82560782 GCA_018398815.1 Conus ventricosus | reverse complement strand
CGATTGAGTCCAAATCTGCCTATAACGACGTCGGTGCGTCAGTCAGTCTGCCAGCATAATCCGCCCCTTGCCCCCTGGTGACTTGTCTCCCTCAAGCGTGCAGACAGCCTCCTTCGCCTCTTGATCAACCCGGAGCATCCCCCGAGTCGCTGCTGGTGTGGCCAGCATGGTGCAGTATAATGGCGCTGCTTTTAACTCATTACTGTCTCACTCTCTGCACCACTCAGCTCCCCTTCCAATTAGGTCTGTCGCCCGGTGAAGATGGAACCTGTTCTTGTTGTGCTTTATAGGTTTAACCCTTTGGTTGCTGTCATCCGGTTAGCTTCTTCACCGCAGTACAAGCCGCTTTGTTTGTTGTTCTGTTTCGTTCAGTCATCAAGGCGCCGACAACTGTATGTCAGTGAACTGAACGGAAACGACATAATGATTTTAAAAATATAACAGAAGCCAGAGATAGAGAGGGCATTCAGAAGAACATAGACCTCCACCAAGGTACAACGGATCCTGGATCGGCACGGCGATGCCACCCGCATTGAAGAAGTTCGTCCTCGAGATTTATTCCATCTGTCCACCACAAAGTGTCTTTCAAGCCGCTTAATGTTGGTGAAGAGTCCTGACTCCGTTCTTTGGTCTCGACTGGCACTACAAATCCACATGTAGACCACGTTTTATCTTTTTCCTTAGTGTTGCTTAAACTGATGAAATCTTAATTGGCTGCGTTGTCTCGCTGACGGACCGACAGCCCAGCAAATACAGATGATGATATAACCTCATTGCCAGAATTCATATGTAAAAGAAAAAAAGGTTTAAAAATCCAAAGAACTTCGACTATCAAAACTACAGAATCATCAGTAATATTAGATAATACAGAAAGGTGATGTTAAGGTTCCAACTAATCAGAATCAAAAGACGAAAAGAGTTTTTGCAGAAGAGCTGGTCAGATTTCACACACACACACACAAACGTATGCGCACGCGCACGCCTACACACCCACCCACCCACCTACACCCCCCCCCACACACACACACACGCACGCACGCACGCACGCACGCACACAGTTCGATCAAACATATTTTGAGCATTAGACTGCCAACAGAAAAGCACTTTCACACCGATGCCTCTCTACCACTTCATCCACTTAGACAAAACAAACAAAAAACTTTTAACTGCCTAGCATGAAAGTTTGTGGCAGGTCACAAGGACATTTCTTCCGAACAAATAAGGGGTGGCCAGTGCTGTCTCCACTCTTCCATTGCCGTCAATAGCTGCCAGGAGAACAGACAGGTGAAAACACTCCTGTGTTTTGATATCTCTATCTTCATTGACAACCATCTTTTCGCACAACCTACGTTTCGGAAAAAGACACTGACATATGGGAGACAGCAAAGCTGAACACCGGGAAGTCGCCGTCAGATTGGAGAATGTAAAGACAAACAGAATGGAATTCGGCTGTGAGAAAAACAAAATGGAAGCCTGGTCCACACTTTCAAAACAACCGCACGGTCAACATCACGCTGAACGGGCAGAACACGTTCCACATACTCTGATCAAGTATGGCAGTCCATGGAGGTCAAAACAGAGAGCCTCTGGCTACGTTCGGCATGATATGACTGAACGTCATCCTTAAACATGCAGGTAGGCTTGTCAGCGACAGAGAGAGAGAGAGAGAGAGAGAGAGAGAGAGAGAGAGAGAGAGAGAGAGAGAGAGAGAGAGAGAGAGAGAGAGAGAGAGAGAGAGGAATGACATACAGGTAGGCTTATATCAGAGAGAGAGAGAGAGAGAGAGAGAGAGAGAGAGAGAGAGAGAGAGAGAGAGAGAGAGAGAGAAAATGACATACAGGTAGGCTTATATCAAGAGAGAGAGAGAGAGAGGGGAGAGAGAGAGAGAGAGAGAGAGAGAGAGAGAGAGAGAGAGAGAGAGAATGATATACAGGTAGGCTTATAAATTATCAGAGAGAGAGAGAGAGAGAGAAAGAGTCAAAGTCAAAATGTTTTAGCTGTTAGAGAGAGAGAGAGAGAGAGAGAGAGAGAGAGAGAGAGAGAGAGAGAGAGAGAGAGAGAGAGAGAGAGGGGAGAGGGAGAGAGAGAATGACAATGACAATGATTTATTGCTCAGGCATTAGCCCACTGTAAAGGGGGAATCGGGGTCGGGGTGTTTACCTGAACGTTGTAACCACTGACTTCCGACACACTGAACTGAACCCACAGTGAGGAGCAGGCACGTCACACACTGCACACACTGTCCGGGTGATCTCGTGCACCACCACACGGTCAACACGAGGTCCACGGCAACAGAACGTGCACGTCGGACCTGAGACCCAAAGAGCACCTGACAAAAAGGATGGGAAGGGGAGAGAGGTAAGGGGATGGGATGCTGGGAACAGGTTAAGAGAGTCATGTGCACAGTTAGCACGCACGCATGCACACACGTGCGCACAGCACAGAGAGAGAGAGAGAGAGAGAGAGAGAGAGGGGAGAGAGAGAGAGAGAGAGAGAGAGAGAGAGAGAGAGAGAGAGAAGAGAGAGAGAGAGAGAAATCTGAAATCTTTAATGAGGATAACAGAATAAGCATTTCAATACTTTTTTCATCAGGTCCTCAAAAACAAAGCAAACCACATCACAAATTAAACAAAGGCCAAGAAAGAGCAGTAAGAGTATGTTAACAATATAGCTATGACAATACAATAAATAATATTAATAAAGAAAGGATCGGGATGCAATAAACAAAATAAAAACAAAGGGGGCAGAGTACATTATATAATCAAGACATAATATCTATCTATCTATCTATCTATCTATCTATCTATATATATATATATATATATATATAATATATATATATATATATATATATATATATATAATATACATATATATATATATATATACATATATATATATACATACATATATATATATATATATATACATGTGCACTTACCTACTTGTACATATAAGTACAACTGAAAGAGAGAGAGAGAGAGAGAGAGAGAGAGAGAGAGAGAGAGAGAGAGAGAGAGAGAGAGGAGACCAGAGAGAGAGACAGAGAGAGAGACAGAGAGAGGAGAGGAAGAGAGAGAGAGAGAGAGAGAGAGAGAGAGAGAGAGAGAGACAGACAGACAGACAGACAGAGAGACGAGAGAGAGAGAGTGAGAGAGAGAAAGAGAAAGAAAGATGAGAGAGAGAGGGGTCATCATCAGGGTAACTTAATACATTGCAGATATATACCATTACATGAACAGTAAGCAAATGGAATAATTATTATAATAGCTTAAATAAGTAATCATGGTAGCAGCTTTTGAATGATGCCAAGGAATTCTTTGTTTTAATGCCATCAGGAATTTCGTTCCATTGTTTACCGCCTGAGTATATAAGAGAAGTCATATACAGATCAGTTCTAGGACGGGGAAGTTGTATTCTCTCTTTGTCTCGTAGTTTGGTCTTTTGGAGTTTTTCGTAGAGATATGATGGAGCAAGTCCATTAACTATTTTATAGAAAAATACTGCTTTATTGAATTGACATCTCAATTGAAACGGAAGAATATGTAATGATTTGTAGTTATGAATTAGTAGGGAAGAGGATTTTAAAAGTATAAGTTTGATAGAACGCCTGTAAATGCTTTCTAAGGGTTTAAGACAGTTTTTACTAGCCATATCCCATATTGTAGATGCATAGTCGAAATCTGGTTGTAAATATGCATGGAAAAATAATTTTCTAGTGTGTTGATCGAGAAAGTGTTTTAATTCTGTTAAACTGAAATAATTCTTAGAAAGTTACGCGTGAGTGCAGAAATGTGTACTGACCAGGAAAGATTGTTGTCAATTGTTAGACCAAGCAGTTTGTGACAGTTAACCTCTTCTATAACACTGTCGTTTATTTTTATTTTGCTTAAGACAGTTTGAAGTTTTGGCGTTTTTGTCTAGTGGTAATTATCATTAACTTAGATTTCTTAGGATGTAGAGCCATATGATTTAGTTTACTCCATGTTTCCAGTTTTGTAAGGTCGTTTTGTATATCTGCAAGCACCGAATCTGTGTTTTTGTTTTTGTTATGCATTGTACTATCATCTGCAAATAGTTCACAGTCAGATGAGACGTTTAACGGGAAAATCGTTTATATAGACAGAAAATAAAACTGGTCCTAGGACTGACCCTTGGGGAACACCATAGTTTACTGGTTGAAAAGATGATTTTTTACAATCCAGGAAAACTATTTGTTGTCTGTTGGTTAGAAAGAGAGAGAGAGAGAGAGAGAGAGAGAGAGAGAGAGAGAGAGAGAGAGAGAGAGAGAGAGAGAGAGAGAGAGAGGCAGCTACAAAATGCTGTTTAAAGGGATAAACAACGCAAAAGCAAATGAACACACAATATCATAGCATGGAACAGTTTCGCCAAAGAACGAAGTTTATTGGCTGCATCTTGCATTAAATTCAAGACTGCTGTGCTGTTTTTATGCCTCTTTTTACCAGCCTACATGTGTTTCCTCATTCAGATCCACCAGTTATCCCGATATCTCATCCGGTACAAAAAAACAACAAAAAAAACAACAAAAAAACAACAAACAAACAAACAAACAAACAAACAAAAAAAACCAATTGTGTATCCTCCACAGTGATCAAATATCTTTTGGTCAAAGATCATTCCATCATCAAGCTCATGTTGTCCAGGAACTCCCTGCCATCCTCCCCTCACATACCAGTTAAACCTTGAACACCTTCATAACTGAACTTAACACTTGCTTACCATAAGCACTATTATCAATCTACCATAATCACTACCGTCACTAATATATCATACCATTAAACAATAATTACAAACCTTGAACACCTTCATAGCTGAACTTAACACTTGCTTGCTTCGTGAAACTTTGGACATAACCGAAGAGCAGAATGCACCCCCGATGTTTCTTGTTCCCATTTGTAAAATTATTTATTGTTTGTGTGGACGTGTGCTTGGAACGCCTTGCGTCTGCATTAGGGGCTAAGTGAAATAATGGTGTTGAGAATGATGCTACTGCAGCTGCAGCTGCTGTGCTGCTTAATTTATCAATAAAGAAAAGACAACTGATAATCATAGTGCTTTAGCCAGAATGATTATCTGACGCATGGCACTTTACATTCACAGAAAATGCCAATAAAAATACAAATCGAGGAAAAAATGTATGCATGCATAAACATCACTTTAAAGTTGCCATATTGAAAATGATAAAGTTATACGAACATGCTTGCATGTAACATGTGTGCTATTCCCCCATGAGAAAGAGTCTACAAATGTTCACATATCTTTATGTATACACATTATATCCCAAGTACTGAACAGCTGTAAATGGCATGAGAATTAAAGCAGCGAAAGAAGGATAACTGTTCCAAATACTTGATAAACAAGTAGATCTTAACTTGCTTTTTGAGGGCAGTAGTGTTTTCTAGACGTAGCAAGTCGAAAAGCAGTCAATTCCAGACAGTGGGCATTTTCCCTCTCTCTGTCTCTGTCTCTCTCTCTCTCTCTCTGTGTGCGCGCGTGCGTGCGTGTGTGCGAAGGTGCGTTTGTGTGTGTGTGTGTGTGCACATGCGTGCGTGCGCGCGCGCGCGCGCGTGTGTGTTATGTGTGTGTGTGTGTGTGTGTGTGTGTGTGTGTGTGTGTGTGTGTGTGTGTGTGTGTGTGTGTGTGACAGACAGACAACAGGCAGACGGACAGACAGACAGACAAAAATAAAGACAATCAGGCAAGCAGACAGACAGATAGAGTCAAAGACTGAGAGACAGAGACAGACTGACAGTGACACTGGTTTATTTTGCGGGCAATCGACTCATAACACACACACACAAACGAGTGAAAGAAAATGATTCAGCTATAAACACACACACACACACACACACACACACACACACACAAACACACACACACACACACACACATACACACACACACACACACACACACACACACACACACACACACATATATACACACACACACACACACACACACACACACACACACACACACACACACACACACACACACACATACACACACACACACACACACACACACACAACGCCAAACTATTACAACAGCAGTGCAGATGTCCTCAGCGAATAAGCTTGGTGCCGGGTCATCCCCAGTGACCTGGTGTCCACACCACTGACTCACTGAAGCCGACCTTCAAGCTCAGTAAATCATTCCCATATGCACAAGATATGGTTACAATTTTTCCCCCTCTGTCCGATCGGAATCGACTGGGCAAATCAATCATTGTAATGCGTGTGATTCATGCTGACACAGAAACATAAGAGCACGGCAAATGTTGTGAACAATTCCCCGGCGGAGAGTGGCCAGATTAAGGAATCGATATTACAATATGAGAGAGAGAGAGAGAGAAAGAGAGAGAGAGAGAGAGAGAGAGAGAGAGAGAGAGAGAGAGAGAGAGAGAGAGAGAGAGAGAGACTTCGATATTTTATTGTCATTACCAAAGAGGTCTTTTGACAAGGGGGGGAAGTGGTAACAGAACAATAACATTTCCCTCTTCCTTTCCTTGCAAACAAATAGTACACATCCATTCCCAGTGTGTATCAAATCAAAGGTTAAGGAGAGAGAGAGAGAGAGAGAGAGAGAGAGAGAGAGAGAGAGAGAGGAGAGAGAGAGAGAGACAGAGACAGATACAGAGACAGAGAGAGACAGACAGACAGACAGATGTCTCCGTTGTACAAGATGAATACAAAGATACTTGCGGCTCCAGTTGCACCTCCCCATCTTTGTACTCACGCATTGATTTCCATAACTACCCCTCCTCCCCATCCTCCCCCCCCCCCCACACACACACACCGCCCCTACTCCACCGAACTTCTTGCTGGGACGTTTGTTACCGCACAAAATGTCACCATTGCACAAAATGTCACTGTGACATTTTGTGCAGTTATTCACTGCACAAATTGTCACAATTTGCACAAATTTGCACAAAATGTCACCATTGTGAAATCACTGCTGCACAAATTGTCACCACTCTCTCTCTTATCTGTGTGGGTGTGGGTGTGTGTGGGTGTGTGGGTGGGTGGATGGATGGGTGGATATACTCTATGATGTCCACGTGGGGTTTTTTTTTTTGCGTTTTTCAATTTGGCTTACAACTTATAATTTTCAGTTTTATATGATAATATATACTTTTAGTCTGTATTCACTGCATATGTTTACGAGGTGACAGCGCAGACATGGCCCATGTTGGTCGATGAGGCTAACAGAAACAACATGATTTGTCTTGATTCGCATGCTCATCTCTTTTGCACTTTGTTAGTTTGAGCAATTGTTCTCATATACATCCGTACTATGCATAATAGGTATGTAATTTTCACATTTGTTTATAATTGTCCATTTTTTCTTATACAAGTTTTAGATACATTTTGCTGTTTTCTCCATTTAGAGAGCACGGGATTTTCTTTATTCTTCTGGCAGGGGAGCAGGTCCTTCTTTGTCATGTGACGTAGCCTCACATCAAGGCATGTTGACGCTCCATCACATGTAGTTAGTGATATGAATCATTTCCCCATGCCAAAATTAAAGCAAGAATATTCATATGGCTTGACTAGTGTAGCGGGCGTCCCCAAAATAATTGTGAGTATGACTCATTCAAGAACGAATGTGGTCATTGGGTGAAAGTGACCACTGAGTGAGAGTTTAAACAAGGGCTGGTAAGGTAAGGTGCTGGTCATGTGTTTTGAACACTGAGTATGCACTCACTAGGAGAAGGGGGAAAGAGTCAGTTTTAACCAGCAGATGGCCTAGAGACTCGAACCCTGTCAGGACGGTGGTCCTCTTTGCTGACCAGTCATTACCAGCCCACCTTACACCCTATTTACCCCTTTGTCCGGGGCCCTTCAACCCTTCAACCTTAGAGGAGTATATAATGAGAAGTCATATACAGATCAGTTCTAGGACGGGGAAGTAGTATTCTCTCTTTGTCTCGTTAGTTTGTGTTTTTGGAGTTTTTCCGTAGAGTTTAAAATATGATGGAGCAAGTCCATTAACTATTTTATAGAAAAAATACTGCTTTATTGAATTGACATCTCAATTGAACGGAAGAATATGTAATGATTTTAGTTATGAATTTGTAGGGAAGGGGATTTTAAAAGTATAAGTTTGAGTAGAACGCCTGTAAATGCTTTTCTAAGGCGTTAAGACAGTTTTTACTAGCCATATCCCATATTGTTGATGCTTAGTCGAAATATGGTTTGTAACTATGCATGGAAAAATAATTTTCTAGTGTTGTTGCATCGAGAAAGTGTTTTATTCTGTTAAACTGAAATAAATTCTTAGAAGTTACGCGTGAGTGCAGGAAATGTGTACTGACCAGGAAAGATTGTTGTCAATTGTTAGGACCAAGGCAGTTGAGACAGTTAACCTCTTCTATTACACTGTCGTTTATTTTTAATTTGCTTAAGACGTTTGAAGTTTTGGCCGTTTTGTCTAGTGGTATTTATCATTACTTTGATTTCTTAGGATGTAGTGCCATATGATTTTGTTTACTCCATGTTTCAGTTTTGTAAGGTCGTTTGTATATATCTGCAAAGACGAATCTGTGTTTTTTGTTTTTGTTATGCATTGTACTATCATATGCCAAATAGTTACCAGTCAGATGAGACGTTTAACGGGAAGATCGTTTATATAGACAGAAATAAAACTGGTCCTAGGAATGACCCTTGGGGAACTCCATAGTTTATGGTTGAAAAGATGATTTTTTTACCAATCCAGGAAAACTATTTGTGTCTGTTGGTTAGTAAGAGAGAGAGAGAGAGAGAGAGAGATGAGTGAGAGAGAGAGAGAGAGACAAGAGAGAGAGGATTTGAGAGAGAGAGAGAGAGAGAGTGAGAGCAGCTACAAAAATGCTGTGTTAAAGGTGATAAACAACGCAAAAGCAAAATGAACACACAATATCTTAGACATGGAACAGTTTCGCCAAAGAACGAAGTTTATTGGCTGCATCTTGCATTAAATTCAAGACTGCTGTGCTGTTTTTATGCTCTTTTTACAGCCTACTGTGTTTCCTCATTCCGATCCACCAGTTATCCCGATATCTCATCCGGTACAAAAAAAAACAACAAAAAAAACAACAAAAAATGACAACAACAAACAAAACAAACAAACAAACAAAAAAACCAATTGTGTATCCTCCACAGTGATCAAATATCTTTTGTGTCAAAGATCATTCCATCATCAAGCTCATGTTTTGTCCAGGAACTCCCTGCCATCCTACCTCACATACAGTGTAACCTTGAACACCTTTCATAACTGAACTTAACACTTGCTTACCACTAAGCTACTATTATCAATCTCTACCATAATCACTACCGTCACTAATATATCATACCATTAAACAATAATTACAAACCTTGAAACCTTCATAGCTGAACTTAACACTTGCTTGCTTCGGTGAAACTTTGGACATAACCGAAGAGCAGAAATGCACCCCGATGTTTCTTGTTTTCTTTCACCATTTGTAAAATTATTTTGTGTTTGTTGGACGTGTGCTTTGGATCGCCTTGCGTCTGCCAGTAGGGCTAAGTGAAATTATGGTGTTGGAGAATGATGCTACTGCAGCTGCAGCTGCTGTGCTGCTTAAGTTTATCAATAAAGAAAAAGGACAACTGATAATCATAGTGCTTTAGCCAGAATGATTATCTGACGCATGGCAACTTTACCATTCACAGAAATGCATAAAAATACAAATCGAGGAAAAATGTATGCATGCATAAACATCACTTTAAGTTGCCATATTGAAAATGATCAGTTATACGAACATGCTTGCATGTATCATGTGTGCTATTTCCCCCATGAGAAAGAGTCTACAATTGTTTCACATATCTTTATGTATACCACTTTATATCCCAAGTACTTAACTAGCTGTAAATGGCAATGAGAATTTAAAGCAGCTGAAAAGAAGGATAACTGTTCCAAATACTTGATATACAAGTATGATCTTAAACAGCTTTTGAGGGCAGTAGTGTTTTCTAGACGTAGCAAGTCGAAAAAAGCAGTCAATTCCAGACAGTGGGAATTTTCCCTCTCTCTGTCTCTGTCTCTCTGTCTCTCTCTCTGTTGGCGCGTGCGGTGCGTGTGTGCGAAGGTGCGTTTGTGTGTGTGGGTGTGTGCACATGGTGCGTGCGCGCGCGCGCGCGGTTGTGTGGTTATGTGTTGTGTGTGTGTGTGTGTGTGTGTGTGTGTGTGTTGGTGTGTGTGTGTGTGTGTGTGATGTTGTGATGACAGCAGACAACAGGCAGACGGCAGACAGACCCCAGACAAAATAAAGACAATAGGAAGCAGACAGACAGATAGAGTCAAAGACTGAGAGACAGAGACCAGACTGACAGTGACCACTGGTTTATTTTGGAGGGGGCCAATCGACTCATAAACACACACACACAAACGATGCGTGAAGAAATGATTCAGCTATAAACACACACACACACACACACACACACACACACAACACAAAACACACACACACACACAACACCACACATACACACACACACACTCACCACACACACACACACACACACATATATTAACACACACACACACCACACAACACACACCCACACCACTCACACACACAACTAACACACATTTACACACACACACACACACACACACAACACAACGCAAAACTATTACAATCAGCAGTGCAGATGTCCTCAGCGAATAAGCTTGGTGCCGGTCATCCCCAGTGACCTGGTTGTCCACACACTGACTCATGAGCGACCTTCATGCTCAGTAAATCATTCCCATATGAACAAGATATTTGGTTACAATTTTTCCCCCTCGGTCCGATCGGAATCGACTGGGCAAATCTATCTTTGTAATGCGTGTGATTCATGCTGACACAGAAACTTAAGAGCACGGCAAATGTTGATGAAACAATTCCACGGCGGAGAGTGGCCAGATTAAGGAATCGATAATACAATATGTGAGAGAGAGAGAGAGAAAGATGGAGAGAGAGGAGAGAGAGAGAGATTTTGAGGGAGGAGAGAGAGAAGCGATCCATGAGAGAGGAGAGAGAGAGAGAGAGAGACTTCGATATTTTATTGATCATTACCAAAGAGGTCTTTGACAAGGGGGGGAAGTGGTAACAGAACAATACATTTCCCTCTTCCTTTCCTTGCAAACAAATAGTACACATCACATTCCAGTGTGTATCAAATCAAAGGTTAAGAGTGAGAGAGAGTGAGAGAGAGAGAGAGAAGAAACGACGATGGAGAGAGACGAGAGAGAGAGAGAGAGAGAAGACGAGACGATACAGAGACAGAGAGAGACAGACAGAGGGACAGATGTCTCAGTTGTACAAGATGAATACAAAGATACTTGCGGCTCCAGTTGCACCTCCCCTCTTTGTACTCCACGCATTGATTTCCATAACTACCCCTCCTCCCATCCTCCCCCCCCCCACACACACACACCGCCCCTACTCCACCGAACTTCTTGCTGGGGACGTTTGTTACCGCACAAAATGTCACCATTGCACAAAATGTCACTGTTGACATTTTGTGCAGTTATTCACTGCACAAATTGTCACAATTTGCACAAATTGCACAAAATGTCACCATTGTGAAATCATGCTGCACAATTGTCACCCACTCTCTCTCTTATCTTGTGTGTGTGTGGTGCTGTGTGTGGGTGTGGGGTGGGTGGGATGGATGGCGTGGATATCTTCTATGATGTCCACGGTGGGGTTTTTTTTTTTGCGTTTTTCAATTTGGCTTTACATCTTATAATTTTCAGTTTTATATGATAATATATACTTTTAGTTCTGTATTCACTGCATATGTTTACGAGGATTGACAGCGCAGACATGGCCCATGTTGGTCGATGAGGCTAAACAGAAACAACATGATTTGTCTGATTCGCATGTCATCTCTTTTGCACTTTCGTTAGTTTGGTAAATTGTTCTCATTAATCCGTTACTATGCATAATGTATGTAATTTTCACATTTGTTTATATTGTCATTTTAGTCATTCTTTTACAAGTTTTAGATACATTTTGCTGTTTTCTCCATTTAGAGAGCACTGGGATTCTTCTTTATTCTTTGGAGGGGAGCGGTCCTTCTTTGTCATGTGACGTAGCCTCACATCAAGGCATGTGACGCTCCATCACATGTAGTTAGTGATATGAATATTTCCCCCATGCAAAATTAAAGCAAGAATATTCATATGGCTGACTAGTGTAGCGGGCGTCCCCAAAAAATAATAGTGAGTATGACTAATTTCAGAGAAAACGAATGTGGTCATTGGGTGAAAGCTGACCACTGAGTGAGAGTTTAACAAGTGGTGCTGGTAAGGTAAGGTGTGGTCATGTGTTTTGAACACTGTGTAGCACTCACTAGGAGAAGGGGGAAACAAGAGTCAGTTTTAACCCAGCAGGGGCCTTGTGACTCGAACCTGTCAGGAGGTGGTCCTCTTTGCTGGACCAGTCATTTACCAGCCCTTCACCCTTTTACCCTTCGGCCCTTCACCCTTCACCTTTACACCCGTGAGGTGGTTGAAGATGGCCATGGTGTGGAGGAAACACACTGGTAGTTCGCCCCAAGCAGGTACCAACTCCAGGAGAAGGAGTTGAAGCTCGTCGTTTCTCAAGAGACAGAAGAACTCCGGAAGAGAAGTCGAGACTCGGTATCTCCAGGACAGGAGAGTTCGAGGGGGGGCAGTATATTGTCTTCAGAGAGAGAGACAGGGAATTGAGGAAAGCGGAGAAGCTTTTACTTGTGCAGGCAGGTCTCAGAGATTTACGGGAGTATTGTATTTCCTGGTCCGGATTTTTTTTGGATATCGGATGTGAATGGCCACGGCTTGATAGAAGCGGAACTAGATTATTTTATCTTCAGTGTGAGGAGAGATACATGTGGAAGACTGTTTTTTCTCTCAGTGTTAAAGAGAGAGAATGTGGGGAAGATTGATTTGTCCTCACGCGTGAGGAGAGATACATGTGTGCAGATTTATTGTATCTCAGTTTTGGAGAGAGATACAGAGGTTAAAGATCTGTTTACAAGTGGATGATGTGATTTAGTAATTTGTTTTCCTGGAAGGAGAGGGGGAGTAAGAAGAAAAACATTCGGTATGTGCGCCTTTTGGTTGTTTGGAAAGATTTGCGTGTGCGTTGGAGTAATGCTGTCATGAATGCGGGTATGCAACGAGTGACAGTGAGACAGTGTGAACCCCGACTCCAATTTCACCGGCGTAGCTGCCGTTTGTTTCTCCGGAAAAAAAAAAAAAAAGAAAGATTTTATATTTGTGCCATTGGGGTTTAAAAAAAAAAGGATTTAGATTTGACCCTCAAGGGTTTGAGGGAAGAAAAGAAAAAAGGAAAGGTTTCTATTTGTAACCTCGGAATTTCTATTTTGTGCCCTCAAGGGTTTGAGGGGAAAGAAAAAAAAAAGAGAAAGTGTTAATTATTGATTGTGTATAATATGAGCATTTGTTGTGTTGTTTTTCTATTTCTATATGTTGTTAGGTTGGTTGACATTTTCTTTTGGTTGCTCTACTCCGTTAGGGTTTTTTTTTGGTAGGATTTTCTTTTTGACCATTCCCCACCTCAGGACCGATGCCTCAACTCCTCTTGCTCGGACCTAGGCAGCAAGGGGGCAGGGCGTTGAGGAGTTGTTGTCCTTCCCCTAAGAAGATTTAGAATTTTTGTCCCTTTTCCCAGGTCTGATAGCCCAACCTCTTCTGCGTTTAGAGGGGGACATGGCGTTGGGGAAGTCAATAGTCTTTCCCTCTCATAAATATCTATTTCTTTCGCTCTTCCTTTGTTTCAGTTTGATTTTCCCCTTGCCCCTCAGCGTGTGGGATCAACTTCTTCCTCCGTCACGCTAATAGTGTAGGTGGGGTGAAGGTACAGGCTTGTTTAACGCTTGCCCAATTAACATCTTTATCTTTTGATCATTTTTTTTTTTGGGGGTGGTGCGAGGTTTTATTTGAGTTTGGGTGAATGTGCATTTATTGATTGATTGTTTAGTATTTTGTATTATTACTGTAGAGTGTTGTTATATTGTGCAGTTGATTTGTTTTTCCCCGTCTCCAGTTTCACGGGAGGGACAGTGACCACTAAGGGTTGCTGTCGTGGGCTTCTTTTGTTTTCTTGATTCTGCTCATTTCCGGGTCCTGTGTATCCTTTCATTTCCTTTTCACCCCCTTTTCAAAATCTCTTAAACCTTCTCTCAATGGCTCCTATATAGTTTGCTTTTCAACATTTTCATCTTTTAGGTAGGATTTCCGTTTGATTTGTGTTTTCTTCCCTCTTTTTAATTGTTTGTGCTTCCATTTTGTTTTGTAAAATTTATATTCATTTTTTGTATAAGGCGTACATTTGTTTTTGTCATTTCATTTGAATTTAAGTAAGAAAGAAGACTGACAACAAGACAGAGTTTAAGAACTAAACTTTATAATGAATGTTATTTTCAGAAAACTTTATTGTGTTTATTTCCTTTCTTAAGCGGAACAGTTTTTGCATTAAAACTTCATTTTGTTTTCTAAATTTCCAAATTGATAGCAGTTGCCAAAGTATTTTGGATAATACATCTTGGATTTCATATCTACCATGTTTTTGTAAGCGGTTTTCTGTTTAAACCGGAAATGAATTCTGTATGTGTATATACATAATTACGGTTTTGTGAAACATAATATATATATATCGCCTTATTTTTATGCATACTTTGAGATTGTTTTGTGGTTGACGGTTCATTATGGTTGATTTTGTTATAAATATGTTCAACAGCGGAACGCTTGGGTTTGAGGGAGAAAAAATTACCAACTATGTTGCAACAATGCACAGATCGGGCAGACAGGTAAGAGAGAGGGAAGAAATAACTACAGAGGGAAGCTGAAGAAAATAAACTACAGAGGGAAGCTGAAGAAAAAAATTACAGACGGAAGACTGAAGAAATAAACATACGAGGGAAGAAATTAAAACTACAGAGGGAAGCTGAAGAAAATAGACTACAGGAGGGAAGCTGAAGAAAAATAGACTACAGAGGGAGCTTGAAGAAAATAGACTACAGAGGGAAGCTAAATCGGAGGAAAAAAGACTACAGAGGAATCTGAAATTGAATGAAAATAAGATTACAGAGGGGAAGCTTAAGCTGAAGAACGTCAATTTAAGTTGAGACGGTTAGAAATGAGGACTGATGCTGAAATTAAAAGATACAGGCATCAAGAGAACCTCCACCAGTTCCACCGTCGAGTTCCGCAGCCATGCCTCTACCAAAAGATGCATATATTCAAAGTTACCGGCCTTTTGAGGAAAAAACGGATGACATAGAGTAGTTTTCTTTTCCGTTTTGAAAGTCACGAACGTCTTGTGGTTGGCAAAGAAAAGTGGAATTGTATATTGCGTCGTTGTTTAAGTTAGCGCTTGAACTGTACCACTCACTTGCAGCGAAACAAAATTTAACTGGGATCAGTTGAAAGAAAGAACTCCTCAAGGAAATTTCAATGTTTGCTGATCGTTTTCACGAACGTTTCCGTTCTGTGCGCCTGAAAAAGGAGAATCGTTTCCGTTATCTTTTCTGATCCGCATGAGTCATGTTTGGATCGATGGATCGATTTATCTAAAACGAACATAGACTTTTCAAGTCACTGCGAGATCTCCTTCTTAGAGATAACTTTATCCAGAGCGTGAGCAAAGATTCTGGCCACTTTCCTTAAAGAAAGGCAATTTGAAAACGTGGAGGAAATGTGTCGATGGCTGATCATTATTGTATCTCTCACCCAGATAAGGGCGTGGCTAGGAATGGAGAATTTTCATTTTGAGAGTCTCATTGCTCATGTACTATCCCATCAGGACAGGGAAGATACAGGAAAGGAAAATCGTGGGTCATTTTTGAGTCTCAATGATTTATTTATTCCCTTTTCCCCCAACCTTTTTTTATTAACCACCCCCCATTTTTTTTTTTTTTTACCTATCCTAGGAACGGACAGGGATCTTTCCGCGGTTCGAACGTGTTTCGTCATTACCAGTACTCACCCGCCGGATAGACCGTTACTCCTCAGCAAACGTTCCGAGGTCGTGGACAACGACCACCCCGTAAGACCTTTTGGGCCAGTTCGTGGCCGAACAGAAGTTCACAAAATCAGTCAGCTTGCCGATCATGACAATGCGCTGTTTCTTTTGTGAATGGCAAGTTCACATGTGAAACAGGAATTGCCCTTTCAGACGGGTGATTCAAAACCGCATTAGTCTCCACTGATTGTGAGGAAGGGCCTTGGTTTTGACACCAGATCAATCTGTTGATGACTGGTGTTAGAAAAGGAGCCATCAATGGATTGAGCTTCGGTTTTGCGAGTCACTGGGTGCACCAAGCTGGGTGTAGGAAATCTTCGTGCTTCAGACCAGTATCTCAACACTGTCCAAAAGGTGTAGGTCGTTTGGAGGCAGATTGAACGTTTCGTGGCGAAAATTTCAGTCGACAACACCGTACTACTACGGCTGTTCGCTTACCGCCTGTGTCAGTGATAAACAGTCTGGCGACTTGATATTGGGCTATTTGCCTAGGTGTCGCTACAGTACATGGTGGTGCTGGAGGATCGTTTGTTCCTTGTCTTGTGTGAACTAGGATAAAATGTCATAGAGAGGGAAAGGCTACAAAGCCGCTAAAAAGTCTCAAAACGGATGAACTCCAGATTACCCAGATGATTTAAAAGAAATGCAGGGAAAGACGAGACGCTGACGACAAATATTCTGCTGCTAAAAGACTGTCACATGACGTACAAACGGACAAACCAAGTACAGACTGGACTATACATTCTATACAGGTGTGTACCTGGGACAGGACAACAGACAGGTTGTGGTTCCAAAACCACTTAGAGAATACAGTGCTGCACACGGCTCATGATGCATTGTTCGCTGGTCACTGTGGGATCAAAAGAAGGTAAAGAGAGTTCTTTATTTCTTTTTATTGGCGGGTGTCACAAAGAAGTACGAAAAATACTGCCGCCATCATGTGACATCTGCCAAAAGTGACATCTCAGAAAGTCGCGTCCCATGTTGCACCTATGCACCAAATGCCTCTCATTTCCGTTCCATTCGGAAGGTAGCTATTGATCTTGTTGGACGCTACATGTCCTTCTTCGGGATATGCTATATCTTGACTTTGGTGGATACAGCAACAAGGTATCCAGAAGCGATTCTTTTACACTGAAGAAAATTGATACAGTATCTGTCGCTGAAGCACCTTACTTGCAATTTTTTCCAGAGTGGGTCTTCCAGAACGAAATTCTTCTCGGATTGGTGGAACGCATTCATTTCTGATTCTCATGAGAGAAATTTACAGATGTTGTCAATCTCTTCCCATTTCAAAACGCCATACATCATCCCCAATCGAATTGGGCATGTTGCAACGTTTCTATGGAAACGTTGAAGTCCATGTTGAGAAAGGTTGCAGGCAAGAGCCAGGAATGGGATTCGTTCGTACGGCCGTTTGCTTTTTGCATACAGAGGAAATGCCGTAACGAACGGCTGGGATTTCTCTCAATTTGAGCTTCTTTTCGGACATCTCCAAGGGGTCCTTGGGATCTGTTGATGATACATTGGACGGAAAAGACGGACATACCTGCAGTTTAAACTGTTTACCACATACTGTTTATGAACTGATAATCGTTTGAAGGATGCATGTGAGCTTGCTTCAACAGTCAGCTGACTAGAAAAACAGATGTGTACAGGTCTTTGCAGGAAGAAAAGCAAAGGCACGTTCCTTTAGTGTAGGGGGATAAGTCCTTGTGCTACTAACTGATGAACATAACAAGCTTCGCTTTATGTGGAAGGGTCCTTTTTTTTCTTTCAGGTGGTCGAAAAACTTTCTGAAGTAAATTATAAGATTCAAAATGGAAACAGGAAAAACACTGAGAAGGTTATTTCATGTGAAAACATGTTGGAAGAAGTATGTTGAACGTACAAATGTGCCATCAACCAGTCGGTTGAGTGGATATGTCCTGTGTCAGAAACTGATGTTCAAACATGACAGACATTTTCAGTGGTGATGTGTACCCAATATGTAACGTACAGAGACAGATCAAAGGTTATGAAAACAGCCAAAATGTAAGGAGTGTTAACATCTACCAGTGAAGATGATTGCTGTTCCCCTCCCTATTCTGTCTATCAAAGGTGAATAACCTATGAGGATGTGGTTCTGTCGAAATGATTTGTATACAAGTCAAACAGAAAGCTCCAAAGAAATTTTTGAAAGACTTTTCAGGATGTGTGACGGGATACCCTCAGGTACAGTATTGGTATTGAACCCATAGGTATCCAGTTAACTTCTGAAATACCAGTGCGAACCAGACCATACCCCCTCCCCCCAATTGCAAAAAAAAAGAGGTTAGGTGTTGAGAGAAATCAATGTAATGCTGGATTTAAAGGATGATAGAACCTTCTACATTCCGCTACAGCTCACCAGTTGTATTGGTGGACTAACCTGATGGTCGGTGCGTTTCTGCATCGATTACAGAAAGTATTAAGATCACTGTGTTCGATGCCGAGCCTATTACAGACATTGAAGACTTCTGTGTCAGCTCTAGTGGGAAATAATTTGTGAAGTATACTTGACTAAAGGAATTCCAGTTTGACTGTTGAACAGTGCCTGGAACACAAAATGTCATGGCAGATTTGTTGTCACGTGCGTGAATATTTCATGGACCAATGTAACTGTCTTCAAGGGAAAGACTATTCCTGTTTTTTGTCTTCTTAATGATTACGGTTGTGTCACTTTTGACGGTGGATTGTAATGTACTGACGATTTATATCAAGTGGTTTTATGCATAATTTGCTCTTATATTGAAGTGACTATATGTTTTGTAAGAAACAACATACTTCATGTGATGGAATACTATTTATTTCTTTGCTACAATGGGAAAAATCAGTCTATTTATGCTAATTTGCTTGTGAAGATGAAGTTATATGTATGTGTGATGAGCAAATAACTCTTTAGAAATGTATATAACATGTTTTGAGTGTGCAATGAGGACAATACCATTTGTTTTCATTTGTCATTGGTAAACAATGGAAAGCAGGTGACTTTTCAATGGACTATAACACACTGTGAAAAAGAGACCATGTTTTTAACTATGTTTATTTTGCTATACATGTATATACTGAGAGCGTTTCACTTGGAAATATTCTCATTTTCATGAGGGGTTTTGAAAACACAAGGATGTTGAGACAAAGATCAAGGGAAAATATGTGCTTCAATCTTAATGTATAAACAACAATTTGTACTTTGAATTGTTAATTTTCCCTAGTTGTTTTATCCATGTAATTTGTGTCGTGAAATGTATTTATTTTGTGAGATGTAGGTGATCAATTATGACTTTTTTTCTTTTAAAAAGACTGAAAGTTTGAAATATCCTATTTATGGTGGATCAGGTTGATTGATTTCCTATACGTTGATTATTAATTTGGTGAATCATGTGTGATGGTTACACATTTTGGATTCATGGGAAGGATGTGTTTAATTGAAGTTGTTTTATCTTTAAAAAAATTTTCTGGAGAAAATTTTTTCATCCCAGATGGGGGGTGTCATGTGACGTAGCCCTCACATCAAGGCATGTGACGCCTCCATCCTTGTAGTTAGTGATATGAATCATTTCCCCCATGCCAAAATTAAAGCCAAGATATCATATGGCTTGACTAGGTGTAGCGGGCGTCCCCAAAATAATTGTGGAGTATGACGCATTCAAGAAACGAATGTGGTCATTGGGTGAAAGTGACCACTGAGTGAGAGTTTATACAAGGGGCTGGTAAGGTATGGTGCTGGTTCATGTGTTTTGAACACTGAGTATGCACTCACTAGGAGAAGGGGGGAAGGAATGAGTCAGTTTTATCCCCAGCGATGGCCTAGAGACTCACCTGTCAGGCACGGTGGTCCTCTTTGCTGACCAGTTCTTATCAGCCCTTCACCCTATTTACCCTTCGCCTTCACCCTTCACCTTTCACCCCGTCGAGGACTTATGGTGGTTGAAGATGG
>CM031606.1:82520782-82530782 GCA_018398815.1 Conus ventricosus | reverse complement strand
CCTCCCCATTGGAGATTGTCTCCCCCTTGGAGACTATAAGCTAGCGGAAGGCTCATTTTGAGAAGCATTTATTTTATTTTTCCCCATTCACCCACTCAAGCACATACTGTTAGTTAGGCAGAATTATCTACCACTGCAGATATGAATGCTGATCTCCCCTTATTTCTTCAATCTAGGACATAAGAGCAAGCTTTGATTATAATTGAATATTTCTTGCAGTCATTGCAACACCAAGCTCTGCTCTGTAAATTGCTGGAATGGTGCTCGGTACTTATTCTTGGAATTTATTAGTTTATTGTAATTTAGTCCCTTGCGGATTCATTCCAAGAACTGGCCCTCAGCACTTGTGTCTTAAGAGGTTATCTTTTTATATTTTCTACTTTTCACAAGAAAATATAGCTTGTTTTTGCTCTTTCATGATTTTCTTTTGCTTCTTAGGTGGCACCTTTGGTTGGTTTTTTGAAAACTTAACAAACATACTACGGTATTGCACACCAGCCTTTTTCGGGTATTTCTTCAATCCAAGACATAAGAGCAAGCTTTGATTATAATTGAATATATATATATATATATATATATTAAAAACAGGTTAAAAACAGGTTTTTAAAAACAGGCTAAGTGAATTTTCGTTGTTTTATTCGTTTATATATCACCTGACGAAGACCTAAGAGGTCGAAACGCGTTGTGTTTTGTCTTGTGACTCGTTTGTCCACGTTCTCTGGGCGGTTCGCTAACATTTATTTAAGATTTGTTTAGATTTCCGCCTGCAGTCGTCTCGCTTTGCAACTAGGTTTTAACCTGTTTTTAATATAACAAATGTCGCTCCCACTGTGGTTGAGCATTCTTTTTAAAATAACGCTGATTATTGTCGCTATTCTCTCTCTCTCTCTCTCTCTCTCTCTATATATATATATATATATATATTCTCTCTCCCTCCCTCTCCCTCTCTCTCTCTGTGCGGGCAAACAATTCCCGTCATGATATAATGATTGGAAAAATGGAAGGGACAGGCTTGGTGGGGATGAGGGAGTGGTGTGATGGTGGGCTTTGAATTGTAAATATGAAACTCATCGTCTGAAAGCATATGGGCGCCATCAAATTCTCTCATGTGACCAGACTCATCTGTTATACCCGTCTAGACCAGTAGAATTAGCTACGCCCGGATAGAGCCGACCTTCGTCTCCCGGGTAAGACTCCCGACTAAAACCACCCGGGTTATCTAACCTAAAACACCCTATACAATACAGTGGCATCTCATCACAAAGGGGAGAAAAATCACAATTCAGCTGTTTTTGTTTTCAAGGTAGTCAGCAGAAGACAAAACAAGAAGAAAGTGTTGTACAAAGAAACCAACAGCAAAATATGATTAAAAAAAATCAAAATAAAGCATCTTTGTCCTATGGTCAAGGATCCATAAAGAATGGAGGTGTTGCAGAATCCACCAGCAGTCTACCAGGTCAGCTTTACTGATTATTAACCCAAACACTGCTTTAGCTAAGACATCGTGTACATCAGTATTTCATTGAATTTTCTAAGAGACACAACTCGTCACTAGCTGATCAAATAAATGTATGTATCAAGTACGGGGGAGTAGGCGAAAATAAGTACAGGTCAACAATTCCTGCGTCGTTACAAAGCTAAATCAGCAAAGATTCTGGGCGAGCAGGGGATGCGTGCTTGGAGGCAGGGGGCGGCATTAACGTGTAAATATTGACCTGTCATCTGAGAGCAGATGGGAACTATTGAATTCTATTTCGTGGCGAAAATCACTTGTTAAGCCCGTCTGTCCTGGGCCCCGTCTTCCCTACTTGGCGTGTCTCAGACTCCCACAGTGACGTGGTGTTGTATTTATAACGGCGGTCACTCGACAAAATCATGGTGGATGAGAGAGAGAGAGAGAGAGAGAGAGAGAGAGAGAGAGAAGAGAGAGAGAGAGAGAGAGAGAGAGAGAGAGAGAGAGAGAGAGGTAACACTTTGGAACGAATTGCCATTGAAACACTGGTTGTGTGACAAGAAGAGCAGACAGAAGGATGGGGAGGGAGGGGCGGGGTGGTTAATTACAAAACAAGAAAATGAAAAATTGTCTTCACAAATCATCGGTAAACAAAAGGAGACATAGAGACTTAGTGGAAAGGAAAAGATTACAGAAACTGACAATTAAGAGAGAAATTCAATGCAATGTACATTTTTCACATAAAAAACCGACAACAACAATCCCTCCATCTTAAATATGCAAGATCTATAGTTGCCAAGTGAGGCGACTGCAGGCGGAAATCTAAACAAATTATAAATGTAATTAATAGCGAACCGCCAACAAAACGCAGACAAACGAATCACTAGGCAAAACACTTGTTTTTGTCCTGTGATTCGTTTGTCTACGTTTTTTTTTTGGCGGTTCGCAATTAATTTCACTTAAAATCTAAATGTGCAAGACGAACAGCTATTATTATTATCATTTTTTTTTACACTCCAAGCATCTGTAATAAAACATTAATTAATCATCTGACGGCAATATTTCTGAGAATCCTGTTTTTCCAGGTTTTTTTTTACGTAACATTTTCTCTTCTTTGAGAGCTTCACGTCAACATACAAATAGCCTATTATCATCCACAGTATGCCCATACATTGGGAGGGCGGATCAACAGATGTCCTGGGGTAGAACCATCTCCTAACGGCAAAATTCATTCAGTCTACCTTTTGCAAAACATCTTGTGCAAACTGTATCTTGTGCCATTTTACGAGAGAGAGAGAGAGAGAGAGAGAGAGAGAGAGAGAGAGAGAGAGAGAGAGAGAGAGAGAGAGAGGGAGAGAGAGAGAGAGAGGGGCAATGTTCATCAGAACACATAAAGAGGCAAGCAGACATTTTCATATCTGCGCTCATTAAAACGAACATTTCTAAATGAAACAAGGTTAGCAGCAAACTGCAAAATAACCCTGTTCTGTCTGGGACCTAAACTTGTATTTTTGATGGTTGATGATTTTCATCCCGTGAGCGTGTGTCATCGACGACAGATTTATCTTCCCCTACATTTCAGCTAGACTGACAGCGATCCTTTGCAAATGAAAACGGAATCGTTACATTTACAGACAGTGTAACTGTTGGTGACGCTGGTTTTACTCCTCGCGTCTATGTATCCATCGATAGCAAATTACTCTTAAACCTAACATGGGCTTTTTTCCTTCTTTCAGTCTGCAACACAGCGATTGTGTTCCATCATAGACTCTACTTTCTAGGTAATGCTGAAACTCAGAGAGTGTGCCGGGCTGAGCCACAGGAGAAAAAGCACTAGGGTGAGACGTGATATAGTGATGTGACCAGGATGAAGAAACGGGGCATACCATGACCGATGTCTGTCCTGTCTTCACCAGCATCGTCACTCTGTATACAGGGGGAGGGCTATGGCCTCTCTCCCTCTTGTCATTCCATACATCCTTTGAATTTCTCTTTTGTCATTTTGTTTACAGTTCCAAACATTCTTGAATTTTCCGCTTCGTCACTGTTGTATGATTCCATAGATTTATATCTGTATCTATAATTTCCACATTGTGTTTGGAGTCTATCATTCTGTACATTTTAACCTCTCCACTCTGTCTCTGTGGCTATCATTTAATATCTTCTTACGTATTCTCCGGCTTCTCTCATGTGTACCTTTTTCACACTCCAGAAGTCATTATATACTTTCATCTCTCTGTGAGTGACTGAATATTGATATTTTCATGTTTTTCCTTTCCGACACTTTCTCTGAGTAACGCTTTAATTGTGTGTATATGTGAGTACACACACACACACACACACACACACACACACACACACACACACACATATATATATATATATATATATATATATATATATATATATATATGTGTGTGTGTGTGTGTGTATGTGTGTGTGTGTGTGTGTGTGTGTGTGTGTGTGTGTGTGTGTGTGTGCGTGCGCGCGCGTGCGTGCGTGCGTGCGTGCGTGTGCGTGTGTGTGTGTGCATGTGTGTGTGTGTGTGTGTGTGTGTGTGTGTGTGTGTGTGTGTGTGTGTGAGTGTGTGTGTGCGCGCGCGCGCACTTGTATGTCTACGCACGTGTTGTTCTTACAAAACACACGCATAATGACGAAATGTTATTATTATGAATACTTACATAGCGCCTATTCTCTGCTAGAGACCAAGCTCTAAGCGCTATACAATCCACACTCGTTTGCACAACGGGTTGCCTACCTGGGTGGTGCCGACTGAAGAGCTGCCAGCTGGCGCTTCATCCAGTCGTTTCCCGTGTCATCCAGTCAAGATCGTTCAATATCGTTAACTCATTTGCCTTCTTTCCTCGATTCTTTCAATGTGTACTGGTATCAGTGATATACAGACCTCAGCTTCAGAAGAAATTAGGTATCAAGCTGCAGATCAATGTGAAGGAAAAGGGTTTTGGAGCAGGACAGGCGGATGGGGAGGGGTGCTCGCAATAAGCCTTGAGGCAACAAAGTACTTCGAGAAGAGGAAGAAGATGGGTTGTCTGAAATTGTAAGAAAACTGACAGATGGATATCTTTCAGAATCAGAAGTGAAATTCACCGAGGAGTTTTCACGCCAAGATAATCTTCGTATCTTTGTAACTCCCAAGATAATCTTCGTATCTTTGTAACTCCCTCTTTTTGAATTGGTGAAACACATGATTACCATGCACACGTTGAATATGATAATGTCAAAACAGACTAAAAAAAAAAAAAAAAGAATTGTGAAATCACATTTTCAACCAGAATTTTTTTTTCTTATTCCAGGTAAAAGAGCTGAAGAAGGAAGAAATGACACCATCAAAATGACAAAAAGAAAACAGACTTTCGTTACAGGGTTTTCTTCCGCAGGGATGTTGTTGTTGTTGTAGTAGTAGTAGTTGTTGTTGTTGTTGTTGTCGTACCCTGGCTAAAAGACTCCAGGGATCATCCGAACAGCCGAAGTACTTGAACACTATGGAACAAATGCATCAGCTGGGGGTGAGAACATTACGTGTGTGACCGTTTTTTAGAACCCCGCCACGTGGGCAGCCACACTCAGACTTCGGGGGATTTTGGAGACTGCTCGGAGCTTGTCACAACTGAAGACAACCCCCGCATAACTATGCAGAGCATAACAACATTTCGATGCAGCCTTGGTGTTCTAGCCTATGTCAAATGGCCTGACACAGCCTTAAGCCAAGGCGGATTCTGCAGGGATGACTGTGCCCCTTTCAAAGTCAGTCCTAACTTACGTCACAGCGCAACGAATGTGACACGAAAAACGCGTCATGAGGAAAGAGACCCCTTTCACGCCTCGCCGCACCAATCTTCCCACCGTCCTTTTCCATCTCACCCCACGCGTATCGCTCCTTTCCATTTCATCACGTGACTGGCCACCGGCAGCGGAAAGGGGGCAGACACTATTAGCAGAGGACGAAGACGTCACGCCGGAGTTTGGGAAAACATGTCGTCTTAGTACAGCGAAAAAAAATAACTGTCTGCGTTTGGTTAGCGGCTGGGGTAAAAAAAGATACTTCAAAAGGTCGGAGCAGAGAAGGGGGGTGTGGAGGTTAGGGTCGGGGTTGGGTTAGGGAAATGGAGGGGGTGGGGGGGAAGAGAGGGAGAGAGTGGGGCGAAGGGTGCGAAGGGATGCATTTTATCCAAACCATTGATTTGTTCTTCATTACAATGATTGAATTTAAAGGGTTTTTTTGTCTAAAAATCACACACACACACACACACACACACACACACACACATATATGGACACGCGCACAAACAGACAGACAGATACCACATATGCATACACAGATGCGCGCGCACACACACACACACACACACACACACACACACACACACACACACACACACAGAGAGAACTGAGACATACACACGTCGAGGATAGTAGAGTATATGAGTTTTGTCTTCATGATACTTACAAATTAATATAGTGACAACTATCATTAAAGCTCAGATAAAAATAAGCAACAGAAATTCTTCGACCAAAGTTGTGATGCAGTAAAACACCAACGAACTCTTTACTAAATGTAATTAGCATAAATGTATAAAAGAGCCATATTAAAGAACATTATCTTCAGAAGAACACGACACAAAACAATTCACTCAAAGCAGAACAAGAAATAATCCAACATAAACTAAGCTGGCAGCCTGGGAGACATATTTACAAAAGATCGAAATAGCCTTGCGAAAAGATTATCATTAAAAAAACAATCAGACGAACCTTAACCACACACATTAGGTTCATCAAAGCAACAGTATGGAGAAACTGTACAAAACTTTTATAATTGCTGCAGTAATCAGGAGAACCCGAAACTACGTATATCTTGACTGTGAGAGCAACCCAATGGATGCCACGCCCCAAAAAGCTTTTTAAAGAAAGTCCTGAAAAGAAAAGTCTTCGAGGCTTTTTCGTTCCCCAAAGACGCGGCCACATCACATTTTCAGCCCGTGGATATATCTTTTCATCCTGGTAATGGCGCTGCATGAGAAAGCATGACCATGCAGGGAGAAAAAGGAAAGCAGAATTCCATTATCAGTTTAAACCCTGCAGTGGAGACTCAGTCCTTGCCCACATCGACCCTGCTCTACATCACAGCACGGGGAATGTGACCTGAACAACGCTTCGGAGTGAAAACGGCCTTCTTCCCCCCCCCCCCCCACTCCACCACCTGTCCCCCTCCACCTCCCCCACCACCTATTTATAGTTTCCTTTCCTTTGCAGCAGCAGACTTCTGCCTACAGCTTCCTCAGCGCCATCTTGTGGCTGAACAGAGGCGGCGGAAGTTGGGGGCAAACAGCATTAGGCAAGGGCGGGATTCAGTTTGGGAAGCGACTAAGGCGATGTACTGAGACGGGAAAAATATTGTTTTGGTGGGGGGAAAATGCCGTCTGCGTTTGGTTCGTGCTTGGTTAAGTCAGTGGCTGAACCTTTTTTTTTTTTTTTTTTTTTTTTTTTTACTCCGCAAAGTAGGGCGAGGCGGGAGGGGGACGGATAGTGGTAGTGGTCAGATAAGTGGGGAATGTGGAGTGTAAAGGGTGGGTTGAGAAGATGGGGGATGGAGTGGGTGGGGGAGGGGGAGAGGGCAGGGATCGGACCAGAATTGTGTTAGTGAGAAGCGCGTGTATTCCTATTTTTCAGTTAGGTTTTCTATTAAAAAAAGAAGACACATACTACTCATATACTGTCTGACTGAAAAAAAAGAAACAAAGAAGAGAAACTATGAAAACGAAACAAGATAACGCATAAAGTCATGAAAGGTTTGACTGTCCTGAAAATTAATACCCAACTCCCCTGGAAGTGAAGATTTTACAACTGTCGTCCACACCGCAGTTCTCTCGCGAGACTTTGACATAGGGACGAGAAACATGTTTCTCCCTGATCCTGTAATCATTTGAAGAGTCTGGATGATTAATATGATTAATCTATAAAACTGGCTTTAGGCGGCATTCCATCTGATAATGCGGTGAGATCTTGTTGAGTAACAAGACATTTATCCTTCTATGAAATTAAAAAAAAGCATTGTCAACATATGTTCTTTGAGCAAATTTAATAGAAAATTCTGTTTGAAGGAGTTAGAGATAAGATCTGATGAGAACTTTACAAAAAAAGTATTGTTTTGGTCATGAAAACTCATCACTGGAATCAACAAGAGCTAACTTTGATTTAAAAAACAAACAAACAAAAAACCGAAGAAAGTCGAAATATTCAACCACATCATTCAAACCAAGCACGGCATAAACATATCCCAATCGTTGCCAAAAAACACAGACAGTTCTTCATCAGAAGATCAACATGCAGGTTCCTGGTTGATTATTCCGTCCCCTAATGTTGAGCAATCTTATAATCCTGGAAAACATTTGTCAGTTCACGCAACAGATCATATTGCCAGATGCCTTCGTCATATTTCGTTTATCTGCGCTGAATTTGGCCAAAGTTGAATTCCGAGTTGATTTTAATCTATTCCCATCAGCATTTCATAAATTTAGCATGTTTTAGATCAGACACTCAGTCCATTGTATTCAAATGAAGGAACGAACATGAATTTTGGGTGAACACTTTCGCAATGTGGGATTCTTGATAATGAATAAGTTAATCATCTTGCGAAAGAGAGAACGATGAATATTTCATACGTGGTTGAAATGCCTTGCTTGCTGTCACGAACGGAAATCAGGAGCAGCGTTAGAAGAGAAAAGACTCAACGATGGCCTGTTTGGCATTCTGTTGCAAACATTTTTTGTTAGCCGCACGATATTTTAGCAGATAATCAAAAGCTTAAAGTTCAAACTATCCGTGAATTTGCAATCCACAAAATACTGCAAAGAAATCGTTTGAATATTTGAAGTAAAACTGATTGTTGAACACATTCAATGTTTACGATGGCGGTGTGGTCTAAAGGGCGGAGTAATTTGGAATCAATGGTAAGGCCTACACATCTCAGCACCCCCCCCCCCCCCTCCCGTTACCCCCTCCCCCCTTAAAATAAGCCCTTCCTATGTTTGGCATTGCTTCTCTTCACACAGCGTTGCCTGGAGAAAGAAGAAAAGAGGGCACGCGACAAAGTATTGTAGAAAACGTCAGTAAGGGAAAAGAATGATTCAGAGGATCAGAATCTAGTAGCAAAACCACAGCTTCGGTCCGTAAGTCTACGCCTTTGTTCCAGTAATAAAATGTCACATGAAAAGACGGAAAAAAGGGAACAAAAAAACAAGGAACGAGAATTAAATTATAAGTTTAAATCCAGCAAGAGGCACTCTGCTCATACCAACCGCCATCCCTGATCTACGTCACAGCACAGAGAATATGACGTGAACAAAACGTCATGAGGGGGAAGATGACCTTCCCCCCAAACATCCTTTCCACCTCCGCCTTCCTCAACTGTTTTTTTTTTTTTTATACTTTGTTTTCCTTTCAGCCTCGTGCGTACAGCGTCTTTCCATTTCATCTGGTGGCCCACAGGGGCGGCGGCAGGCAGGCCAAACACAGTTAGGACAGCGCGGGGTTCAGTCTGGGGATCCCCACCGTGTCCCAGGAGGAACAACAATATTATCACGGTGAGTGAAAAAGCAGTCCCAGTTTGGTTTTGTGCCTGGGTGAACTGGAAAACAATTACTCTTTTCAATCCGAAATGGAGGAGTAGAAAAGGGTGTAGTGGGGTGGGGGGGTGGGGGGTGGGGGTTGGATGGGGGGGGGGGGGAGGGGCTGAGGTGTGGGATGCGCAGAAATGGGATTTCTTGATTTCAACGGCTTTGCTTTTTATTCTCGTACTGATTTCAATCTAATATTCTTCCTCCATGCCCCTCCCCCCAAAAAAGACAACAACAAAAAAAACCAACAAAAAACAAAACAACAAACAAACAAACAAACAAACAAAAAACAACAACAAACAAACAAAACAACAACAACAAAACAAAACAAAAACAACCAAACCCCAAAAAACAAAAACCATAGAAACATGCAAAAGCGAGCGCACGCGCGCACACATAGGCTACACTCACACACACGCTCCCTCACTCACGCGCGCGCGCGCGCGCCCACACACACACACACACACACCCACACACACACACACACACACACACACACACACACACACACACGCACATATAAATAGATAGGTAGATAGATTGATAGATAGGTAGATAGACAGACCGACAGACAAACAGGCAGATAGAAAGATAGACACATAGACAGATATGTCGATAGAGACAAAGATAGATAGATGAAGATACAAGTACTATAAGCAACCACACACACACACACACTCTCTCTCTCTCGCACGCTCGCTCGCTGTGTGTGTGTGTGTGTGCGTGTGTGTGTGCATGTGTGCGTGCGTGCGTGCGTGCGTGCGTGCGTGTGTGTGTGTGTGTGTGTGTGTGTGTGTGTGTGTGTGTGTGTGCGTGTGTGCGTGCGCGCGCGCGTGTGTGTGCGTGTGTATACTCGCGTCTGCCTATGTACACATGCGTACATAATGTGTGTGTATATTCGTTTGTGTGTATT
>CM031606.1:82515782-82518282 GCA_018398815.1 Conus ventricosus | reverse complement strand
GAGAGAGAGAGAGAGAGAGAGAGAGGAGAGTTTTCATGGAAAAAGGCAATTTACCTCATATCCTGCAATATCTGATCGCATGTGATAAATAATATCAAGCGGATTCTGTGGAACATTAGGGCATTAAGACATATTTTGACAACGTGACCTCGGCCACTGTCATTAGCCAGCATACTGTCGAAGTGTGGATGGGAGCTGAGGCTTCCACTCCGATGTAACTGGTTCTTTGTCAACAAAGCCCTGCTTCATCTTTCGTGATGTCGTGTGGACGCCGCTTCCTTTTTTTCCTTCAAGGTTCCAGCCTCTGTCATCATCACTTTGCTGACTGTCGACGTTTGTTTGACCGTTATGTGGAACATCCACATTTTGCATGACGTCATCTCCTCACTTTGCATTGTCCCGTATTACCTGTACCACGTGAGGAAAGATGAAACCTGTATTTACCTGTACCACGTGAGGAAAGATGAAACCTGTATTTACCTGTACCACGTGAGGAAAGATGAAACCTGTATTTACCTGTACCACGTGAGGAAAGATGAAAGTGCCCGTATTTACCTGTACCACGTGAGGAAAGATGAAACCTGTTATTCGTCAGTTCTGTGTGTTTTAAGATCTGGTATCCAGTCATCTACGTTTCCTGTGTGAAAGCGTCTAGTATGAACGACAGCATCTACAGTGTGAGTCTGAGCAACACTAAAAACACAGGATTCAGCATCAGTGGGAAGTGTGCACTGGAGGGCGGCCTCGAAGCCGTCTGACACTGACACTATTCCGTGGACTGCTGGCTGTGGAAAATGTCGGGTTCAGACGTGACAGAGTCGGGGGTCAGCAGCATGCGGAACAGCTGACAGAGCACTCAAAATGGATTGAAAAAAAAAACACACACCTTAAGAGTGCTTTTGGACAGATGTCCGAGGTCTTCGGCTATTGGTATTTGTTGCGTCGGAATCATGTAAGCGTTTAAAACAGTTTCGTTCGTTCGATTGTGCTTGCTGCTTTTGTTGTTGTTGTCATTGTTGTTTTCGTGCTGTTATGTTTGATTACTTTATTTGATTATTATTTTTGTTATGGTAGAAAGTTTGGAAAGCTTTTCGGAATGTCCATAGAGTTGTATTACTGTGTTCAGTGTGGTGAAATCCATTTGAGATATGGGTCCAAAAGCTCAAACATTACTTTGCCGACTCCAGCGTTGAAACAACATTAGTTTCAGTGCAATCAATTATGCATTTCTTTATCATGTGTTCCAAACAGCACTGAGATCATCGGGGCGATTTGCGAGGGGCTCTTCCTTCCGTTTTTTTAAGTTGCCGTCCAGTCCATATTCCCTCGGTTGTGCTACGTTGACCAAGTTCACACTACTGTGGACACATCCAAACTCGGTCACAATCTCAGACCCAAACACCCTCAACGCAGCAAGCGATACTTGGTCTCTGGAAGACCTTTCATCACAGGACAGACCTCAGCTGCTGCTGAACCAAGCACTTCGTTAGTGTTCACGCATGTCTGTTCTGATTCTGGATTCGTGAGACACCAAATACGTATTTTTAACATCTGTTGATCAAACTAACCGTTCAGTTGCTTATCAGTACGTTCCATATTCCTTTCAGTCCTAAACTCATCACCATCCTTACTGAACCCACACACACACACACACACGCACGCACGCACGCACACACATATATACACGCACGCGCGAGCGCGCACGCACGCACTCATAAAGACATACATGCACATACTCATGCACATGAGCGTACTCGTGCACTCACACAAACATAAACACACAGACACACGCGCGCGCGTGCGCGCGCACGCACGCAGACATGCACAGACGCACGCACACACACACATACAGAGAGAGAGAGAGAGAGAGAGAGAGAGAGAGAGAGAGAGAGAGAGAGAGAGAGGGGAGGGAGAGTGGGGGGGAGGTGAAGTGCCACTTCTTCCCCAGAAATTCAGCTTCAGGGAATCTGTCGACACTGGTGACCTTCACACAGACTCAGCATAAGCACGGGACAGGAGGAGCAATCTAAACTGACGTCATTATTCAAACAGCCAAGAGTGGCCACAACATTTGATGTTCTCCCTCACCCACCCTTCCACCTCCTTCCCCCCCCCCCCCCCCCCCCCCCCCCCCCCCCCCCTAAGTTATCGATCATCGCTGAGGAGGTGTGGAAAGCTTGTCTGTCTGTGAAAAGATGCTGCACAGGTCCAGACGCAGAACAGCACTGTGCTGTAGTCTCCATCCACAGTCATTCCGACACTAAGTGCACGTGACAAATGCAGATGCCTGCCATGCTGGTCTGGAAGCCTGAACAACACTCATGTTTTGGTTGCATCAATTACACAACAGCTGAAGTAAAATAATTGGCTATAGGAAGAAAGAAATTAACGGACTATGCGACGTTTGCTGGGTTTAAAACGGCTTGCAACCGTCATTCCAAAAAGGAATGAATTTTGTTGAAAAGTCCTGGTTGAAATGACCGACTGGTTTCAGTTTCAA
>CM031606.1:82478282-82493282 GCA_018398815.1 Conus ventricosus | reverse complement strand
TTTATATGATCACCACACACCATCCCATGCGCTATCTATCCATCTATCTATCTGTCTCTATCTATCTATCTATCTATCTATCTATCTATCTATCTATCTATCTATTTTTCTTTCTTTCTAACGAGAGAGAGATTCAGACAGACAGACACACAAACAGACGAAGACAGAGACAGAAAGACAGAGCCAGCTATCGAGAAGCATCTGAAAGAGAGAGAGAGAGAGAGAGGAGAGAGAGAGAGAGAGAGAGAGAGGGAGAGAGAGAGGAGAGAGTTACATATGCCATAAAGGGGGGGGGGGGGGGGACGATGCCATTCATAAACAGGAAACGAAATTGCTCATGTCCGTAAATCAGATAAGAGCTGCCAGGGCCCTGAACTCCACCCCCACGTTCCACCCCCCCCCCGTCTCCCCGCCGGCACTTCTCTTTCACCCAGCGCGCTCCCCCACCTCCACCGCTTCCTTTCCCCTCTCTGCTCTCTTTCCCCAAGACTCTTGGGATTTTATAGTGAATTTTAGATCATGTCGTTCACCATAAACTCTCTACTCTTCTCTTTCCTCAGTTGTGTGGCGTTGTCACGGTCAAAAATAAATCTCAACCATATATTCGTGGTCAATCGCCACCAGCCCATTGGGACATAAGCTCTAACTCAAATATTCTGGGAGCCACGGAGACGGGCCATGAGTTCGGATCAGCCAATTAGCATAGGGGAGAGGCTCCACAGAGACGGTCTGTCCGGGCTAGACGGACACTAAGCCGTTTGAACGACCAGCCTCGATCAGGTCTTGCAGAGGGACGAGTCGTTAGAGCCTGGCTCAGCTCACATCTAGCCCAATTTGTGGAACCAGCGCTATTGTTAGTCGGACGTCGCAGTTTAAAGCAAGGAAAGGGGGAGGGAGAAGTAGTGGTCTGGTGGGGTGAATCTTGCTAATCCAATTAAATGACATATTGACTCCACAGAGATTTAAGGCGTGTAGGCGTGGTCTGTCATGATTTGAATATCAATGGAATTAGATGGAGGGATAAACTTCGGGTACAGGCGGTAAAATACTGACCAATGGTACTGGCCTTGGACACGGATAGTGAGGGCATAAGTTAATGCTGTGAGTGAGAGAGGGGAGAACGAAGAAAACGGAAAGACAGTGAGAGAGGAGAAGTTCGGGGAGTAGGCTCTAGCCTACAGGAAGGCAGGGAGATGAAAAACGAACAGAGAGACAGAGTGAGAGAGTGGTTCTGGGGGTTGTGTAAGTCTCTGCAGGAGAAAGGGAGAGATGAGAGGCCTTGTGAAGTTTATGCATTAGCACCAGATAGTCTGCACAGAACGAACAGAGAGAGACAGAGGAAGAGGCTCTGTGTAAGCTCTGACGAGAGAGAAGCAGAGAGATGCGGGCCGGAGACGAACAGAGAGCGAAGAGAGAGGTTCTGGGGGTATTGTTGACTCTGCAGGTAGAAGGCAGAGAGATGAGAGGACAGTGAAGTTTGAGGCATTAGCACCAGATATTGCTCTGCAAGGGAGGGACTAAGCGAGATGTGGAAAGATGAGAGTGCTAACTAAATGAAAGAGAAAAAGAAAGGAAAAGAAAAGGAAAAGATAAGCAACCATGTCAATTTTTTAGAGCCAGACTAGGAGAGAGAGTGAGAGAGAGAGAGAGAGAGTGCAATGCGTTACTGACACGGAAGGATGAAAGGAGGTAACAGATCGATGTTTGACAGTCACTGTTCCCATCCTAACCGGGGTTCGACTCTCAATACCTGGCGCGTCACTTCGTCAAGCAGTTCCTCAGACCTAACGCGGTGCCAGCAGACCATTACACAGTGCAGCAGTTGTGCCGTGTTGTGAAAGTGACAGTGAAGAAAAAATAAAAAGAAATGAAGAGACAGTGATTCGTGATTGTTAAGATCCACTGGCCAGGGTAAGTAGAAATCTATTTATAGCCGGGTTAGTTATTAATGTGTTTTTGATAAATGATTTTGTGAAGGTCAGGAAAGCGAGATTGTTTATTTTGTTTGATTCATATGCATTGATGTTTCGTTCTATGATCATGTGTAGTAAAGTTTTAGACTTTACTAGTGGTTGATGTGACGAATTGCATGATATATGAAATGAGATTGTAAGCAAGCTGTGAGTGTGTTTGGGCTGTGCGCTAGTCCTTCCTCCTTCTGACATCACCCGAGGTTGACAATTTATTGGCGAGCCTGCCAGGATATTCCTGGCCCCATTTCATTATAATTGTTCAACTTCTCAGAGAGGAAGCTGGGTGAGATTCAAGTATTGTAATCTAAGGACAAGGGGTTGTCTAACTGTATGTTCCAAAGATAGTTATATTCTAGGCTGGCATTGCTTCCAAGATAGTTAATTACTAGCGCTTGGCATTTCAGCCCCAGACGTACTCATTTCGCACTGATTGACTATAATTCGCTATCTTAGTTGGTGTCAGGCGCCTGGGCCGTCTTATAAAACTAATTACGTTGTCCCAGCTAATATTATCATTATAGGATTTGTGCTATTACGTCACTCGTGTCGGTAACCACCCAGTTTGGCCGTCGTTGTAATAAAATCTTGTCAAAAAAAAAAAAAGGATTAATGGCGGAAGAAAAGAACACCCCCCTATTGAACAACTTGTTGTGCGTCGCTCGTGATTTATGGTTACTCAGGAGTGAGTTGTCGGCGCATTCGTTGACAACAACAAAAGATGGAAAGAGATGAACGCTGCGGAAAGACGCAGGGTCTGCAGTAGAAATAGCAGAGCAGGAAAGGTCTAAAGCCTAGTACAGCGCAGGAAACAGATGAATGAAGCACGGAAACAGAAAAAATTAAGGATCAGGCTAAAGGACTATCAGGCTTAGGGAAAACCGCAGGAAACAGAAAAAGATAAGGGAACAGCGCAGGAAAACAGAAAGAATGAGGGAAGCGCAGGATGACAGTAAGAATTGAAAGAGGAACGGAAGGATTAAAGGGTTCAATTAGAGTTAGATGAAAGTGAGAATACAAAGGGAGACCACCGAGGCTGTGTAGTTTCAGGTTTCCAGTGATCTGTGCGCAGTTACGCTCCCCGACCAAGTGGCCAAAAATTCTCTGAAGGAACGATTCGATTGATGCATACATCAGTCGTTTCGAAACGTTTGCGACCAGTAGGGTTGGCCTTCAGAAGAGTGGGCAGGTCATTTTTGTCAGCGCTATTGACGGTGATAAGGCATTACAAATTTTCATCTGCGTTACCAGCGGAACAACCAGTCTGATTTCGGCGCTGTGAAGGAATCGTTGAGAAAGGATTTGACCTCACAGAGGTGGGGTTCAGGAAGAAATTTCGTTTCAGCTAAATTACTAGCAGGCTGAGACGTACACTGTTTGGTGCACGTTTAGATCACTATTTTGAGAAGTGGGTTAAAGAGTTGAGTGGGACGAAATAGGTTCGCTGAATGAAAGAGCTGTTATGAAAGAACAGATTTTGTCGGTTGCGGCCCTGAGTTAAACCATTACATTTGAAAGAGAGACAGGCAGAGACACCAGGAGAGTTGCTGAAGTTCGCCAGAGGTGTATAGTGAGGCACGTTGGGAACTATGGTGCAGGAGAAACAGGGTGCCAGGCACACGTGAGAAGAGTTGGCAAGGAGACCAGGAGAGTTTCTGCCAAAGTCTGCAAACCCAGTGGATGGGGCGAGAAAGAAGGAAGGGCAAGGGACATTAGGTGCTTCATTTGTCTCAAGTAGGGACATGTGGCGAGGGATTGTCGCATGAGGTTCAGAAGGCCAGCAGCCTTGCAAGAGGTGGATAAGGGTCGTCAGGAAAACGACCTGCAGTGGACCAAAAGGATTCAGTCTGAAGAAGGGTGAGAGTGCGCCTATGGCGCACTGGACAGCGTCAGTCGGGGGATGGAGGGCCACTAGGCTGAGTGGTTCGTTACCAGTGGAAGAAGGGTGGAATGGCAGCAGAGGGTGAAAGTGTTACGAGACACTGGTTGTTCATGCGGTGATAGTACGAACAAACGCTGGTCCGGCAAGGGGGAAAATCCGCCCACCCCCCCCGGGCAAATCCAGCCTGTACTTCTAATCGAAGGCACTGTGAGGGGAGTTTCCCAGTTGCTAAGTTAGAAGTACTACCCCTTACTTAGTCAGGCGAGTGTCTGCGTTGGTGTGAGGAGAAAGAATACCCCTTCCTGATTTGATATATTGGAAATATTCCAGGGGCAAGGGATCCAGGGGATCCTGTGTTGTTTGGGAATGCTACTGGGCAGCAGTTCAAACAAGGGAGCAAGAAGGAGGAAATGGGTGATAAAAGTTTAGTCGTTCAGCAAGGAAGTCGGCATTAGATGTTTTAGCCTGATTGAGTTTTAGGGGCGGCCGCAGGT
Organism: Conus ventricosus; assembly: GCA_018398815.1. Lineage (NCBI taxonomy): Eukaryota > Metazoa > Mollusca > Gastropoda > Neogastropoda > Conidae > Conus > Conus ventricosus. The sequence goes on along the minus strand of CM031606.1, from coordinate 82,488,936 downwards.
ACAGACTTCGCTCGTGTAGTCTTGGGAGTTGGCAAGAGGTGGAGAGAACTGGAGGTTAGAGGAGGTGAGCAGAATTTCTTGTGATAGGCGGGGCTGTTGTTCCGAGTGTTCCACCAACTCGAGGGAAGACAGTAAGGTGACACTCAGTTGATGGTACCAGCAGGTTATAGTGACACTGTCATGTCAGTTGGGTCACGAGTCGCTCATGGCGGGTCATCGCGGGCACCAGCAAAACCAGCAGACGAATCTTTGTGGACTTTCATGGCAGGAGCAATGGCAGACATAAATCGTTTCTGCATGTTCATGTGATGTGTGTCAAAGGTCAAGCCACAAGAGGGCTCGTGAAGCGGAAGGAGCCTCTTAAAATCCCCCTTTAATTGGACACACCGTTCAGGAGGGTGGCTATTGATCTGATTGGCCTATCTCGCCGGTTCCAAAGGTGGGCCACAGGTATGAGGAATGTAAGGGTTGCCAAAGGAAGTTTGCAGAAGGCCTAGGGTCGTTCTGAGAAGCAATATGACAGGATGGTGAGGAAGCAATCCCTCAAGGCGGGGAGATAAGTCCTGGTACTGTCTTCACAGGGTTCACAACAAAGCTGCTGAGGCATTGGATAGGACATTCACCATCACTGAAAAGGCGACCGATCGGGATTTACCTGGATATGATGTGAATGGGAAACACCATAAACTTTCCATGCGATTTTCTCGCAAAATATATTCAGCGTGTGACTCAGCACATAGTGGCGCAGCTGCATTCTTGATGAGGGTAAGAGACCCAGCTGAAGATGTGGGAAATTTTGTTGCCCTTAGTTTCTCAGAGAGTCATTAAAGGGAGGTAGTCCATGTATGAAGGGCTAGGACAGTTAGGAGTTCCTAGGTTTAGTTGTCGGAGGCGACACAAAGCGGCCGAAAGGGGAAAGGTGGAGAGATGATGGAATTCAGAGAGACTATTGACCAAAACAGAAGTCAGGAGTTTGTAGGTTTTTATTGGGTTCTATTGGGAGGTTTGTTGCCAAATTTTCGCCAGCATTCACGGAGTCCTCTCTCAGTGATTTTGGTCAAGGCAGGGAAACAGCAGTGGTCGAGTAGTCAGGACGCTTTGCATGAGCAAGCACTGCAGACCGGTGTTGGAAAGACTAGGTTCCCGTCCCATCTTGTAAGCTACCAGATATGTCAAAACCATTTTTGTTGGTACCAGATGCTCAGGGTGGTGGGGATAGGTGCAGTTTGTTGCAGAGCATGAGTGGTTCGAGTTTCCGTGAGGTATGCTAGCAGAAGTGACAAAGTGTGAAGAGATGGGTACGCAACGGGTGTGAGGAAGGAGTTAGTGTTTAGCGTTGTGTGGGCCCCGTGCCCCGACCTTCAAAATACTTGTTATGGGAATGAGTTCGTGATAGAGACTGATTTTTCATCAATACTCAAAATTCCTGCAGGAAGGCGCAGTTGAAAAAAAAAAAACAGAGGGTTCTGCGTTGGGCAATGGCACTGCAGCCCTACTGGTTATCGTGTGCAGTACATCCAGGTCGTCAGAATGTCGGAGCTGACTATTTAAGTAGCGTTTAGTCTAGAAGCTGCAAACTGAGGAAGTCAGTAATTCCGGGTGGGCTTTGTTGAGAATAAGTGTTGATTCAGTTATGTTGATTGGCATTATAGGGTTCAGTCCCATGTTGGCTTATGGTTCATATTTTTGTGTGGCTTGTTCATGTTTTCTTTGGGAGTACTTGTTATGTGAAAGTAGTTTTGCTTGGAGCATTACAGCGCTTGTGTAGTAATGGCATTATTTGCAATAAGTGAGGTTGGAGATTCCTCAGTGAAGTGTCATGGATCGTGATCATAATATATTGTGCTTTTCATAAAATTGTGAAAAGGTGAGTTGGCAAAATCCGCAGGTTTAGGGGAAATCGCATAAGTGCGCACAGCAGGGCGTTATAAAATGAATTGAAATAACGCAAGAGCGCAAGTCAATGAGAAAACTTCATTGGTGTGGTATGCACTAATGACTATATTTTGTAATTTATATAAACAGTTGGTTTAAAAGTATTTTTTTATTAATCTTGGCACGTTGTAGCTGTGTTGTCAGCAAAATGCGGGTTGTTGTTTTTTTTGTACCGTGGGTTTTTGAGACGATGCGGTTGCATAGTCTTTTGCAAGGGGGAAAATTGTTCTCGGTCAAAAATAAACTCAACCAAATTCGTGGTCAAATCGCCACCAGCCCAGTTGGACATTAGCTCTAACTCAAATATTCTGGGCGCCACGTATGACGGGCCCATGGGTTCGGATCCTGCCAATTAAGCATAGGGGAGAGCTACACAGAGTCGGTTGTCCGGCTAGACGGACCTAAGCTCTTTGACCGGTCGCCTCGATGTCTAGCGAGGACGAGTCGTAGCGCCTGGCTCAGGTCATCTAGCCAATTTTGTGGAACCAGCGCCATTGTTAGTCGGGACGTAGCAGGTTAATGCAGGAAGGGGGAGGGTGAAGGTATAGTGAGTGGTGGGGGTGAAATCTAGCTAATCAATTAATGACCATCTGACCACCACAGAGAGTAAGGCGTCTGTAGGCGTGTGCACTGTATGATTTGATTATCCATGGAATTAGAGGGAGATAACTTCGGGTATCAGGCGGTAAAATACTGACCAATGGTACTGGGACCTTGGACAGGAGTGAGGGCATAAAATGTTAATTGCGTGGGGTGAGGAGAGAGGGAGACGAAGAAAACGAACTGACAGAGAGAGAGGTAGAAAGTTCGGGGGAGTAGGCTCTCGCCTTTTTTTTTACAGGAAGGCAGGTGAGATGAGATACGACAGAGGAGACAGTGGAGAGAGAGGTTCTGGGGTGTAGTCTCGGCAGGGAAAGGCAGAGAGATGAGAGGAGTGAAGTTTAAGCATTAGCACCAGATAGTCTGCACAGAACGAACAGAGAGAGACAGAGGAAGAGGCTCTGTGTAAGCTCTGACGAGAGAGAAGCAGAGAGATGAGGGAGAAAACGAACAGAGAGGGAGAGAGAGGTTCTGGGGTGTAGACTCTGCAGGAGAAAGGCAGAGAGATGAGAGGAGTGAAGTTTGAGCATTAGCACCAGATATAGTCTGCAAAGGGAGGACTAAAGAGAGATGTGGAAAGAGAGAGTTGCTAACTAATGAAGAGAAAAAGAAAGAAAAGAAAAGGAAAAGAAAGCAACCATGTCCATTTAATAGAGCAGACTAGGAGAGAGAGAGAGAGAGAGAGAGAGAGAGAGAGGAGAGTGCAATGCGTTAATGCAGGAAGGAAGAAAGGAGAACAGATCGATGTTGACAGTCACTGTTCCATCCTAACCGGGGTTCGACCTCATACCTGGCAGCGTCACTTCGTCAAGCAGTTCCACAGACCAACGCCGGTGCCAGCAGACCAATACCAGTGCCAGCAGTTGTGCCGTGTTGTGAAAGTGACAGTGAAAAGAAAAAAAAAAGAAAAGAAAAGACAGTGATTCGTGAATAGTTAAGATCACCTGGCCAGGTAAAGTAAAATCTATTTATACCCGGGTTAGTTAATGATGTTTTAGATAAATGATTTTGTGAGTTCAGGAAAGAGAGAATGTTTTATTTTGTTTGATTCCATATGCATTGATGTTTCGTTCTATGATCATGTGTAGTAAAGTTATAGACTTTACTAGTGGTTTGATGTGACGAATGCATGATATATGAATGAGATTGTAAGCAAGCTGTGAGTGTGTTTGGGCTGTGCGCTAGTCCTTCCTCCTCTGACATCACCCCAGGTTGACAGTGCGTGCGTACGTGCGTGCGTGTGTGCGTGCGTGCGCGTGCGCGCGCGCGCGCGCGCGCGCGTGTGTGTGTGTGTGTGTGTGTGTGTGTGTGCGTGTGTGTGTGTGTGGTGTGTGTGCGTGCGCGCGTGTGTCTGTCTGTCTGACTGTCCGTCTCTCCAAATGAGCTTCCAGATCAAATAGTCAGTTTGACAGCATTTCTAGTCCCTGTCTTTGAAATACGACAAGCCGTCATCGATAATACAACTATGTGAATCAGAGATACGCTGTGTAAGTAAAATGTCCATGTTCATCCCATATCATTTACGATTTTGTCACTTTGTAACGTCACTATTCAGCCAGAGTTATGCCTTTTCTATAATAAGAGTTTCCCTCCCTTGTTCTGATAGATGTGATGTAATACTTGATGTTCTTCCCATGGAAGGGGCTGTTGGCCTATAACAATTAAATTTCAAACTTCAGAGTTGAGAGTTCTCTCTCTCTCTCTCTCTCTCTCTCTCTCTCTCTCTCTCTCTCTCTCTCTCTCTCTCTCTCTCTGTATCTTGCAAAAATTATATATTTATATCAACAATTCCTTAACAGTGTGTCTAAAGCTGTTTGATGCCCAAGTTCAACCTGTTGCCCATGTGGTGCTGAGATTTGGGGTTTACATACATCCGCTATTCGTGTAGGAAAAGTCTAATTGTTTGCTCTGAAGACATTTCTTGACGTTCGTATGAAGTCACTAAATGAATGTGTTTATGGGGAGACAAATCGTTATCCTATTCATTTCAATTCAGCTGTGCAGTGTGTTAGATACAGACTAAATATTTTACGAATGGACGATGACAGATTAAAGCATATGTTCTGCTCATAGGATTAGAATCGCGTGGTAAAAGGTCATAGGTTTCAAAGGTCATGGGTTTCAGGCATTCGAGATTTTTTGTTTCATAATGGGTTTGGATTCGCCTGGATGAATCAAGGCGTTGAAAATGTAAATGCTTTTTTGAAGCAGTTACGACAAAGAGAGATAGTCAATGGCAAAACTGGCTTGAAAACATTCAGAGTAGCGATCGATATTCATTGTACAGAACTTTTCAAACATCAAATAGCAGCGAGATACATCTCTCACTTAATATTGATAGGCATGTTAAAAGTTATCTGACAAGATTCAGATTCGGAATTACGGATATCAAAGAACATCAGACACCGATATACAAAGTCTCAAAACATTGATATGCTGTGTCACGTTGACAAAGAGGCAAATGAAGATGAAATACATTTTTTTACTTTGTTGTTCTGCGCTTCAGCATTCACGGCGTGAATATATTCTGAGGACATTTTATAAAGACCCTTGTTCATTTTGAGCTGCTTTACTTATGGCAAATCAAAACGAAGGAGTTTTAAAGAACATTTGCATGTACTTATACAACGCCTTTAAGAGCGTACAATTTTACTCAGTTGAATGAACTTAGCTGTTTTAGTTACTGTGCATATTGGATATGCTTCTCTGTCAAGTCCTTGTCAGACGATGTAAGATTGCCGTGTTGTATGAATGGTTCTTCTTATACTGTACCCCCATCAGAAGGGGCCTTGGCCTAGACTGATTAAAAGTTTTCGTTCGTTCGTTCGTTCGTTCGTTCTCTCTCTTTCTCTCTCTCTCACTCTCTCTCTCTCTCTCTCTCTCTCTCTCTCTCTTTTTTTCTCTCTGTTTCTCTCTCTCTCACTCTCTCTTTCTCTGTCTCTCTTTCTCTCTCTCTCTCTCTCTCTCTCTCTCTCTCTCTCTCTCTCTCTCTCTCTCTCTCTCTCTCTCTCTCTGAATCTTGGTGGTCCATCTTTTAAATATTTCAAAATACAGTGATTTCTACTGTGGTCAACTATTGTAAACTTGGTAGAAGAGGGGTGGGTGGGAGGTGGGGTGGGATTGAACGGATGGGTATCCGGTTGAAACATGTCTATCTGTTAAGGTCATTCCATGACATACAATACAGGCCGCCCTTGAGGAGGTAGTGGAAAAAAGGGAAATAAAAGAAAATTTACATTAAATAACAGATCCCCTGCTTTACTGTTTGCTTTAAACACACACACACACACACACACACACACACACACACACACACACACATACACACACACACACACACACACACACACACACACACACACACACCTGGTTTACTAGTCATGACAAAAAAAATCATGTCATATTACATGTCACAACGTAGGAAGATGTCGTTCAAAATTGAATTTATACAGGAATCTGTATAATCCGTTCATAGAACATGTAAGTGATTTTTTTTAATGCGATTGCTGAAATGGCGACAGAAACATTCTGAGGGCGTGGCACTGAGTACAGATGTTCAACATCAAAGAAGCCAACAGGTAAAAGCACAGTGCAGTTTCTGATTCAGCTTTTCTTTTCTATTTTAAGTCCGATTCGTCTTCTATAATGAATGATGCCATCATAGTCTTGAGAGTGAACAGGGACTCTCTACGAATTATGTTCGGCATTATTTTTGCCCCCCTGCACCCCAAATGGTAACGTGTTCTTTTATGGTTGGAAGAGCCAACGGTCAGGAGAAAGTGGGAAGGCCATCAATAGCAGAAGGCGTTATGGATAACGGTGAGGAGTTTCTCATCTCACGCCTGAAGAAAACCCTGCGCACACTCCACTGCTCCCGGCTATAGGACGCAGTGATTTACGGCTCCACTGAACTGTTTGACAGACTGTCTGACAGGCAGGACTCGCAGGCTAACAGATAGACGTGCAGTCAGACTGACCGACATACAAGCAGTGATACGCATTCTCTTCGTGCTTGTGCGCGTACTTTAAATCTCGCCAAACTCCCTCTGCGTCATAACACACAGATACACGCACACACACACACACACACACACACACACACACACCACACACACACACACACACACACACACACTGTATTTTCTATATTAGTGTGTGTTTTTCTACACTGGGAAATCTTCATTGGTATCCACGGAGCGTACTATTTTGGGATAACTTGACTGGTATACAGTGGACACATGCGATTCGTCAAGTTGGTAGATTGGACAGATATACAGAGGGTAAGTGTAATTCATCAGCTGGGACAACTTGATTGAAATACACGGGATATATACAACGGGCGAACCAGGAAATGTAATTGGCAAGCATGGAAGATGTGTTATTCATCAAATGGGACAACCCGATTGATATGCAGGGCGCATGTTTGATTCATAAATTGGAACATTGCAGTTGATAAAAAGGGGGACATGTATGGTTTCTAAATTGAAATCAAAATGATAGACGTACAGCAAATACTTGTGCCTCATCAACATGAACAATTTGATTGATATGCTGGAAATGTGTACTCTAAAAGGTAAAACGGGGAAAAAACCCTTACTGGTATAAAGGTGACATGCCTTGTTCTGAAAATGAAGAAAATCATTTCATTTAGAAAGGATCTTTCTGATTGAACCAAGAAGCTCTGACCCCTATGCATAGACCATGACAGGTTGGTCAACTGGAAAAAAGAACTTCATTGATACACAAAGTATACGTCTGGTTATGTACAAGGAACCCGTGACTGATATACAGGGAAATATTTCTGATCTTGATTGCTATACACAAGACATCTCATTCTATAATTGACAAAATCTTTGCGAACTGTTGTATATTTGTCAGTGCGATATTCAATGATTTAGAGGCCCTGTAAATAACAGATACAGGCAAACAGCAAAAGACAGCTTTTATCATCGCTTGCCTTTGAGGCTTTAAAATCGCACGGAACAATTCTTCAAGAAGAAGAATAAAGCTTTCCTGATGAGCAGAAACAGACAGTGCTGAATACAAACAGGGCTTCACAGAAGACTTTGGCCTCCCCAGAAAATGCCTGGGTTTTCCACATCAGAAATCTGTCTTCAAATAATCATACACGAAGAAGCAAAATCAGCGAACTATGTCCAAGATCGTCGCAAAAAAGAAAACAAAGTAACAACGAACACCAGTCTGTTACATCAAAGATTTGTTTCCGAAGGTGACAGTTTCGAAATGACAGTGATGAGACATAGCGGGATTACCCGATCCTAAGGGTTAACAACAACATTAACAAAACCAGCATCAACATGATAACAACAACAATGATAATGATAGTGATAATAGTAAAAGCAACAACAATAACAATAGCAATTACGATGATAACAATAATGAAAACAAAGAATAAAAGAATGATTATAATAACAACAACAATAATAATCATAATAATGATAAAAGCATTGTAACCCCCTGAACATGGATACTTACCTGTAAAAGATAAAGCGCACTAAAACTGGCGCATGATAAATTCATTAATATAATACACTGAATACAATAGTCCGAATTACTTAACATATCGATTTCCTAGCGATTCCAAGCACTTGCTAAAGCAGAACATTGAAGGTGCCATGGGCGGCCGTTCCAGGGTGACGGCAAACAGAGCAGGGCCTAGGGGCGCTACTGAATCTTGCTGTCGGGGACATCGTCAGGGACTTCTGCACACCTCGCGCCTCATCCGACAGTGTTTGATCAAAAAAGGGGAACAACCGAATCTGTCTCTTGAAATCCGATGAGTGATATAGCGAAAAAAAATCGGTACAGTCATTGTAGTCTATGATACTACCAAAAACGCATGACTGTGAAAGATTAATTCCAGCTCAAGCAAGAGGTTCGAGTTCTTTTCTTTCCCACTTGTGGGCTAATTCCTTTAAATAAAAAAAAGCCTGTTTTTTCGAGACTGCTATTCTTATTGTAAGCCTTAACTTACGTGATCAGTTTGCAGTAAAATGCCCTCAAAAGGTATTGATAATGATTTAGATCTTTTCAACCGTTGAGACTTTGCATAAAATGATGATGCACAAATAATGCATCCCAAACTGACCATCGTTTTCCAAATCAAAGTGTAGGCCTAGATAAAGAAACTGGGTATTATATAAACTGCCGCAAATCGAACTTTCTGCCGATCATGGATGACACTGAGGTCACCATACATGGCCTCTTTTTAGATCCCGGCTATCAACGTAGTCCAGACTTCCAGTGGCCAGTGATGTATCAAAGAACAAGTTTCGCTAGTCTATATTACCAGGGAGAAGAAACACAACTAATAAATATTGCGAATGAGTCACTGAAAAAGACAATAACTGACAGCAGTTGAAATAGTCTTGATGATAGATACATTCCATTTCAGACCGCCTCTCGATTTAGCGGTCCTTGGTGTGCTGTTTGACTGTTCGACTGATTTCCCAGTCATCCACTAACATTTTCCTGTTTTGTGCGTTGCATCAAGTGACCCTCAAACATACCACTGACTCGCGAATACTGAAACATGTTTGTTATCTATCTCCGTTTGGATACGAGTTACGCCAAGTTATAAAAATCGTTGCGTTCTATAGTGGTTTTAAAATGAAACATTTGTACACATAATGTTCTGTATAGGATCGGTTTATCTAAGCGCTGTTTGTTTACGTCAGACCGTGATTAAAATATAACATTGTCAGGTGCTAAACTGATAAAGATAAACAGTCGCCTCATTATGATGATGGGAGTGGAAGGGATGAAGCTGTGAGAGAGTAGACAAAAAATTGTTTTGTTGATAGAAAAATACAAATTTGAAGGATCACGAATCAGAAGGTACTACAACTGAAATCAATCAACCATCAGAACTGTTTAGGGGGAACAGGTCTTCTGTTGGAAGTTTTCGTGTAAATACCAACAAACTTTCCGGTCGTAAGTTTGCTTTTGGGTCATCCAAAGACAGCCAAAACTGCGGGGATTACGGTTTATAGTGGGGAGAGAGAGAGAGAGAGAGAGAGAGAGAGAGAAATGTGTGAGCACATTAATAGTCAACAAAGCAAAAAGAAGTTATGGATGCAAAGGAAAATAAAGTATAAACTTTGCTAGTTCCTTTTATTGACTTCGTTTTAGTCCAGACTCTGTCAAAATACAAAACTGGCTCACAGCACTCTGCTCTTGCAACGCGAAGTTACCTTTCGATTTTTTTTTTTAAAAACAATACATACATATAACAATTCCACAGTAATGCAAACACCATCGTCTGTAAGTAATCCTCAAAATGAAAAGTTTTCTTGTTGTAAACCAGCACGTGGAAGAATGTCAGGGTTGTAAGTGAAATAAATGAATCTGTTAAAAAAACAGTGTTGCCATGCTGCATCAAAAGAACAAGCAATCAATCGTCTCCCTTTTAGAGTTGCAAGGTGCGCGTCTGCTACTTTCAACAGCATGTTTTTTTCTTCTTCCTATGATTATTTTGTCAAATTATCGTGTGATTTGGAATCATTATATTCCATGTTTAAAGAAAGGTATCCGTTCAACTGAATTTGCGTAATATATTAATGCACAACTATTCCATCTTTAATTTTGGATGCAAAGTTGTAGCCACCTTCTTGAAAAGGTACGTTCTTTCTTATTCTTGGAGTTCATTCATATAATCAAGGTTTTGTTTTATAATTTTTTTTTTCATTTCTCAGATCGGTTAGCACTTTTTTCCCCACACAGGTTTTGTTTCAAAGGGGTAACAGACGGAAATTCCGTAGTATGCAGTTTAAACCGTATGAGGAGGGAGGAGAGGGAGTGGCGAGGGACGAAGAAGAGAGAGAGGAGAGAGAGAGAGAGAGAGAGAGAGAGAGAGAGAGAGAGAGAGAGGGAGAGAGAGAGAGAGAGAGGAGGAGGGGGGGGGGGGGAGGGGGAGAGGAGGGCACGGGCGGAGTAGGGATTGCTGCTCTAAATAGATCACTGTGAACATGGTTTCGTGGGCACTGGTATTATCACGTGAGTTGAGTTTTTGACAGAAGGATCACGTAATTGGATTAAGTAGGTTCTACATAATTATTTGTTTTTATTGTAAACTTTATATAAAGACCATAGCAAAATG
>CM031606.1:82460782-82473282 GCA_018398815.1 Conus ventricosus | reverse complement strand
TTGTGTGGATAACTTTCTCTTAAATGGCATGATGGACTATAAGAACACTGAAAATAAAGGTCAACAAATCCATACCACAAGATAATACAACGGGACATAGGTAAACTAAGGGCATGCGAACCCAATATTCTTTTCATAAGCAGCCAGCTTCATCACTTTATATCATAGACTGTGGGCAGCAACAAAGAGCTATCTTCGGTCGTCTAGCTTACATATTGCTACGGAATCGAGAGCTTGAATCAAGAGGTAAATAACTGTGTAGCTTAGCCTATCAACTTACGAGGAAACCTGGCTGAACTGGCTTTCTGAAAGGTATTTACTGCTTCGTGTCAGATCTTTCAGATCACACCGTCAATGTGACGTCTATGCAATACTGAAAGAAGGGGTGGGTGGGGAATGGAGATTAGGTGCTGGCGTAGACGATGGTTGCGTAGCAGATTGAGAAGCAGCCACAGTAGTTGTATACAGCCACCAAGGCACTCCAACACTGAGAACAAGTTGCAACGGATGATGTACTAACAGTGCATGCGCACTCGGTAGCTTTAGACGATTGATGGCCTGACAAGTTCTCAAGTTAGTATTACCCAAACCTGTCTGCAATATTGACAGCAGAATATTAAAAGCTTAGAACAGTGATCTACCCTAATTCCCTCCTTTCCAGACTACGCAGTTTGTCCTTTTGAACATCAGGAGCAGGCAACTCATACAGATCTTCTGTAGATTTCTTACTTTCCACGCCATGCTATACAGGCGCTTGTGCTTTCTCTCTGATGCTGATTCAAATATACATTCGACCGTACAGACTGTGTATGAGTTCAAAACACTAAGAATAATGAATAAAATGAACTGCACATGTAAATGAGCAAAGCTGAAATCTACTCGAGTGGATACCATTAACAGATTGAAGGAACCCGGCAAAGCTGTTTTTGTCGTGTATAGCAATAACAGCCTGACCTATCATACCAACGACAGATACTGGTTCCTGTGGTTCAGAGGATCGTCGACGCCACGAATATCCATGTCAGTATCAAAACATTGTCGTCTTACAGCTTAGGTCTGTGTGCCGCAAAAGTGTTGTTAACTAGCTCTCAATGACATTTTGGCGTTTTACTCGTCCGCTTGTACTATGTACTAATTCACAATGCTAACATCTAATTTTACAGTGAAGTGAGTGTTACATCTGTTGTGTATGTCATGACCTATACATCTAATCTCATCTATCTCTTCTCTTATTGTATAGAGCGGCGATGCTGCTCTTCGAGTGAAGAACGACGTTACAGAAGTACCCACGTCATTATTATCATTGTTTAGCTCACTGAAGTTTGGTCGAGAAAAAAATGATCAATGTCTCCCGATTGAAATCTTCCTCTCTCATCGCTCCCCAAGCCCGCCATTCAGACTGATGGAGTTGCCACTTTCCGGCTTCATCCCAACTTTCCTCCTTTATCATAAACTTGAAGGGAAAAACACAGAGGAAAGCTCTAGAGAGTGACTGGCGTTAACAAAAACCAACACAGAAAATGTACGCTGAAACAAAACAAAGGAAATCGATGAAGAGAGAGAGAGAGAGAGAGAGAGAGAGAGGAGAGAGAGAGAGAGAGAGAGAGAGAGAGAGAGAGAGAGAGAAGGAAATCGATGAGAGAAGAGAGAGACAGAGAGAGAGACAGAGAGAGAGAGAGAGAGAGGGGGGGGGAGGAAATCGATGAGAGAGAGAGAGAGAGAGAGAGAGAGAGAGAGAGAGAGAGAGAGAGAGAGAGAGAGAGAGAGAGAAGGAAATCGATGAGACAGAGAGAGAGAGAGAGAGAGAGAGAGAGAGAGAGAGAGAGAGAGAGAGAGAGAGAAAGGAAATCGATAAGAGAGAGAGAGAGAGAGAGAGAGAGAGAGAGAGAGAGAGAGAGAGAGAGAGAGAGAGAGAGAGATCCAAGGCTGGAACAATAGTGCAGGGACGCCGGCCTGAACACAATGATGACTTCCTGGTCCCCTTTATAGATTTCCGGCCACGGGAGTGGTCTCCCTTGAAAAGCATGCACCCGATTTAACGCGTGACATTCCCACCGCTGCTCGACATCCGGTCTCCGAGAGGGAAACAATGAGGACATCTGAAGCGGATATTTGTTTGTTTGTTTGTTTTTTCCGTTTGCTGAGTTTGCTGTCAACTGATGGAGAAAAAGTTCTGTTTGACAAGGCACCGAAAGCAGGTGTTTGGTGTAAGACGTCGTATGACTTACAAGTCTGATCTTGGCTGGACAGATGTCGGCAATATAGGAGTCTAGGAGCCCTCTATTCTATACGCTGATCTTCACTCTTTTTGTATTTTGTGTAATCTTTAAATCCTTACATCAGCACAAGGTGACACACGCTTTACGTTTTTCCTTGTCAAGATGTAGGTTCGCATTTGTGCCCGAAACAGCTGCATATTAATATCAGCAATCTGTCTATATGACTTTTCAATCATTCCTAGCACGACAATATGCTCATTATCTCACCTTTGAAAACGGTCAAAAGGTGCAGCAGGTAACAGAACAACATTGTCACTGTACTGAGATGGCTTTACAACAGGCCTGTCTACACTCTTCACCCACAACCGCACTTGCTTTAAAACGTGAGAGGTCCTTGGTGTATACCGTGTGATGACATACTCAGTTTGGAAAAAAAAATATTGGGTGTTGCGTGACCTACGACAAGAGCAGACTCCATAAACAACTTTTTCGGGAATGTGCCACTGAATGTGATTTTTGTATATTCCAAAAAGCTTTTCATTTGATTTAAGATTTGCGTGGAAAATAGTTCCCGTTTTAAGGTGTTTCGAGTATCTTTGAAAAGGAAATCTGGCATTCTGGTTTTTCTAAGTATCAAGCACGGAAACTGAAGCTGTCAGTGTCCTAGCCTGGATATTCCCCTACCGCTTCCCTGGCCGGGTCACAAACAACATGAACTGTGACCTATTAAAGACTGACTGAAGAAAACGTGAAGTAACAAGATTTGAAAGGCAGGTGAGTCAATAAAATGAAATCTGTTCTTAAACAAATTTGCAACTGGATTAACTGTGTGTATATTGGATTCCAAACTAATAAAGCTCCTCTGACAACACGTACAGAGGCCTTATTGACAGTAAATAACAGGCTTAAGATAAATGCATTTCAGAAACGAAGGTAGGACTACAGAGTTATTGGAACACGACACTGAACATCAGTAATTCATATTGTTTACTACTCAAAGCAACGAGGGATAATTCCTTATGTTGTTACTTGTTAGCTGAATGACACAATCATTGAATTCTCAAAGACTGTGTTCATGTGACGAATGAAGTAATTGAAACAGTATGTGCTCAGACTGTCCCGATGATAACCGAGGACTCGGTGAAATCCGTTGTAAGGACTAAAATTATACGTCACCTCTGTAACTGAAATCTAAACTGAGCACTTAAGGGTGACGAATCTGCTTTGAAGTACTCCAATATTGATCCCACACCTCCAGCTGACCCCCCTCCCTCCCTCTGTGTCATATGTACAAAAATAACACTGCCCAAATCAAACACAGGAGATATGGAATACAGCGTTGGCAGGAAATTAGGTACTGTGGAGTTTTTCAACACTACACTGTACCACCAGAACGAAAACACCTTGATATGGACAGCAAAAATAGCAGTTTGTATGTTGGGCACCAGTGAGATTCGAACTTGCAACGTCTGACGGCGGTGCTGACTGCAAATGAAACTACCCCCTCCTCCCCCAAACTCCACCACCGTTCCTCCTTGCGCATACACTGAACAAGAATATGCAGTTACAGTGGTTCGGTCTTGACACAGGGGGGTTTAATACTGGAAAATAACGGTACGAATTTAATACTATGCGGATTTTGTGTTAAAGAATGCATAATTGTCTTGTATTTGGCAGTTCTTAGATAAAAGATTTACCGTATGTTCTTTGACTAACAGAACCGTTTTAATGGGCTTGTAATTCATGACTGCGGGACTTAATTGAGGGCCCTGGTAAAAACTGAGCCACCATATTGTTACTTTCTGGCTGTTGACTTCCTGTCTTAAAGCTGGCCTTTTGGGTCACAGACCGTCCACTGCTGGATATCAAAGCAACATGTTGACAAAATTCCTATCTCAGCATTTGGGTTCAATACTGTGGAACGAATGTACACTGTATGTAATTAAAGAACATTCCACAGGTGTGGAATGAGGTGTCATAGATGTTCTACCGATGGTATTGCTACCAGTGAACTGGAAACATTGGAGAAATTATTGTAACTGCTGGTTCTTTTGTATCAGTAATATTAGAACATAGGTAGTATAAGCAGCATTCTCTGTTACGTTATGCCTGAGCTGCTGAACACCAAAAATCAAATGGAACCATGAAGGCGGCAAGGTTTGCTTTTATTAAAGGATCCGTTTTAACCAACGCAAACGTTAGTGAATGCAGACTGGTCCACATATGCTGTTCCACATCTGCCAGGTCAAGAACACACACACACACACACACACACACACACACACACACACACACACACACACACACACACACACATCCTGTGTGTGTGTGTGTGTGTGTGTGTGTGTGTGTGTGTGTGTGTGTGTGTGTGTGTGTGTGTGTGTGATGGGGAAGGGTGCAGAGTTATTTAACGTATTATAAGCAGCCGGTCGCTCTTCGAAGGGAGAGTGCGTTACCGTAAAACAGCATCGGCGTCGGTTGTGTTGTGAATGTTGTTGCTGTGTTATGCAGATATCTTTATTTACCTATCAAGACAGTTTTCTCCCCGGAATATTTTTTTTTCCAGGGATAACTTGCCGCCTGCTAGCAGCATAAAGTGGACACAGGATCTTGGTGTATCGTTTCTTCCCAAAGTCATCAACTCTCTCACTGCAGATAAAGACCAGTTTGACGGAAGGGAAAAAAGAACACTGTTAAGGAAAGGCTGCGTAAGACTGAAACCACCGACCTCAGGATTTTTTCGACGCAAGGGCGAGTGCGTTATCCATCATACTGCTGCTCCACTTGCGCGAGTAGAAGTTCAGTATCTCTACCGGCCGGAGGGCTCTGCTTGACACCGTGTGGTAAGCTGGGTGAAGTTATGGCCCGTCAATAGAGCTCTGTGAGCGGCTCTCAGACCTGGGATCAATGGTGATCACCATTTTTTGTTATCCGCCAAGCCGCTTAGGGGTGTCACTGGGTAGGGATATAGGTCTGGTTTTCACGTCAGGAGATTTAGCCCGACGTTGAGAAAAGCTTGATACCTTGGAAATGTCGGTTGAATATCACGAGGTGAGGTGAAGTCGGCAACGACTCAAGTCGTAATCTTTCAGAACATTTTCACAACATTCCATCCATGCTTTCTTCGCAAACATGGAAAGATTCAGATGTTGTTTTTTTTCCCGTTGTGACAATGAGATGATATGTTTCATTTCTTTATAAAGTCAACAAAGCAGTATGCTGTATGTCACCTGTGTCCCCGAGACAGATTGTTTTGATTAATCTGTCGTAGAGTTTATTACTGACTTTTACACAGACAGACAAACGCACTCTTCAAGAATTGAGTACATCAACTTCTGCTTTCTAGGCTACACACACTTTTTTGTGTGAAATCATATGCCCAAGTCTTTGATCATTGATGAACATTTCGCCACCTACCCCCCTTTTTCTCTGCCCGCATAATTGCTCTGTGATTGTCATTGTATTTCACCTACAATGATAAGGAAGTTGGGAAGGTTGAATACCTTTAACTAGATGGGCGCACTATGTGTGAGAGTGTCGGCATCTTAGCAATCATCAAAGCTGTGAGGAAAACAGTCATCACTGAGCTGACGGATCTGTGAAGAGAGGGTGAGGACGGTGGGTGGTGAAGCGTGGGAGTTAAAGCGGGCACAGAAGTGTGGTGCCTGTGGCGGTGAGGACGTCAGGCTGCTGCAAGGCTTGTTCCAGTGGAAGTGCAGGCTCTCAGCCAGCTTGGAGAGCACTGCAGGCAGCGGCGTAGTAGGCTGGGTAAAGTTATAGCCGATCAACAGAGCCGTGTAAGAGGCTTGCAGACCTACAATCAATGGTAATCATCGCTGGGTAAAGTTATAGCCGGTCAACAGAGCCGTGTAAGAGGCTTGCAGACCTAAAATCAATGGTAATCATCGCTGGGTAAAGTTATAGCCGGTCAACAGAGCCGTGTAAGAGGCTTGCAGACCTACAATCAATTGTAATCATCGCTGGGTAAAGTTATAGCCGGTCAACAGAGCCGTGTAAGAGGCTTGCAGACCTACAATCAATTGTAATCATCGCTGGGTAAAGTTATAGCCGGTCAACAGAGCCCTGTAAGAGGCTTGCAGACCTACAACCAATTGTAATCATCACTTCGTGATCTGGCAAGCCGCTTGGGGGAGAGGGAGGGGGGGGGGGGGGCACTGCCTGAGAGAGAAAGGTCAAGACATTGGTCTGGTCTCTATGTCTGAGGAAGATTTAGCCAGACACTGAAAATGGCTGATACGTTCCAAGTGTTGACTGAAGATCATGAGGTAAGATGATGTTGACGTTATGAATCACGGACAATTTCTTCGGAAAATTATTAAATCATTCCAGATTTTTTTTCTAACGCAGAAAGATCGAGATACTTTATTTAGTGACGATGACACGTTTCATCAATTTTTGTTTATAAAGTTTACAAAGCAGTCTAGTGTATGTTCCGTACATTTCTGACGCCAAGACTGTTTTTTGTGTTTGTTGATCTCTGCCTCGTTTTCTTATTGATCTAAACAGACACACACGCACAGAAAGACAAACACATTTACATGATCAATTAAATGAATGGTTTACTTTTTGCACCCTGCCCTTTGAAAAGTTACCCTCGACTCTCCTGGTCACTGATGAGGAACTCGTGATCCATGCCGATTCAACTGCCAGTCCAAACCTTGTCTGGTTCTCACCGTAAGTCACCGGAAATAATGGAAAGGGGGGTGGGGGTGGGGGTGGGGAGGGGGTGGGTGGGTGGGAGTGCAGTGCCTTCACGATATCGAGGGACTGTGTGTGACAGTGTTGAAATGTGGTCAGCATAAAAAACCCGTAATAAACAGGTCACAACTGAGTTGAGTGGTCTGTGAAAGAGAGGGTTCCGTCGTTAGATAGTGCAGCGAAGAATTTAAAGCAGAAATTGAATTTCAGTACCTCCTTCGGCTTGCCGGTCAGGTAAGTGCTTCAGTTGTGCAAGTGGATGTTTAGTATCTCTCATGGCTTGGAAGGCACTGCAGTGAACGGTATAGTAAGGTGAATAAAGTTATTGCCCGTCGATAGAGCCCTGCAATGGGTTTCCAGACCTCGGATCAATGGTAATTACCACTTCGTGATCCAGCATGCCGCTCGGGGCTGTCGTTGGCTGGGAGAGGAAGGTGGAGAAATTGGTCTGCTCTGTACGTCTGAAGAAGATTGAGCCAGACGTTCAAACTGGATAACATGTTTGAAGTGTCGATTGAAGATCATTAGATGACGCGTTTTGACGTTTCAAATAACCGAATTCGTTTCTGAACTCTACGAGTTATTTATCTTTTTCTTAGAGATTTTCTTAATCTAGAATGAAAACAAAATATTTAAAATTTATTTATTTAGTGATGACGAGACTTTTTCTCATTTCTTTACAAAGTTTAAAAAGCCATATAGTGTATATGCCATGAGTCCGCGATGCGCGGACGGTTTTTGTAGATCACTATTTAAAAAAAAAAACAACCCATACAGACACAGACGCAAAGACAAACACATGTTACATGAAACATATGTAGCGATGGTTGGCGTTCCGATTCGCACACTGCTATGTGAAGCATTATGGTTAAATCCCATGAACACTGATGAAGACCTCACGATCTGCACCAATTCATCTGCCTGCTAAATCATTCTGGTTTGTCACCCCGCCTCACCGGGAAATGGTGGGAAAGTAACGGAAGTTCGGTTCTTGTACTAAATTGGGGGACTGTGTGTGACGGTGTTGAAATCTTGTAAAACATTGAACATGCAATAGAAGGTCATCGATGATCCGAGGAGTCTGTGGAAAAGAAGGGCTCAGTGAGTGGGTGGTGAAGCGAGGGAGTTACAGTGAAAATGGAAGTTTAGTACTTCCTCCGGGTTGCAGGATCGGCTGCTGCTCCACGTTTGCACGTTGAAGTGTAATATATCCCGTGCTTGGAGGATACTGCCAGACATGGTGTGGTAAGCCAGGGAAGGTTGTGGGCAGTCAGTAGTGCTCTGTAAACTGCTTGCAGTTCTGGGATCATCGGTATTCATCACGTGATCCCAGACCGCTTGGGGCTGCCATTGCCATCGAGAGGAAGGTGAGGATGTAGGTCTGGTCTGTATGTCTGAGGAAGATTTCGCCACAAAGTGAAAACGTCCAATGTCTTGGGAGACTGAAGTGAAGATCATGAGGCGGGTCGACTTATAGACCATTCTTTCAACAAAAAAACACACACACCAAAAAAACATCCGCATTCATTTTTAATGCAGAACGATTAGGATTTGTTACTCAGTCGCAAAGAGATTGTTTGTGTTCTTAAAAAAGTTTATAAAGCGATACGTTGTGCATCCCATACGTTCTTCATACCCAGATTATTTCCGGTTGATTTTTGTTGAAGTTTGTTATTGACCAGAGCAGACAGACTCAGAAAAAAAAGCAAACACATGGAAAATGATCCATGTATATGAACAAGCTAAGTCCCTCTGATTCATATACTCCTCTGTACATTTTCATATCCTATTCTCGTGATCCTTGTTAAAGACCTCGTAATTCATCCCAGTTTGTCTGTCTGCCAATTCATTCTTTGGTTGCCACAGTGTTGAATTCTTGGGCCCGTATGGAAACTGCAATAAATTCATTGTTGAGTTTAGAAGCTTGTAAAATTCACGGCGTGGAAGCGGGTGGTAAAATGAAGGAGTGAAAGTGGCAATAGAAGTTTAGTGAAGCTTCGGCTGGCAGGCAATGCTGCTCCTCCATCTTTCAGGTGGAAGTTGAGTATCTCTACCGTGGTGGAGGGCAGTGTAGGAAGTGGTGTGCTAACGCGGGCAAAGTTTTGGCCTGGCTGGCACAGCTGGGGTCGACAGTGCTCGCCATTTTGTTATCCCGCAAGCTGCTTTGTGTTGTCCTTGCCGTGACAACAGGTGAAGACATCAAAAGTCAGAAGAGCAGTTAGCCAGACATTGAAACTGGATGAGACGTAAATGGTGACTGAGGTCGTAAAATGTGGTATTCATGACGTAACGAGTTGGAAGCTGATGAAATTATTCAATTTACAAAGGTTTTCTTAATAAAAATTTTTTTTTTTTCTCGTGTTGATATATTATTTGACTTCAATCATTTCATATGTAGGTGTTTTGTCCAAAAGATCCTGATACCAAGACTGCTTTTGCTGGTCTTTGCTGATTTTGTTATTGACTTAAACAGACAGAGACGCAGAGACAGACAAACGCATGCTGCATGAAAAGGTATGTCAACTTTCCTCCAATGCATCCGTTCTGTGCAACCTTGTGTCTAATTCTCCTTATCATTTATGAAGACCTTATCCGTACCTGTTTCTTTTCCTTAACAATCATACTCATCATTCTATTTACCGGGAATGATAATGAGGTGGACGCGTTCACTGCCTCCTACAGCTTAGGGGACTGTATTTAACAGAGCTGAAACCCTGGTAAACATTTGTCAGACAGCAAAACTTAAAACAAATTACTGGTACGTTCAAAAGGGTGTAGGGCAGATAGGGCGATAGACTGGGGGAGGGTGATGGGAGGGTGCAGCCAAGAGAGGGGTGTGTGAATGTAACAGATGGAAGGATGCAGCCAAGAGAGGGGTGTGTGAATGTAACAGATGGGAGGGTGCAGCCAAATGAGGGGAGTGTGAATGTAACAGATGGGAGGATGCAGCCAAGAGAGGGGTGTGTGAATGTAACAGATGGGAGGATGCAGCCAAGAGAGGGGTGTGTGAATGTAACAGATGGGAGGATGCAGGCAAGAGAGGGGTGTGTGAATGTAACAGATGGGGGGGTGCAGCCAAATGAGGGGTGTGTGAATGTAACAGATGGGAGGATGCAGCCAAGAGAGGGGTGTGTGAATGTAACAGATGGGAGGATGCAGCGAAGAGAGGGGTGTGTGAATGTAACAAATGGGAGGATGCAGCGAAGAGAGGGGTGTGTGAATGTAACAAATGGGAGGATGCAGCGAAGAGAGGGGTGTGTGAATGTAACAAATGGGAGGATGTAGCCAAGAGAGGGGTGTGTGAATGTAACAGATGGGAGGATGCAGGCAAGAGAGGGATGTGTGAATGTAACAGACGGGAGGATGCAGCCAAGAGAGGGGTGTGTGAATGTAACAGATGGGAGGGTGCAGCGAAGAGAGGGGTGTGTGAATGTAACAGATGGGAGGATGCAGCCAAGAGAGGGGTGTGTGAATGTAACAGATGGGAGGATGCAGCCAAGAGAGGGGTGTGTGATTGTAACAGATGGGAGGGTGCAGCGAAGAGAGGGGTGTGTGAATGTAACAAATGGGAGGATGCAGCGAAGAGAGGGATGTGTGAATGTAACAGATGGGAGGATGCAGCCAAGAGAGGGGTGTGTGAATGTAACAGACGGGAGGATGCAGCGAAGAGAGGGGTGTGTGAATGTAACAGATGGGAGGATGCAGCCAAGAGAGGGGTGTGGGAATGTAACAGATGGGAGGATGCAGCGAAGAGAGGGGTGTGTGAATGTAACAGATGGGGGGTGGGGGTGCAGCGAAGAGAGGGGTGTGGGAATGTAACAGATGGGAGGATGCAGCGAAGAGAGGGGTGTGTGAATGTAACAAATGGGAGGATGCAGCGAAGAGAGGGGTGTGTGAATGTAACAGACGGGAGGATGCAGCCAAGAGAGGGGTGTGTGAATGTAACAGATGGGAGTGTGCAGCGAAGAGAGGGGTGTGTGAATGTAACAGATGGGAGGGTGCAGCCAAGAGAGGGGTGTGGGAATGTAACAGATGGGAGGATGCAGGCAAGAGAGGGGTGTGTGAATGTAACAGATGGCAGGATGCAGCCAAGAGAGGGGTGTGTGAATGTAACAGATGGGAGGATGCAGCCAAGAGAGGGGTGTGGGAATGTAACAGATGGGAGTGTGCAGCGAAAAGAGGGGTGTGTGAATGTAACAGATGGGAGGATGCAGGCAAGAGAGGGGTGTGTGAATGTAACAGATGGGAGGATGCAGCCAAGAGAGGGGTGTGTGAATGTAACAGATGGGAGGATGCAGCCAAGAGAGGGGTGTGGGAATGTAACAGACGGGAGGATGCAGGCAAGAGAGGGGTGTGGGAATGTAACAGATGGGAGGGTGCAGCGAAGAGAGGGGTGTGTGAATGTAACAGATGGGAGGGTGCAGCGAAGAGAGGGGTGTGTGAATGTAACAGATGGGAGGGTGCAGCGAAGAGAGGGGTGTGTGAATGTAACAGATAGGAGGATGCAGCGAATAGAGGGGTGTGTGAATGTAACAGATGGGAGGGTGCAGCCAAGAGAGGGGTGTGGGAATGTAACAGATGGGAGGATGCAGCGAAGAGAGGGCTGTATGAATGTAACAGATTGGAAGATTCAGCCAAGAGAGGGGTGTGTGAATGTAACAGATGGGAGGGTGCAGCGAAGAGAGGGCTGTATGAATGTAACAGATTGGAAGATTCAGCCAAGAGAGGGGTGTGTGAATGTAACAGATGGGAGGGTGCAGCGAAGAGAGGGGTGTGTGAATGTAACAGATGGGAGGACGCAGCGAAGAGAGGGGTGTGTGAATGTAACAGATTGGAGGATGCAGCGAAGAGAGGGGTGTGTGAATGTAACATATTGGAGGATGCAGCGAAGAGAGGGCTGTATGAATGTAACAGATTGGAAGATTCAGCCAAGAGAGGGGTGTTGAATGTAACAGATGGGAGGGTGCAGCGAAGAGAGGGCTGTATGAATGTAACAGATTGGAAGATTCAGCGAAGAGAGGGGTGTGTGAATGTAACAGATGGGAGGGTGCAGCCAAGATAGGGGTGTGTGAATGTAACAGATGGGAGGGTGCAGCCAAGAGAGAGATGTGTGAATGTAACAGATGGGAGGGTGCAGCGAATAGAGGAGTGTGTGAATGTAACAGTAGTTTAGATATCTCCCGGCCTACAGAAATGAAAAGCCGGCTAATGATTAGTAGAGCTCTGTAAACAGCTCCCAGACATGGGATGAACAGGAAGCACCATTCGGTCATTCGGTAAGCGGCTTGGAGGTGTCATTACCTGTGAAAGGAAGACAGAGACATTGGTCTGGGCTGTGCAGCTGAAGAAGATTATCAGCGAAAGATTGAAAATGGTTAATACCTGGGAAGCACAGACTGAAGATCAAGAAGTATCAGGACGTCATCAGTGGTTTGAGTCACAGACATTTCTTTTTCTGCAAACTTTTAAACTTTACAGTATGATGGACCATTCTAAGCTAAGCCATTTTGGAAATGCGGAAATGAATGTCCCCCTTTGTATAGGCGAGGCTTTGCCTCAGTT
>CM031606.1:82435782-82440782 GCA_018398815.1 Conus ventricosus | reverse complement strand
TTTCAGAAAGGGTCACAAAAGCGTACATAAATTTATTGATACCTGCGAGAACCACGACAGTCTACATTCACTATCTGGTTGAGAGCTGGAAGAACCTAAAAGCGTACATGCATTGTCCTGTCAAATACTTGAAAACCACAAGCATGTACATTTACTGGCTGGCCTTTTGCTGCAAGACGCACAGAAGCGTAATGTCACTGTCTGGCTGACAGGCGAAAGAGCATAGAAACGTAATGGTCGCTGACTCACCATTAAATGGAAGATCACAGAAGCGAACATTTACTGTCTGTTCAATGTTTGGGACACCACAAGAATGTGCATTAGTTGTCCCGTCAATAACTGGAAGAGCACGAAAATGTACTTTGCCTACAATCAATAGGTGAAAGATTTACGGAATCCATTAACATCACAAAGGAGGACTGGAACAAAAACAGACAGTATTGGTGCGTAACGGCGCGAGAGGGAAGGAGGGGCCGAGGAACATGCTGAAATGATGGAATGGAAATCTTTATTGCAATCACCACTCATAATGCACTATCTCTCTCTCTCCCCCTTCGCCCCACCCTCTCCCCGCTCACACACACACACACACACAGACACACACACACACACACACACACACACACACACACACACACACACACACACACAGAATGAGGAAGTTGTTTCGACCCCTTTTTTTTGTTTGTTGGTTTGGTTTGGTTTTATTGCCTTCAGCTAAAAGCCACTAAGGCAAGGTGTTTGCTCAAACTTCAAACAACGCATCAGCAAAGTGCAATGATAATAAACAATGATGAAAAAACGAAAACATTACACCAGATATTTCATGATGGCTAGCTGAGAGAGAGAGAGAGAGAGAGAGAGAGAGAGAGAGAAGAGAGAGAGAGAGAGAGAGAGAGAGAGAGAGAGAGAGAGAGAGAGAGAGAGATTGAATTTACAAGTTTTTATTCATTATTTGTGCCTCTTAACTCCAGACGTTTTTTGTACATGGGTACCGTAGGTAGCATAATTTTTACAGCAATGTGCACCAAACTTCTTTTTTTTTACCATGGAAGCAGAATTTTTTTGTTTATTGCATCACACGTAAGTCCGAAATAACATACATTACTGATTATATTTGCGTATAAACTACGATATCTATTTGCATTTCCTGAGAGAGAGAGAGAGAGAGAGAGAGAGAGAGAGAGAGAGGAGAGAGAGAGAGAGAGAGAGAGAGAGAGAGAGAGAAAGAGCAGATACATTGCTCTGGATCGCAGAAAATGAAACCGAACAACAACAGAAATTCGTGTATTCAACCGCGTCTGGCCTCCAAACCACGTCACCCCACCCACCTGCCCCATCCACTAATGGCCTACCCTAACCCCCATCCTTCCGCCCCCCTCCCACATCCCTCCACGCCTTCACCACCCGCCTGCTTTTTCACTTACACAGATCTGCCTAAAAAGACTGCGATAAAGCCTTTTCTTCCTGAGCGACCGACCGTAGACGAAAGCTTTAGCTGGCGTTTATTCAATGTGATGAAAACCTCAGGGCCGAAACGCGTTTCTCCTGTCTCTGATCCACGTGAGTTAACTTGCGTGGCGAGTACAATGACCTTTTCATTCAGTTCGTATTTCTTCTGAGGTAAGACAGACCAAAAAGGGTTTAAACACACACACACACACACACACACACACACACACACACACACACACACACACCCTTGTTTATCTGCATGTCCGTCTATGTCTCTCTCTCTGGCCATCGAAGCAGTGCAAAGAAGAGCAGCCCGCTTCGCTTACAACAGATACCACAAATATGCAAGTGTCCAACAAATGCTCAGCGAACTAGGCTGGACACCTTTACAGAGCCGGAGAAAGATCGCACGGCTCGCTATGCTTTATAAGATCAGGCATGGCTTGGCACATGTGGACTTTGAAAAAGCTCTTCTATCTAATGGAAAACCAAAACTTAGGGCTGCAACCTCACGTGACAGATCACACTCCCACCAGCTCAACCGCCTCCAGTGTGTCCGCGATTAGAGATTAAATTCGTTCCTGCCACGTCCATCCAGGAGTGGAACGACAACTTGACAGAGGCTGTCGTAACATCCGAGACTCTTGACCTATTCAGGTCAAGAGCTTCTAGCCTCCTGCAATAACTTTGAACTTTTTTTTTATTGCGTCTGCCCCCTAAAGTGTCAGAATAATCAACTTGATAATTGTGGACACTTAATGGATGATGATGATCTGCATAGTGTTAAAAAAACCAACCCGTTTTTCATTCATAATTACTAGATAAATTTGCCTCCTTCACCCCCCTCTCTCCCCCCCCCTCGGTGCTTTTCCAAAGATAAGACGTTTCATTTCTTTTCCTTTAAATGCGTGTGAATGGAAACTAAATCATTGGTATACAAATGGCCTTCACAATAAGGATTGCGAGTTTTCGTTCAGAATACCTCTCCCTTGCATGGTTTCCTTTTCTTCCCCTCCTCTCCTCTTCTATCAATTCGTGACACCTGACGTGAAAATATTTCACAGCCAGTCACCACTCCTACAAGGTGTGACCAAAAATTCTGGTGTCTGAGGTCGCAAATATCAAAGGTTCGAAATGCTTTATCACAGACAAGAAAGGAGCAGAGCAGATATTCGTTGCTTGCCCATCCTTCGTGTCCCGTGGTCTCACGTACACAGGCATAGCCAAGATGGTCGTGCCAGAATCACGTCAGCCGTAGTACTCAGGGAGCTACAGTATCGGGCAGATGGTTATGCCAGAATCACGTCAGCCGTACTACACAAGGAGCTACAGTATCGGGTAGCTGTCGTGCCAGAATCACGTCACGCGTACTACTCAGGAGCTACAGTATCGGGTAGATGGTCGTGCCAGAATCACGTCACGCGTACTACTCAGGGAGCTACAGTATCGGGTAGATGGTCGTGCCAGAATCACGTCACGCGTACTACTCAGGGAGCTACAGTATCGGGTAGATGGTCGTGCCAGAATCACGTCACGCGTACTACTCAGGGAGCTACAGTATCGGGTAGATGGTCGTGCCAGAATCACGTCACGCGTACTACTCAGGGAGCTACAGTATCGGGTAGATGGTCGTGCCAGAATCACGTCACGCGTACTACTCAGGGAGCTACAGTATCGGGTAGATGGTCGTGCCAGAATCACGTCACGCGTACTACTCAGGGAGCTACAGTATCGGGTAGATGGTCGTGCCAGAATCACGTCACGCGTACTACTCAGGGAGCTACAGTATTCGGGTAGATGGTCGTGCCAGAATCACGTCACGCGTACTACTCAAGAGCTACAGTATCGGATGGGCCTTGGAACACTTATACTGAGGAGGGCACTTGAGCGGAGCGGCGGTGTTTCGGGTTGAAAGACACAGGGGAAAGGGCGAGTGAAAGCGATGTTTTTGGGGAGCAAGCATGACTGAACATTTACATGCTGAAACTGTGCGGCGGCAGTGCAGTGTCTCCCCCCGGAGATGACCTGATGGTGTTAGGTCTCTCTGGAATGCTGGTGATAGGACACTCCAGTGAACGCACCTGACTGTGGTGTGCGTGGAGGAAGACTGAGTGGCAAGGGAATGGGGGACAGTCGGACAGCACGCAATGTAAAAGCCAAAAAACAAACAACAAAAAAACAACAAACAAACAAACAAAAAAACCCAACAAAAACAGATAGATGAATGAATACACGAATGAATGTATGAATTCATCAATTCATACACACAGACACCAGTAATAAACACTGTTGATACCCACGTTGACTCGTGTGGAAATAGACAGATTGGCACTTGAAAATCACCATACCAGTTGTCAAAGAATGACGACAAAGCGGCAAATAATAGACATATGGCGTCAAATGAACAAAACATAAAATGAAAGAAAACAAACAAACAAACAAACTAAAAAACTCAAAGCAAAACGTATACAACACTGAGCATGGCTGGTTATAGCACAGCACATAACAGCGCAGTACCGTACCTCACAACATAGCGCAGTACCGTACCTCACAACATAGCGCAATACTGTACAACACAACATAGCGCAGTACTGTACAACACAACATAGCGCAGTACCGTACAACACAACATAGCGTAGTACCGTACAACACAACATAGCGCAGTACTGTACAACACAACATAGCGCAGTACCGTACAACACAACATAGCGCAGTACCGTACAACACAACATAGCGCAGTACTGTACAACACAACATAGCGCAGTACTGTACAACACAACATAGCGCTGTACCGTACAACACAACATAGCGCAGTACCGTACAACACAACATAGCGCAGTACTGTACAACACAACATAGCGCAGTACCGTACAACACAACATAGCGCAGTACCGTACAACACAACATAACGCAGTACCGTACAACAACAACATAGCGCAGTACTGTAACAACATAACATAGCGCAGTACTGTACAACACAACATAGCGCAGTAACCTACAACACAACATAGCGCAGTAACCGTACAACACAACCTGACGCAGTAACCTACAACACAACATAGCGCAGTAACCGTACAACACAACCTGACGCGAGTAACCGTACAACACAACATTAGCGCAGTAACCGTACAACACACATAGCGCAGTAACCGTACAACACAACTTTAGCGCAGTAACGTACACACAACATAGCGCAGTACTGTACAAACACAACATAGCGCAGTAACCGTACAACACAACATAGCGCAGTAAACCGTACAACACAACATAGCGCAGTAACCGTACAACACAACATAGCGCAGTAACCGTACAACACAACATAGCGCAGTAACCGTACAACACAACCTGACGCAGTAACCGTACAACAAAACATGACGCAGTAACCTACAACACAACCTAACGCAGTAACCTACAACACAACCCTAACGCAGTAACCTACAACACAACCTAACCCTGTAACCTACAACACAACCTAACCCAGTAACCGTACAACACAACATAATGCAGTAACCGTACAACACAACATAATGCAGTAACCGTACAAC
>CM031606.1:82423282-82428282 GCA_018398815.1 Conus ventricosus | reverse complement strand
ATCCTACTTACTGAGAGAATGTACACAGAAAACATTGATGTGGCCTGTGTCCAAGAGACACACCTGAAACCCAACCACAGGTTCAGAGTCAGAGGTTACCAAACCTTCAAGATGGACAGAGAAGGAAGACCGAAAGGAGGAGTGCAGATACTCGTCAAGAACAGTATTCCAGCCTCGGAATTTACAGTGGACACAAATCAGGAGGCTGAAATCCACGGAATCAAGATTACAGTGGACAAGACTGTCATCACCATCTTCAATGTGTACTGCCCACAAGACAAAGAGCTGTCTCTACAGAAAATGGACATACCATCAGAGAACTGCATAGTAGTAGGTGACTTTAACAGCCACTCAACCTGTTGGGGTTACAGTGAGAATGACCGACGAGGAGACGAAGTGGAGGACTGGCAGATAGAGAGCAACCTGCTTCTGCTGAATGATCCAGAAGACCCACCAACCTTCTTCTCTCGCCGATGGCTCACCACGACCACCCCAGATATTGCCTTTGCCACTGACGACCTTGCCCAAAAAACCAGCAGGAAGGTACAGAACCAGTTGGCAGGCAGCGACCACAGACCAGTACTACTGGCCATCAATTGGCAGTACACATCAAGCAATGCCAAGTCCTTTCCAGATGGAACTACAAGAAGGCGGATTGGGAGATGTTCGCGGGCCTCTCTGACGAGTACTGTAAGATCATCAAAGTGGACGATTACATCAACAGAGCCACAAAAAACTTCAACCAAGCCATCCTGAAAGCAGCCTCAGAGGCAATTCCACGTGGCGCTCGAAAGAACTACAGGCCATATTGGACAGAAGAACTGCAGGAGCTTGAAGATGAAGTGACAAGGACCAGAGAGGAGGTGGAAAACAACCCATCACAAGAAAACAACATCTCTCTCAAAGCCTGCACTGCCAAATACAGAAAGGCCTACATCCAAGCTGCAAGAACAAGCTGGATGGGAGAAAACAGAAAAGCTGAACCTTGACAGAGATGGCAACAAACTTTGGAAACTGACCAAAGCCATGAATAATGAAGAGACAAGGTCAGTGCCTGTCACGCTCCAAAAAGATCAGGAGATTGTGACAGGGAGAGAGGCAGCGAACTGCTTCATAGACAGCTATGAGCAGACCAGCAACATCTCTGTGACAGAGGACAGAAAACAACAAGTCCATGATGAAATGAAGAATCATCAGGATGACCAAGACCAACCTGATTACATGGACATGCCTTTCAAACTGAAAGAACTAGAAGAAGCCGCAAAATCTTTACAGGACAAAAATCTCCAGGTCCTGACAAAGTCACCAACGAGATGCTCAAACACCTCGGCACCAAAGCAAAGATCAAACTCCTTGCTCTCTTCAACAACAGCTGGAAGACGGGACATGTTCCACAAAGCTGGCGAGAAGCTGACATGGTGCCCATACATAAGAAGGGCAAAGATAGAGTTAGGGCTGACAGCTATCGCCCCATCAGCCTCATCGGCTGCGTGGGCAAGCTCCTAGAGCGTATGATCAATTCGCGGCTAGTTTGGCACCTGGAGAAGAACATCATCACTCCAGAGCAGGCAGGCTTCCGCCAACATCTTTCCACTGAGGATCAAGTGACCTATATAGCCCAGAAGATCGAGGATGGCTTCCAGGACAAAACAGCATACTCTGTCGGTGTGGATAGACATGGAAAAGGCGTACGACAAAGTCTGGAAGGATGGCCTCCGGAGAAAACTCCAGAAGAGTGGTGTGACTGGCTGTATGTACCAATGGATCTCGCAGTACCTGAGAGAAGGAGTCCCTCAAGGAGGTGTCCTCAGCCCTACCTATTCCTTGTCTTTGTCAACGACATCGTCAGAGATGTGCCACGCAAAGTCCAAGGAGCCATCTATACAGACGATCTTGTCCTATGGTGCTCGGAAGAGCACCTCACAACTGCCAACTACAGGCTACAGCAGGCGCTGAATGTTCTTGAAAGCTGGACGAAACAGTGGCTGGTAACAATTAATGCCAAGAAGACCACTTACACTGTTTTCAGCTTCTCACCCAAAGAACAGAAGGCCAACCTGAGCATCAATAGACAAACTCTGCTCGCTGAAAATAACCCACGTACATGGGAGTCACCTTTGACAAACGCATGACGTGGAAGAAGCAAGCAGAGAAAACAGAATTAAGAGCAAAAGTACGCCTTGCCCTCATGAAGAAGCTGGCAAGAACAACATGGGGCGCAGACAACACAACCCTCAGGAGACTGTACACTGGTAGAGTCAGGCCAGTGCTGGAGTATGGCATGACTGCATGGGGCACTACAGCCAAATCCAATTTTGAACGGATCAGCAAGATTCAGAATCTAGCTGCCCGTATCATCACAGGAGCCATGAAGTCTACACCAATCCAGGAGCTTGAAACCATCACAGAGCTCCAGCCCCTTGAGGACCACAGAGACGCCAAACTCCTGACCCAGGCTGCCAAGTTCAAGAGGCTGAAAGGCCACCCCATGAAAGATAGACTGTCCCAGCCAACAAAAGGACGGCTGAAGAGAGGGAGCTTCGTACACCAGAGCAGGATCCTAGAACGGCAACATCAAGATATCCTTGACCATGACCCCAAAGTGATACCCCGGTGTCTTGCCGTCCCTCCCTGGAGCGAAGGAATCCCTCCCCTCATCCAGTGCAGCATCCCTGGTGTTGGCCCAAAAGATTCCCAAAGCGGCCCTGAAAGAAAGTCCCTCACCCTTGAACATCTCCATACCCAGTTCCCCAAAGAGTCCTGGACTCATGTCTACACCGACGGCTCTGCAGCAGATGCCATTCGAAATGGAGGGGCAGGAGTCTATGTCCAATATCCAGGAGGCAGAGAAGAAAAGATCTGCCTCGCTACCGGCCTGTACTCCACAAATTACAGAGCTGAAGCAGAAGCCCTGAAAACAGCAGCAGCCCACATCGAGGTCAGCCCTACGCCAGCCACAATGTTGCCTTCCTGACCGACGCCCTGTCCATCTTGCAGGCCCTTCAGTCCAATAGAGACCTAGAGCTCAACGATCTGTCTCATCTCTTGCCTCCCTCTGCACAAGTCACACAGTCACCCTGCAGTGGGTTCCCTCCCCCTGCAATGTGCTCGGCAATGAGACTGCTGACTCCTTGGCAAAGGAGGGCACTACAAAGGAGCAGATGAACAGATCTACCAGCTACACCGAATCCAGGACCATCATCAAGGCCAAGCTGCAGAACAAGAGGAAGCAGCAGCATCCACGCCACAACAGAGCAGACCGTACTACCTGCTGACTCGACGAGAGCAGGTAGTCATCTTCAGGCTCAGGACAGGCCACAACCGCCTGAAACACCACCTATTTTCTAAACTCCGCATCGGCAACACAGAGCAGTGCCCCTGCAGAACAGGTAGCCAGACAACAGAACATCTGCTGCAGTCCTGCCCGCTCCACCAAGCGCTTCGAGAGAAAACCTGGCCCGACCCAATACCAGTGGCCCGGAAGCTCTACGGAGGACTAGAGGACCTGCGACGCACTGCCACCTTTGTCGAGGAGACGGGGGAATCCATCTAAAGACATGACGAACGAGACAACAACAACAACAACAACAACAACAACAACAACAACAACACACACACACACACACACACACACACACACACACACACACACACACACACACACACACAGCCAACCCGCCAGCCAGCCGCCAGCAAGCCACACAAAACACACACACACGCGCGCGCGCACACACACACACACACACACACACACACACACACACACACACACACCACACACACACACACACACACACACACACACACGCACGCACAGAGCCAACCAGCCGCCAGCAAGCCACACACACACACACACACACACACACACACACACACACACACACACACACACACACACACACCGGGCGTTCTGGAACCATTCGTCCTGTCCAAAGAAGAGAATGAGAATCCGAAGAGGGGAAAAAATATGAGAAATAAGAAAAATGGATGGAAATGGAAAGAGAGAAAAAGGGAGGGGTCTGGGCGTGGAGGCTAGATCAGGGACGGAAGGGGCAGGTAGTCTCCAGACAAAATGAATCGAAAAGAAAATGAACGATAATCGAAGCTTCAGGAAATCAAAGGAGGATTTTTCTCCTTGAGGAGTAAGAAGGCGGGCAGGGTGGAGTGGGGGTAGGGTGTGACGGCAAGGAGGTGGGGGGCTCAGTTACGTACAGTTCATTGAGCATTTCCTTTCCTTTTCATAATTATTTTTAACCATCGCTTTGAAAGTTCTCTCTTACTGAATAACAGGCCATTCTACGAAGACGCATTGTACATGTAAGGTCTAGAAAAAAACCCACATATGACTTAACTTTTATATGCACAGAACATATGTGATGAATAACGATGTAAATACAAAGGATGTAACTTTAGAATGTAAGTCAGCCTTTAATATTCGCAAAGCAGTCTGTACAGATTTGCAAATTCATTGTGACTTCACAATATTGACAAATTTGTCATTATAATTTTTTTTTTTCACAGGCAAATATCAAATCTGTTGAATATTAACAAGGACGGAAAACAAGGCTACGTAGGCTCCATTTTGGTTTTTGATTTTAATTTTGGGAAAAAAACAAACAAACAAGAAAGGAAGACCGTTATAATTTGTTAAAGGCAGCTTTCACTGTCTTACATCTTGAAGTATTTTAATCTGTTTATAAACATGGACAAAGCATTCAGCTCAGACATCATCTTATAGTAGGTACTTTTTAAAAATGTTAAGTTATTCTGGCAATATCTTCGATAAAGCAGCCACTGTCTTACAAAATGTCATGACAAAGCACTTCATTTGAATGCATTTCAGTTTCGAAATGTGTGTGGTGTTTTTTTTTTTTTTTTTTTTTTTTTTTTTTTTAGTTCATTAAAGAATTGTGTTCTTGGCTTAGTTTGGTGATTTCTGCCTATATTTTAAAAGAAAAATCCTTAGCACGCAATAAGATTAAGCCAAACATTTCACCTGT
>CM031606.1:82415782-82418282 GCA_018398815.1 Conus ventricosus | reverse complement strand
GTTACATTGTTATCATTCTTGTCTGTGTCTCGTTTCTTTCTTTCTTTCTTTCTGTTGTTACATTGTTATCATTCTTGTCTGTGTCTCGTTTTCTTTCTTTCTTTCTTTCTTTCTGTTGTTACATTGTTATCGTTCTTGTCTGTGTCTCGTTTTCTTCTCTCTTTCTTTCTGTTGTTACATTGTTATCGTTCTTGTCTGTGTCTCGTTTTCTTCTCTCTTTCTTTCTGTTGTTACATTGTTATCATTCTTGTCTGTGTCTCGTTTTCTTCTCTCTTTCTTTCTGTTGTTACATTGTTATCGTTCTTGTCTGTGTCTCGTTTTCTTCTCTCTTTCTTTCTGTTGTTACATTGTTATCGTTCTTGTCTGTGTCTCGTTTTTCTTCTCTCTTTCTTTCTGTTGTTACATTGTTATCGTTCTTGTCTGTGTCTCGTTTTCTTCTCTCTTTCTTTCTGTTGTTACATTGTTATCGTTCTTGTCTGTGTCTCGTTTTCTTCTCTCTTTCTTTCTGTTGTTACATTGTTATCATTCTTGTCTGTGTCTCGTTTTCTTCTCTCTTTCTTTCTGTTGTTACATTGTTATCGTTCTTGTCTGTGTCTCGTTTTCTTCTCTCTTTCTTTCTGTTGTTACATTGTTATCGTTCTTGTCTGTGTCTCGTTTTCTTCTCTCTTTCTTTCTGTTGTTACATTGTTATCATTCTTGTCTGTGTCTCGTTTTCTTCTCTCTTTCTTTCTGTTGTTACATTGTTATCGTTCTTGTCTGTGTCTCGTTTTCTTCTCTCTTTCTTTCTGTTGTTACATTGTTATCGTTCTTGTCTGTGTCTCGTTTTCTTCTCTCTTTCTTTCTGTTGTTACATTGTTATCGTTCTTGTCTGTGTCTCGTTTTCTTTCTCTCTTTCTTTCTGTTGTTACATTGTTATCGTTCTTGTCTGTGTCTCGTTTTCTTCTCTCTTTCTTTCTGTTGTTACATTGTTATCGTTCTTGTCTGTGTCTCGTTTTCTTTCTCTCTTTCTTTCTGTTGTTACATTGTTATCGTTCTTGTCTGTGTCTCGTTTTCTTCTCTCTTTCTTTCTGTTGTTACATTGTTATCGTTCTTGTCTGTGTCTCGTTTTCTTTCTCTCTTTCTTTCTGTTGTTACATTGTTATCGTTCTTGTCTGTGTCTCGTTTTCTTCTCTCTTTCTTTCTGTTGTTACATTGTTATCGTTCTTGTCTGTGTCTCGTTTTCTTTCTCTCTTTCTTTCTGTTGTTACATTGTTATCGTTCTGCTTTTTCCTTGTGTCTGTTTCTTTCCTTCGCCTGATGCGATGCCTGTGAAGATGGGAAAAAAGTAAAAATGTTTTTAAATTTCATGATCCTGGAAGCTTTTCGGTGTCATGTTTATCTGTGTCAGCAGTGTACGAAAATGAATGCTAATGACTAGATAAGACAGGGCTACAGAAAAGCACATTGTATATCAAACATGACGAATTGTACACATTCGGCCAATGTTTGCTTCATCATGACTGTCTGCTGTTATTATGCTGAAGGCAGCATATTTCCCAATTAATGAGTTCACACATTTTTTCTGTGGTATATTCCATGCGGCTTCAGTGGCAATACCAGCTTATACTGACGACTCTAACATGAACCCATTATGGGCACCCCCAACATGAACCCATTATGGGCACCCCAATATGAACCCATTATGGGCACCCCAATATGAACCCACTATGTGCACCCCAATATAAACCCATTATGGGCACCCCAATATGAACCCATTATGGGCACCCCAATATGAACCCATAATGAGCACCCCAACATGAACCCATTATGAGCACCCCAATATGAACCCATTATGGGCACCCCAACATGAACCCATAATGGGCACCCAACATGAACCCATTATGGGCACCCCAACATGAACCCATTATGGGCACCCCAACATGAACCCATTATGGGCACCCCAACACGAACCCATTATGGGCACCCCAACATGAACCCATTATGGACACCCCAACATGAACCCATTATGGGCACCCCATCATGAACCCATTATGGGCACCCCAACATGAACCCATTATGGGCACCCCAATATGAACCCATTATGGGCACCCCAACATGAACCCATTATCAGCACCCCAATATGAACCCATTATGGGCACCCCAACATGAACCCATTATCAGCACCCCAATATGAACCCATTATGGGCACCCCGACATGAACCCATTACGGGCACCCCAACATGAACCCATTATGGGCACCCCAACATGAACCCATTATGGGCACCCCAACATGAACCCATTATAGGCACCCCAACATGAACCCATTATGGGCACCCCAACATGAACCCATTATGGGCACCCCAACATGAACCCATTATGGGCACCCAACATGAACCCATTATGCGCACCCCAACATGAACCCATTATGGGCACCCCAACATGAACCCATTATGCGCACCCCAACATGAACCCATTATGTGCACCCCAATATGAACCCATTGTGGGCACCCCAACATGAACC
>CM031606.1:82395782-82410782 GCA_018398815.1 Conus ventricosus | reverse complement strand
GAAAGGAAACAGCAAGGGAGAGAAGACATTGTGTTAAAAGGAAAGGAAACAGCAAGGGAGATAAGACACTGTGTGAAAAGGAAAGGAAACAGCAAGGGAGAGAAGACACTGTGTGAAAAGGAAAGGAAACAGCAAGGGAGAGAAGACACTGTGTGAAAAGGAAAGGAAACAGCAAGGGAGATAAACACTGTGTTAAAAGGAAAGGAAACAGCAAGGGAGACAAACACTGTGTGAAAAGGAAAGGAAACAGCAAGGGAGATAAACACTGTGTGAAAAGGAAAGGAAACAGCAAGGGAGATAAACACTGTGTGAAAAGGAAAGGAAACAGCAAGGGAGACAAACACTGTGTGTGGAAAGGAAAGGAAACAGCAAGGGAGATAAGACACTGTGTGAAAAGGAAAGGAAACAGCAAGGGAGATAAACAATGTGTTAAAAGGAAAGGAAACAGCAAGGGAGATAAGACACTGTGTGAAAAGGAAAAGGAAACAGCAAGGTAGATAAGACACTGTGTGAAAAGGAAAGGAAACAGCAAGGCAGATAAGACACTGTGTGAAAAGGAAAGGAAACAGCAAGGGAGACAAACACTGTGTGTGGAAAGGAAAGGAAACAGCAAGGGAGATAAGACACTGTGTGAAAAGGAAAGGAAACAGCAAGGGAGATAAACAATGTGTTAAAAGGAAAGGAAACAGCAAGGGAGATAAGACACTGTGTGAAAAGGAAAAGGAAACAGCAAGGGAGATAAGACACTGTGTGAAAAGGAAAGGAAACAGCAAGATAGAAAAACACTGTATGGAAAGGAAAGAGCAGGGAAGAAAGTACACTTTAGGAAAAGAAAAAGAAAAGAAAAGAAACACTAAGATTGGACAGGAAAGGGAAAGGAAGAAAACAGCAGGGGATTAGGGTACAGAGGGAAATAGTGGGCGTGTGAAAGAATGTCTTGCTGATTCGTAAATTTACCAATGAGGAATAAAGCTACAATTTTAAGCCTTTGATTTCTCTGTCTGTTTTCCTTCGGATTGTTGTTTTTTTTTTCGCAAAAAATATATCAAGATCACCAGTTTTAACGCAAACACGTGTTTTTAAGATGCTTTATTATTCTGTTCCCCAACTCCATGATTTGATCCATTCCTTGTGCGCTTTTTAATTTTTATTGATCTACTTTTTAACACTAGAATTTAACCGTAATCAAATAATAGAGACCAGTCGCTGTTGCCACTTTAATCGCTAACGTCCAATCCCAAACAAAGGCTAACCCCCAATAAAAATTTAATTCATAACAGTTACTCGGCATGTTTCGCCCTGTTTGTTTACTAGAAAAGATTATGAACGCTTTGACTAGAGTATCCATCGACAAATCTTGCTACTATTTTTCCCTCTTGAGGTATATTAGCAAAGAATTATGTTCTTGTTCCTGTCTATCTATCTATATATAGTATACTTTTTTCTTGCGAGTCACCAGTGCCACTTCTTATTCGAAACAGCAGTACATCTCGCTGAATTCCATTGCCAGGAACCCACAATATGGGATTAATGCCAAGCTTGTCGCCACTAGATTTTCTTGTAAAGAAGACCCCCTATTGCTTCGAACCCAGTGGGCTGTATGGAGAATGTCCGCGTCCACCGTGCTGATGACAGTGATTGCTGTGTGGAGGAGTCACGAGAGTGTCTGAAGAACTAAATATTGTCACCCTCAGACAGACCCCT
This sequence comes from Conus ventricosus, assembly GCA_018398815.1. Classification (NCBI taxonomy): domain Eukaryota; kingdom Metazoa; phylum Mollusca; class Gastropoda; order Neogastropoda; family Conidae; genus Conus; species Conus ventricosus. The sequence continues at coordinate 82,409,078 of CM031606.1, read as the reverse complement.
GTAGAGCTGTCCGCACCGAGCGAATCACACCAGGCGAAAATATACAGAGAGAGAGAGAGAGAGAGAGAGAGAGAGAGAGATATTTTGTAAAAAGAAATAAGCACTTTAACAGAGAAAAGGGCTTTAGATGATTCTGCGAGTGATTACTCATACTTGTCCTCTGTCTTTCGTCACTCATACCATCGTGTTTAATGTCATACCGTTTTAATGTTTGTTAGTTGGAAAATATAAGATATTTTAGTCAATATATAGTTTCCAAGCTGTAATTCCGTTCATTTAGGCGATGGAAAATGTTCGGAAAAAGCAATAAAATGATATTAAATAGATAAAGGGTCAAAAGCTTATTGCAATGCACTATTTGAATATTTTTGTCTTTGCAAATCGAACCATTCCCTGAATAAAAGGAAAATGTTAAAACTTTGATAGACTGGAAAACCACAATGAAACAACAACAACAACACAAAGTGAAATAAAAGAAACGAAATTGTTCCTGATTAGATTATGCACTAACATTTGAATTACAAACATCATCCTAAATTTGCGTTACATACATTGATATTGTACACTCAACAAATTGAAATGAAAACAGGAAGGAAGTAAAAAAAAAATTAAATCAAATTTACTGATGGTTTTGTACACTAACATAAACAATATTAATATAATTGTAGCGCTTTCCAGAAATCTCAGAGCACTTACAGTAACAAGAAGCACACATGCATATAATGATTCTCTTTACACACACACACACACACACACACACACACACACACACACACACACACACACACACACACACACGCACACATACACACACACACACACAGACACATGCGCGCGCGCGCGCTCACACAGACATATTGACACACAGTAGCTCGCACACAGACACATACTGACTCTCTCTCTCTCTCACACACACACACACACACACACACACACACACACACACACACACACACACACACACACACACACACATGCCCGCCACGATAGGACACATTTAAAGGGAAAGCACCGGGGAAAGACATCTTGTAAAGTGATGGTTTTAAAATGTTTCTAAAGGACGAAAAGGACAGATGACGGATAGTAAGTTCCTGCGGTTTGGAACATAATTACTAATACTTCCTCCCTCATGCATTTCTCTATTGAACTTTGGGGTGTAGATGATTCTGACTTCAGAACGGGGAGACTTCGATGGAACAGGACATGTTCAGAGCTTCACAAAGATGGGGTACGATTCCATTGATGAAGAAGGAAAGACAGGAGGTTTTGCATCTTATTCTCTGTCTAACTGGAAGCCAGTGGAGCTTGTTAAAGAAAGGCGTGTGGTGCGGAAGCTTGCGTATTTGAAAGACGAGTTTGGCGGCAGATGTTTTTAATCTGTTGGACAGGTTTCTGTGTACAGCCGACGAGAAGTGAATTGCAGTAATCTAGCCTGGACAAAACACATACAGTGATTAATGTCTACGTTGCTTCTAGTGTGAGATATTGAATGAAGCTTATGTGTCTGAGTTATGTGCATGTGTGCCGACATGTTCTGATGTTATCAAAGTAAAAACCAAGATCACGCACGTGATGAGAGAAAGGAATTGCAGCATTTCCAAGACAGATGGTGGGTGGCATAGAAGAAGAATCTGCAGATGGATAGAAGAAAAACAAGACTTCTGCCTCGTTATCATTCAGTTTTAGGCTGCTGTCGGACAAGCTTGCTTATTATTCTGAAACACAATCCTGACTGCTTTGAACATGACAGATACAGTTCAAATGCAAATGAAAATGCATCATCTGCATGCATTTCATGACGGATTAAATGTCAGTCAGTTAAACGTGTTAAAGGAGTTGTGTAATACCTGAACAGGACAGGATCGAACATGGGTTCTTGAAGTATACCGAAATCTACGGTTGATTCAGAAATTTGCTGTCTTTAATGACAACAGTTTGTTTTCTTTCCTAGAGATAGAAACGAAACCAGTTAAAGGCGGTGCTTTCATGTTGGAGACGCCCTGTTCAACGTGCGAGAGAAGAATTTCGTGGTCAGTTGCAACAAAGGCAGCCGAAAGATTCAGAAGAAGTAGAATGGAAATGTTGTTATGGTCGAAACAGAGAAGCAGGCCGTTTATAATGCAAAATGAAACGGCTTCTGGGCTGTGTCCTGCTACATAGGTTGACTGACAAACACAAGTGCTTTCCTCTTTGACAAACAGAACAAGGAATTCAGAAAAAAAGGAACACAAAATCGAACACAGAGCTTTTCTGTTTACTCATTTTGAGATGATAAAAAATGGAACTTTTGGATCGGATCATTCTGTTTATTTAAACATGTTATCAATATGTGTCGGATAAACAACAGAAAACGGAGACGTTTTTCTGTCCTGATAAAGAAGCAATTATAAACCTAAAGTATATGAACTGTGTAAAATGTCTTATCAGCATTTTCCAGAAAATGGTATTTATACACACAAGTGATGGACACTGATTATGACGTACAGAAAATCTGCAGATCTATAAATTTGAAACACTTTCTACAAATCGATTTTATTTCTTGCGCTAATGTTCTGTATATCAATGCTCATTTATATTTGCCATATTTCTATTGTTCTATATTATCTTGAAACACCATCTCCAGATCGATTTTCTTACTTGTGCTAATGTTTTGTATATCCTTTGTATTTGACATATTTCTGTTGTTCTAAATTATCTTAAAACACCTTTTCAGAATCGATTTTCTCACTAGCGCACTTATTCTGTATATCAATACTTCTTTATATTTGCCACATTTTTATTGTTCTAGATTATCTAAAATGTATGTTTCAATCTGGAAAAAAACAGGACACCTAAGGAAAACAAATCAACAGGGTGGCAAGATACGTAAATACAGTAAAAGTGTTTCAAGGCTCCGTGTGTTGTTCTTATCAACAACAGAAGCACATTGTTGTGTCTAATTATTCTATACTAAAAAGTATTCATGCAAGTTGCATGACTCTGCCTTGAATGGAGATAGTTTGTTTCGCAATAATGATTTACATTTTTCAATTGCAATCATTCTGCTTTTAAACATTGTAGAGTATGGGCAACACGCTGAAATCTACATTTGTATACATGAAACTTGCGTAGTAACAGAATCGCATCAAATATATCGTCAGAGGAAGTATCATGTATAAAACTAAAGCTCTTTGTCTATAGGGAATCCGCACATCAAAGATGCTTAAAAGTTATTCAGACCAGAAACTTCGGACATATGGACAGTTCTGGAGTAGAATCTCAATACTGTCAATGTCTTGACCGTAGAACAGGCATAATCAATAATGCATCATTTCTAAAGCATTTTCTTGTGGGAAGGGTATGGTATAAAAGCCTAGTGTGGAACTATATATTTAAGACTTTCTTGTATTGTAGTTGTGTATATTCCACGGCTGAACACTCAAATCATACGTAGAATACTTTAGTAGGATGTGAGACGGAGTTAAGCGTGGGTGCAAAAGTTGGAATTCTAATTTAACTAAATGCCAGGAAATCGTTACATACTCTTCCATCCTTTGTTAATTCCCTTTCAAGATGGACGAATCATCTTGCCATTTCTGACTTCTCCAGAAGTCGTTTAGACTTGTTTCGTTTACAGCGCTTTTGTTCTCAGTTGTGTCTGTCGATATCTGAGAAAAAAAAGAAGAAAAATCCCACTTGAAACAGATGAGGCTCATCTGAAATAATCCATCACAGAAGTGTGTCATGACATTGAAATGTCGTAATCACCACCTGAACCTAAATTTTAGAAAGGGGCTGCGCTCGTGCACAACACCGCCAACCCCTTGCGGCAAAAACATAAATACTGTCCTGCCGGCCATAATTGCCCCAGAATCGTGCATTAAACAACACGACGAAAGGACCAGGCTAAAGCCCGCGTCCCCCCTTGGGGCAAATGCTGGGGAAAAGAGGCAACATTTCAGAATAGAGGTGAGAGGGTGAGGGTTACGGAGGAATGTGTGTGTCAGGAGGAAGCGGGGAGGGGGGGGGGGGGGGGGGGGTTGGAGAGCAAAGTAATTAGACAGGAGGGAATGAGGAGGGGGCAAAGAGGGAGTTGGTGAATAAAGCAGTCGTGAAGGCTGGTCTGGGAATAGGCGAAAAGGTGTGATTTCACCAGGACGAAATGACAAAAAGGGGAGAGAGAGAGAGAGAGAGAGAGAGAGAGCATTAGTCTACCACTACACTTGTGGTTTTCTGTTCTCTTCTCTACCATTATTTATTGAATCTTTTATCCAGCCTCGTCAGCTGAAGGATCAACGTCTGATAATACAGCTATAGACATATTACTCAAAGCAATGATGTGAAAAAAATTACTTCTCTACGTCCGTATCCCAGAATCTTCGTGCATTTATCAACTCAGTGTTTGCTCAAAATCTAATTGCACAGAATCCTCCAACGTTGTAATAATGTTAACATTTGGTAAACGTTATTGTTGTTTGTCTGTGGTATATCTTCCATAATGTTCAAATGTCACCAATATACTCATTTGTCCCGTTCAGGCTGTCTGGTTTCGTAGTCACTGTTTATTTACAAAATATACGTCAAAAATCTATACGTCAAAAATCTAAGTGCAAGAAGGAAAAGGGAAAAAATATGTAGGGAAACACTGGAAACTTTAAACAAGAGTATAAGTGGACGAGCAAAAAAATAGTAAAAGACATGGCAGGGAGGGGGGGGGGGGGGGTATTTATAGACAGGAAAAGCTTGGAAATAATCGAAAAAGAGGAAGAGATATGGAGAAGTCAGAAATGGCATGAAATAATGGAAAAAATGTAGAAAACAGTCGGTTGTACATAAAAGGCAAATCAAACCAGAATGAAAAGCAGAGTGAAGCGGGAAGAGGCAGGGCAAAGTAAAGAAGGCTGAACGCACCTCAGATATCCGTTCTGGGATATACGTACAACTCCCTGCATTACAAAATCCGTTTTTTAATTGTTAATGTATTTCACTTGGTCTCAGTGCACACCCAAGATTTTCTTTTACTTCGTGGTCCTCAAGACAATTTTTTTGCCCAACCACCAGTTAGCAGAAAGACATTGATATAGTAAACTGTTCCTTTCAATAACGGTTTTTCATATCGCGCAACATCAACAAATTTTACCGTATTTACGACGACTGCATATTCCCATGCAAGACCCGGGCATGACCAGTTTGTGAGAACACGAGGCAATACTTATATTCGCTCTCTTTCCACACCAACCACTGCCGTCCGGTTTGTCCCTGAGAGGAAGTCTCGGACACCCACCATCCGCTCCCGTCTGCCTGTCAGCAAGCCTGCTTTATTCCGTGACAGCGCGACACAGAAGCAGCGTGAATGACGGTTAAGTGCTGCCACCGACTGTACATTACAAGCGTAATGTACACATTCTGCCAGTTCCCCTTTCTTGAACAAATGTCACTCACACAATCTTACTACAAAAGTATTGGGGAAGGGGGAATGTGAGAAAGATATTATTTTGTAAAATGTTGAGTATTTCTGAATGTAGGAATAAAATATGATCTGTATGAACAAGCCAAAAGACATATACACAAAACAGAAAAAGGAAGTAACACTTATTTCATCAAAAAGTATCGAACAGACAAGTCAATGTTCGATACAGCTGTCGTTTTTAGTTTAACAAACAAGATATATAGACATGCTGGAAACAGTACTGATGATTACGGTGATATGGGGTGTATAGTACTGTGTATTTTGTATGTCTGTTGTTGTCCTTGATGTTTGTTTATTGGCTTGTTTGCACTAACGGTGCAGTCTTTGTCGGTCACATCATCTGTATGGTTTTTATTATGGGTCATCGTACAGTTACGGCCATTATAAATCAGCCTTTGAACGTGGCGAGGGTTTCACTGCCAATGACAATTGGAGTACATTTTGGCAATATAAAGTTCCACTCGTTGAAGGCAACTACGCAACAACGAAAATCAGATAATCCAGCTTTACAGCTGCATATATACAGAGTTTTTAATGCTTCTAATACATCTTGCTATTTTACAACTGGGATCTTAAATGGAAAGCTTGAATGCATGATACCAGAAGCAAATATTTCAGGTAAAAAAAATCAGTATTGAACGCTTAGATGAGGTGGGAAAAGTTGCCCAAGTAGTGGGCATATGGCTGAAAATCAAGTATGGTGACATGCAAACGATCTAAATAACGTGTCAATGATGCAAGCCCCGTTTAGAAGTCAAAATCAGTTCTGTGACCCCAAAAATGTGGTATAGCAGTATCAGTGGTTTACTTCTTTTCATTTATACCTATTGTTTGTCACAATGTATTGTATTCTTTTGACAATGTGTTTAATATCATCAACATAAGCCAGTTCTATTTATCCTGCTTTCATGATTTAAAAGGAAAATTGGTCTGTGTTTGCTGTTTACTTGTTTAACCTGTAAGTGCAATGCAGGTAACAGGTAACATCTTGTTATTTGAAACGACACTTAGAAAATTTTAGTCAGCGTAATAGAGCAACATCCTCCCCTGCCTCACTCCACTCCACTCCATCTGTTTCCACCATCTCACCAGTTTCATCTTGTTGCAGTAGCTGAAGCTGTATTGGAGTCAACATTAGATAGGAATTAAGACTTACTTTATGGAAAATTAAGATTAATATTGGATTATACTTTTGAGTTACACACTGATATGCATTGTTTATTATTTTTACAATAGATATCCTGCTGTGTATTTAGAAGTAACAGAGTTTATCAAAGAAGATATCATATCAACGACTTTTTTTTCTATTTGCTCAAATTGTACGGAAAAGATTCATAGTGGTAAAAATGTAAGACAAATTTTGTTTTCAATCTGATTTTTATTGCTTACTAACAGAATTACTGTTAATGCGAAATGAATTTTTTTTCTGTCATTGTGTATAATTGTTTTGGCTGGTCAATGTGAAAGGTGACAGGAAAACGTTCACCCATGCTCATCACCCAATGTCACCCTCGCACTCGCCTCCACGACATATAAACTCAGAAGACTGGAACTGTCCAGCCAGTCCCACGTCTGTTGGGAACCATTATCTGCCACTCCTGCCCTCTTTCCCTTGTCAGTGGTGTGGTTTACTACATTTGAACGGCGCTGTGTTCTCCAAGAAGGATATGTGTGAAATGTGTACTAACTTACATCAAAATTGTTTGCTAGAAACTGATAGGAACCCTACACCATTAAGGCAAACTGAAAATTGCTTTCTATATTCATTATTACGGTGCACTACGTTTTGGGGAAGCGCATGACATATTTCGATCATTGAATGCTGCAGATCGACTGGTATATACTGACCTTATAAACAAACCTTTTAAATTTAATGATTATAAACTTAAAAGGTTTTTTTTGCGTTATGTCCCTAAAACAAAGGCAAGCAGATACATGCAGACAAGAACAAGCTATGCAGGCACACAAGATACTTATCTTGCAGAATAACTATGTTGTCCCAAACGAAATCCACATGATTGTTCTTTGATGTTCTTTACAAGAACACCCTGCGCTCAATCACTAATCCTACAACAGCCACGCAGCTACATTATTCTAACCTTTGTGGACGATGCAGCTGTGACCAAAAATTTTCGATATGGCACGCAACCCTTTATTTTTGTAATGCAGTTTCTTTGAACTTTTTAAACCTTTCAGTAGCTCTTATGTGTTCAAGTTCAAAGTAACTATACCACGACAGTTTAACGGAAACAGTAACAACAAAACATCAACCATCGTTTTTTCATTTTTATTTTTGGATCTTGATAACTATTAATAACAGCAGTTATGACAGAACATTCCATGCACGATGTCGTTTAATAAGTAACAAACATATGCTGAACTGGAAATGAAATCAAGTTTAACGGACAAACTGAATGAGCATTTAAGACACTTAACATTCGATGAATTAGATTGAAGCATACACCATACAGATGAAGTTTCTATCTGTCGGATTCACCGAAGGTATCTGAATTCGAGTTATCTGTTATGCAGAAGGGAAAAAAAACAAAACAAAAGAGGAACGCAGTATCTCAGTTGAAAGAAAAGAAAAAGGATCCAAGGCGATAATATCCAAGTCTACTGGTAATATGAAAATACAAGGCATGCCACAACATACACTGAAATTAAAAAGAAGTGGGTGATGTGATGTCACAGGAGACACTAGGTCTTAGGTTCAATTTGTTACAGTATTTCTCCATATTCTTTTCACTTTTTGTATAAGAAAGGGTTAATCCTCTTTCCAGTGAGACAGGGCTTGTAAGAAACAAATACTATACGCCGAGCGTAAGAAAATTCCACTTTAATACAAAGTGTCACGTTTGAAAAAAAAATTGCATAGTCATTTGAGGAAGCACTTCGACTTTAAGCCAAAGTGTTTTATGCATTTATCACGAATTACGCTATTGATTTTGAATTGCTCGCTTCGCTTTTTTTTTTTCTGAGCACGATTTCTTTTGGTTGAAATCGTTCAAGTTCACCAGGTTTAAGTGCGAGCAAGGTGTCTCTAAAGTCTTTCGTCATTCTGTCCAAACCCTTTGATTTCCCTCCTCCTCTGTCCGCTGAGGATTTTCTTGTTTTTGCTTTCTGTCAACACTCAAATCCATCTTCTTCAAATTACAGTGATCAAACACGGTTGCCATTTCAACGCCTTACGCCCCCTCCTTACGTTCCTTCTCTTATTCCCTCCCCTACCTGAAAAAGGTAATTTTCATGATAAAAGAAAGCTTCACGAAAGAATGGTCGCAAAAAACATTTTCTATTTGCAGGGGGCACTGAATAGTGAGTCCATAAAGATGCATCATCACTTTCCCTCACCGTCAATCAAGATTTTAATGGAGAATGTGTTTTTCTTCCTTTTTTTGTGAGTCACCATTGTTGTGTATCAATGTTCTTTCGAGAAGCAACGCTTCCTGTTATATTTCAATTACCTGCAATCAGCGATTAATGGTAGGGTTGCTGACATTGGGTCTCCCTCTGAAGGTGACTCCGCACTGTGTTGTTATCTATGGGCAGTATAGAAGATGTAGGTGTCCACTCTGCTGAAGACAATAACTGCTGTGTGGAGGAGTCACGACAGTGCCTGAAGACAATAACTGCTGTGTGGAGGAGTCACGATAGTGCCTGAAGACAATAACTGCTGTGTGGAGGAGTCACGATAGTGCCTGAAGGACTGTATTCCTCCAGACTTTCATTTAGAGCTTTGCATACCTAGCAAATCTCTCAAGGTGAACCAACAAACCCGTCCGCGCATACGTTCGCGCGCGCGAACACACACACACACACACACACACACACACACACACACACACACACACACACACACACACACACACACGCGCGTGCGCGTGCAGCCCCACACACACACACACACACGCGCGCGCGCGCATACAGGCGCGAGCGCACGTACAAAGGAAATACACACACACTGACTGACTGACTGAAACCATTTACTGTCAGATTAACATAGTGTTGTACTGACAATGCACACACACACACACACACACACACACACACACACACACACACACACACACACACACCTTCACTCACTCACACACACACACACACACACACACACACACACACACACACACACACACACACACACACACACACGCACACACACGCACACGCATGGATCATGACAGTCAAGCAGCCAGACATCAAGAGAGTCCACATACAGAAGAAAACAACCAGATGGAGAGAAGGAATATTTAGGACACTAAAGGGGTTCCTTCTTTGTTTTCATTTTCTTCGTCTTCCCCCTTTTCTTTTGTCGCACAATGTCCAATGTCTTATTGACTGTTTTTCTTTCATTCTTTCTGCATATTGCTTGTCTGCCTCACTCATCCTCTGGTAATCATTCCTTTGCAAGAGACAAAATAATGTTTCTTTTGCTCCATCTTTTCTCTTTTTCTTTAAATAGTCCCAATTTCCCTGCCTCCTCCACCTTCCTGCATTCCATTCCTTCCACAACCGCCCGTCTCTCTCTCTCTATCTCTGCATCTGTGTGTGTGTGTGTGTGTGTGTGTGTGTGTGTGTGTGTGTGTGTGTGTGTGTGTCTGTCTGTCTCTCTCTCTCTCTCTCTCTCTCTCTCTCTCTCTCTCTCTCTCCATCTCTCTCTCTCTCTCTGTCTCTCTCTACACCTCTCTCTCTCTTCTTTTCCTTATTTCCCAAATCTGCCAAGTCTTCTTCTGTAAGTCTCTTTCCCCTCCCTTTTGCTTTGAAAAATAAACCTGTTTTTTTTCTCCTCATCTTCCTATCACATTGTTAACCCCCTGCTTGCCGTTGCAACCTCTAGCCCTCCTTGCCTTTCCCAACTCGCCTTACCATCCCCTGTTTTTTTCTCTCTTTCACCTCCTTTCTTTCGATCAAAATATTCTCTCTCTCTCTCTCTCTCTCTCTCTCTCTCTCTCTCTCTCTCTCTCTCTCTCTCTCTCTCTCTCACCGACACTCAATCTCTTTCCACAATGATTTCTTTTATCTTTCTTTTCAAAATTCAAACACATGTCTCCCATTCAAGTACTTCATCTCGCATCCAAATAGATTTTTGTTTTCTCTTTCCTTTTTCTCCATTTTCTTTAACTGGAAATGCCACGCCTCCATCCCTCTCTCTCTCTTCCCCACTCCCTCATCTATTTCTCCCTGATTTTCTTTCGAAAAGTAGTTTATCTATCTATCTATCTATCTATCCATCTTTCTATCTATCTATCTATCTATCTATCTATCTATCTATCTATCTATCTATTGATAGATCGATCTGTGTTTTATTACATCCTTACACTTCTTCCTCCATCTTTACAATCAAAACATTCTGCCTCTCTTTCACCCCTTGTAACTGCGCCTTTCGCTCCCTTCCCTTCTCATTTACGCACCTTCCTTTTCGCAAAGTTTCTTCATTTTCTTTTTTTCTCCTCCTAAATCCCACCTTTCCTTATTCATTTTGCTCATGCTCTTGCTGTTTTGTCGCTGTCGTAGCGATGTCGCTGTGGGTACCACTACGTGATCATGTTGCACGTTGTACACACTGGCTAGCCCGCTTCAAATTGGTGTTTGCCTGCCAGTATGATTCCCCACCCTCTTTAGAAACTACACAAACTTTGGTTTACGAAGACATAATAGCATCAATGACATGGTTTTTGATTGCTCAGATTATACAAAAGATTCATAGCCTTCAAAACGTAAAAAAGGTTCGATTTAACTGTCAAGTTTAATGCTTAATAACAGAGTTGTTATTAATGTGAAAAAAAACCAACTTTCTGCCATTGTTTATAATGTTTTGGTGGGTCAGTGTGTATTTGGCTGCTAATGTTGTTGATGGATGGGTCAAAGACTAGCAACCAAAAAATGCTCACTTTCAGGGCTATAAATGTAGCTGAAATATACTACGCACAAAAAGTTAAGGATCGGTATGTGAAAACAGGTGCGTAATAAACTCAGTTCGCTACTGTTATTTATTTCTTAGTCCAGCCAAATTGTCATGAATTCTTGTTCAGCTGTAAGTGGGCGATGTTGTGTTAGTGCGAAAATTGCACGGGATTCTCTACTACTGAGCTGGGCCGCAAACGGAAAAGCGGAAACTTGCGAAAAATTGACCTTGTTTTGGACCGTTCTGCCTGAACACATTGCACTTGCCAGATGGAAAAACCATTATGCACGTGCAAGCACTGCTGTTTATGTGTGAGATGCTGTCGCTCCCTTGGCTTTATAAGAAGATATCCCACCAGTAGTAGGCCTGATCTGACAATGCCTCCACGACGAAAATTAAGCGAGTTGAATAGCGGACGAGCTGTTGCATGGTTCCAAGATGGTGTTCCCAAGCGAGAAGTGGCCAGGCGCTTCATGTGTCCATCTCGGTCATTGTCCGACTGATTCAACGCTTCACAGTCACTGGGATTGAAAGACGCAGATCTGGTCGACCGAAGAAGACAACCCCACGTGACGATCGTCTCATTGAACGACAAGCCCTGCGGACAATAACAGCCTCTTCCAGCATCATTCAAAGGCAGTTCAGGGTGGCTACTAACATCAACATCAGCCAGCAGACCATACGGAACCGCCTACCTGGGTTTAATCTCCGTTCTCGTCGCCCAGCAGTACGGCCACGCTTAACTCCAGCCCATAGGGCAGCACGCCGCGCCTTCTGCGCACGTAACGTGGGGTGGACACGTCAGCAATGGTCCCAGGTCCTGTTCAGTGATGAATCACGCTTCACCCTTCACCACAACGACGGCCGACTGAGGGTCTGGAGGCGCCCAGGGCAACGCTTTATTGACGCCACTGTCCAAGAAAAGGTGGCCTTTGGTGGAGGTTCTGTAATGGTCTGGGGGGCCTTCAGCCTTCACCACAGAACACCCTTGTATCATGTACAGGGTAACCTGACTGGCATCCGATACCGGGATGAGATCCTTCGACCGCTGGCTGTGCCTACACTGCAGCAGATGGGACCGAGGGCTGTCTACCAGGATGACAACGCTCGCCCCCACAGGGCAAGGGTGGTCAGCGACTTCCTGCAGCAGTCTGGAGTCAACAGAATGGAGTGGCCAGCATGCAGTCCCGATCTCAACCCGATTGAGAACCTCTGGGATGAGCTGGATCGCAAAGTGAGGAGCCACCCCCCTCCCAGGGATGCCCAACACCTCTACCAGATGCTGCAGGCTGAGTGGCAGGCGCTTCCACAGAGGATCTTCACCAACCTGGTCAACTCGATGAGGACTCGCTGCGTCGAGTGCCAGAACAGCCATGGTGGTTACACGCATTACTGAGCTTTTGGGAGCATCAGTATGCCCTGTCTTGTGATTTCAATGACTTTGGGAAATCAAATTTGGATACGTACCCACTTTAATCAAATGTACACACCAAACGATTGCTCGAGATTGAAGGCAATTGTGTATCGTTATCACTAAAGAATGGAACTAAATGTTGGCCAAACTTCAAGGCATCGACTTTCTTATTTTGACAGTTATGAATGTTTGTGAAAGTGATCCTTAACTTTTTGTGTGTAGCTTAGTTACTGATGAAAATCTGTGACATATTTCCATGGTAAAGGACAGGGAGTTCAATGAAAACATGTTAACAGCCAAGATGCGAGCTGTGTTTGCCAATGATATACCTAATATTCTTGTCAGCGACCCAGACACACCCAAATTATTCCTGTGCTATATGAAAACAGCCTTCAGTGATTCAAATGTTTCATCCGATATACACGCTTCTCAATTTGTACATAAATCACGATGATTATTCTGGCAGTTTACTTATCAATGGATCGGTTCATGCTGTGCTGTTCTGGATCTGTTTCATGCTCTTTG
>CM031606.1:82353282-82390782 GCA_018398815.1 Conus ventricosus | reverse complement strand
ACAGACACACAGACAGACTCACAGAGAGAGAGAGAGAGAGAGAGAGAGAGAGAGAGAGAGAGAGAGAGAGAGAAGAGAGAGAGAGAGAGAGAGAGAAAGAGGGGAGAGAGAGAGAAAGAGAGAGAGAGAGAGAGAGAGAGAGAGAGAGAGAGAGAGAGAGAGAGAGAAATGACAATTACAATTACAATGATACTTTATTTTACAACGGTTAAAACGTTGGCTTAGTTAGCCATTTTAATACTTGGCGTTACTATTCTACGAAGCTAGTACTAAATGACACAACGTGTGCTTTAAACCTTTTATACAAACAAACAACAAACCAACCAACCAAACAATAACAAAAACCACCAAGAAACAAATACTGACATCAACAGTGACACAAGCAAATGAAGGTACAGCAAGTTATAGTACAACAACCACAAGAACAATTAACAACAAGAACATAACATATATACATGTAGCCAATGCTATATGGCATTTGTGAATTAAAAACCAAAAGGTAATGAACTCAAAGAAACTTAAAACCTCAACAAGAAACGTATTACACAGAACACACGTCATGCTATTCAGTGTAGAACAATAAGATAAGGGGAAAAGCGATGAAAACAGACAAAAGAAATACCAGCCCATTCTCTCTGTCTCTGTCATTTAGTCAGATCCTAGATAACGTACTATTAATGCACCTGATTTTCCCATAACCAACATTCCATGAACAACTAATATCAATTATACAGTAGGCATCAACCCCATAATAATAATTTTTTGTAATAATTCCATAATTATCATGGTCACACAGGCCAATATCAGTTTACAGACCAAGGTCATTTTTTTCCTATGATCACTGCAGATTGCCCAAGAACACTTCATTGTGAACAACTCGCACATACCAACCAGAGCCACTGGACATTTCCGACCACTGTCTTTCCTCACCGACCACCTACTCAGAAAAAAAAGTCAAACCCACAGACGAATAGTGAGACAAGTCCAAAGTCGTCGATTCTGCCCTCAGCAATGTAAAAACTTAGCAGACTGGAACTTTCCCTAACACCGACCTCATTGTAAACCACGTCCCTTTTCCACCATCCAGCATGTCCCTGTGGAGAAGTATCTACCACTCACCGTCTGCTTCCATCTGCCAGTCAACCAGCTACCTTTATTACATCCGTGCTGCTCTGAGCATGCTTCAAGGAGACGTGCTGCAGTTTAAATGAAGGTTTTGCCAAAACAAAGTCACGTAGTTGCCTTATTTCCTTACAGCTGAATTGCACTGTGAGAGTCCTGCTGCCAATACGTTATAAGCTTACCATACAAACCCTAGCCGTCAGTCTTTCCTCGCATTTGCAGTGTCGCTCATGCCAGCTCTGCCCTTTCAGACAAAGTATAGCAAAATGGCGGAGTGAATCTTTTATTTGATGGTAGAGTGAATCTCTTTTATCTGAGTTCTAATAAGGATCAGCTTATAATTACAGGGTATCATAAATGTAAATTTCAATTTACGTCTGCATTAGATAAACTCGGATTTATAACTGTGTGTAAAGCGAGTGATAAAGGGGATCTGTACACACATTCTAGTGAAGAGAGGATCCCTGATCGCAAACACCAATACTGATCTTGAAGACAGAATTTCCCAACAATTGCCCGTTAATTACCTGCACAGAATGAAAGCAAGACTAGCTCATTTGTCGGCTGTACATGTCAGTGCTAACAGTGTCTGTCAGTGTCTCGGATACATCAAATATTTCAGTAATGTAAAAAAAAAATGTCCAACGTCTGAGATAACATTTAATTCAAGACATCAGTAACGAAATCAGAACTCTTGCAAGAACAGACATATTATTGTCCATTCACTCTCTACGGAAGATCACAAATCAATATCTAAAAACATCCCCATATACATCTTCGCAGCATAACTGCCAGTGTCTCGGTCACTGAAGCACTGTTCTGAGAGTGTTTCATTTTCTTCGAGTGAGAGTATGTATTTTCATCGGCAACAAAAAACATTCTGGCATGAATAGCCATGTTGTTTACTGTTTGATTTCTGGGAAACATTAGAATAAGTATCTGCAAAAATGTCTGTAAATATCTTGACAATATACCTACCAATGGACCAGTCTCTGAAGTATTGTTTTAATTATATTTTCTCTTATTAGAGTAAAAATCATGAGTTTTCCAAACTTTCCGTGAGGATGGTTGCAAAAAGTGCCAGCTTCCTTTTCATCACCTTATCCAAGAAAAAAAATCCGTACCTCTAGCTTCTTCACTATGTGAACGCAGGCGCATGAACTGTCCACGCTGCTGCCAAACTATTCCCTTTCTCGCCAGCCACACATCACCTCACAACTATTGTCCGTCACTCAACTCCCGGCTCAGTGTCACAGTCAGCTGGCATGGGGTATTACGTCTGCACTCCTGCTCGAAGAAGTAGGTGGGTGAGACGTGTCAAGGCTTACGAAACACTCATAGAAAAAGGATAGAGACCCGGCGCCCTTATCAAGTTATTCCTTGCACAGCTGTGATCTGCATATAATCTTGGAAATTTAACATGTTTACTTGTTAGTTACGTTCATGATGCAAACTATTACTGATTGCCATGGGGTGGTGCTGAAACACTGATTCTACGTTGCTTCACATTCCATTTGTTTTATTCCATTGCAACCGACTTTTCTTGAATACGTCATCAGTTTTACAGACATATTTTTCACAGTTTCACCACTTGCAGATCGTGACACAATAGACGATGGACACCTATGAAATTTGATAAAGATTCATATCTGATTGTCTTAAAAGAATATCATGCTCATACAGGTATAGACATACGCGCACACATAGACATACAAGATAAAAAAAGCAGAAAATTGTAATCCTTTGGATCCCTTCTATATGAAATAGCACACACACGCACGCACGCACGCACGCACGCACGCCCACACACACACACACACACACACACACACACACACACACACACACACACACACACACACACACGGGACTGGATACAGTATCTTGACAGGAAACGAGTGCAACAGGATTACGATCATGTCCACAATGAAGGTCACGCGGCTGTCGTTTGGCCTGGATTTGGACGAATCATTCTGCAACCATACATGTATTGACTCAGCACCCCAGTTAATGTAGATTAGAAGCCAAGATTGTCACAGGCAATATAATGTCTTGATCTAATGTCTTGATCTACTGGCTTTGTGAGGACACAGCACAGACGAAACTTAGAACAGAAGCAGACAAGCCCTAATACATACATGCCTCAGTCTAAATTTGACATAGTATAGTATATTCACCTTCTGTGTCGGAAAGAGTTCGTTTACTTTTCAGTGAGCGTGGCATAAATTGGAAGCCAGATATTTTTCTTATCAGTACCTTAGAATTAAGTGTCATAATAAAATACAGCGCTTTCTGGTGTATTGCACAAACATTTGAACATGACAAACCTACCATTGAGTATCAAGCAGGGTTTGAAACCATTTGATAAAACAAAGCAAAAATTTTCTTAGAGAACCCTCATTGAAAAGACAGTTCAGTATTCCAAATGCATGTGGCACACCTAGTATGTTACATAGAATAAAACTCGAACTGATAGGGGTAAAGACTAATATCAGCGCTTAATCACCTACAATATGAAGCAGTGCACTCTTGTTGTTAACTAAAACTATAAATTAGGCATTATGGAAACAACATCCATAATATCTGATATTCAATTTGATTCCATACTGATTATCAACCATCTTTTTTACATTTAGTTTTGCTATTTACAGTTCTTTATTCATAGAATACCGAAGAATTATCATGTCACTGATTTTGTTTCCAACGATATAATTCATACATTTCTTTGGATGAAATGTTCCACATTCACCACATGTACTCCAACGTAAAGAGTCTTTAAAAAGTTTCAGCATATTTTCCCCAACAATCCGATTTTTCCCCCGTTTTCTTTTGGCTATAATGTTCTTGCTCTTTCCTTCAGTCAACACTAAATCCCCCTCTTATTCTAACTCCAAAGATCGGAAATGGCTTCCACTTCATCCTGAACACTGCACTCTCCAGAATGGATCTTCTCTGACAGAAGAGCGCTTCAAAACAACTACATTCTGAATATCAGCCAATTTCCTTTTAGGAGAGATTAGAGAGGGTCCTTCGTGGCGTAAAGACTTCTTTTTAACCCACCATCCCTTTCAAATCTTTAGTAGAGAAAGTGCCTTCTTTCCCTTTCTTACTCTACATATGTGAGCCGATAGTGTCACGTGTTGTCATTCTTCAAAAGAACAATACATCCGATGACAGTTCATTGCCAGAAGTCCAAAACAAGTTATTAACGTCAGACTTGTCAATCCTGGGTTTCCATCTTAAGGTGGGTCTGTACTGTCTCATGGCTGCTGCAGTGCACAGAGACTGTGTCCTCTCTGATGATGACAGTGACTGTTGTGCGGAGGACTCTTGACAGTGTCTTGAGGATTGAATATTACCACTCTTAGACAGCATGATAAAGAGCTGTTCATACCTTGAGAATCGTTCAAGGCGAACATATACATGTAAATAAACATGCAGGCACATACGCAGTTGTGTGCACATATATTCAAACACACACACACACACACACACACACACACACACACACACACACACACACACACACACACACTCTCTCTCTCTCTCTCTCTCTCTCACACACACACACACACACACACACACACACACACACACACACACACACACACACACTCTCTCTCTCTCTCTCTCCACACACACACACACACACACACACACACACACACACACACACACACACAGATGGGGGGGGGTGTCAGAAAGGGACAGAGAGAGAGAGAGAGAGAGAGAGAGAGAGAGAGAGGAGAGAGAGAGAGAGACCGAGAGACAAAAACAGAGAGGAGACTTGCTAAAAAAGCAAAATTGCAAAAAACACACAACACACACAACACAGACCATGAGGGGACATCTACATACTACAGAATGCTGAACAGATAAGCAAGTTTGTTTTTTTTGTTTTTTTTTCTCAAAAATATGTCTTCTTCAGCCTTTACACATAGCAGACGTGAAAAGTGTACAGAACACTAGTCCCGTGACGGCTGTCAGCTGGAGAATGGGAAAGTATCAAAGAGAAGTGGAGAATGACGACAGATTAGAAACAGAGAGAGAGAGAGAGAGACAGATTAGAAACAGAGAGAGAGAGAGAGAGAGAGAGAGAGAGAGAGGAGAGAGAGAGAGAGAGAGAGAGAGAGACAGATAGACAGACAGACAGATACGACAGACAGACACGACAGACAGACAGACTAAGAGGCTGGATGGGGAGAGGGTATGAAGTGTGCTGGATCACCTTACCCACGCACAGCAAAGTACTGATGGGTGACAACAATGTGGACTGAGTAACATTTACAAGGAAGGAAGGCCACTGTACATTGAAAGGAAACGGGAGAAGATCCAGTCGTCTATAGCGGTGATGTCAGATCTTACCCCAGAAAGTCCAAACAAATAAGACAATTGACATGCTGAAGGGACTTGTAATATAAACACAACTCAGACATCATATTGAATTATCGACGGAGAAAAACCTAAGTACATGTTGAGAGGAAGAAAGAGAAAAGATAAGGTGCATGTAGAGGACAACCATGGTCTGACTTGAGGGTATGTTGTCAAACCCTAGCACCTAGGGGTAAGAGGGAAAACGGACAATCTGCGCAAAAAGCCCTAGTCAATGCCAGCTGAAGCGAAGACAACAGCAAACCTACCCTTTTACAGTAAACGAGAAGGGGTGGAAAGGGATAGGAGTCGAACAGGATACGTTGAGAGGGTAGGATGAAGGAAAGATGTGAATGTGGAAGGAAGACAGAAGGGAACACTCCTCGAAAAAACAATTCAAACAAGTGATGCTGTAAATACAATAGTGTATTGAAATGAAGGGGCATGGTTTGGAATGGGCAGGTGAGAGGAGATATTTGCAAAAAGAACAGAACAGAGCTTGACAGTGTAAAGAAATGTGGAGGACACTGCAAATAACCACAATATTTTTCTCGTTCCATCTTTCGTCCGTGTCCTTTGCACACTTAGCGTATACTTCAAATGCCCCCTCCTTCCTGTCACTCTTTCTTTCTTCCCACAACCATTTGCCTTCTATTCAGACATGCTTTTTCTTTCAGTATAACATCCCAAACCTTTTCACACGGAATTGTTCTCCTTTATTTGTTCTTTCTTTCATTCTAAGATCTCTCTCTCTCTCTCTCTATTTCTCTCCACTATACAGTCCTCTCAAAACCAGCTTTCTTATGCCTGTTGCTTTATCATGCTCTTTTCTTTACGTGCAAAATTCTTAGCCCTCTCTCCAACGAACCCTTACCTCTCTCTCTCTCTCTTCTCTCTCTCTCTCTCTCTCTCTCTCTCTCTCTCTCTCTCTCTCTCTCTCTAACAGAAATAATTTTTCCTGCTTTCCCTCCAATTTTTCTTCGATTCCAAAAGACTCCAGCCAACTACTTCATCTCCCCTCCACTACCCTCTCTCTGTGTCATTCTCTCTCTTTCTCTCTATCTACCCTTTGGCCACTCTCTCTTTTCTCCATCATTTCAATCAAAAACGCATCCACGCCCCCTTTCCATTCGTAATCCTTTTATTACTTTCCCGTTTATTTAAACCTCCTTACCTTGTTCTGAACTCTCTGCCCCCCTCCGTTCTTCTCCACCTTGTCCTTTTCAACTCATGTTTTCTTTATGTATTTCATCCATCTTTTCTGTGGTCTACTGCGAGGCACTTGGCAGTGCGTGTTTTCGTTTTCGTTTGATTTAACTTATGTTTAAAAAAAAATTGCAGAAATATTATCTTAATTTTATGATTGTTTCAGAGGCAGGTGACTGCCAGCAGTAATTAAACACAGACCACTGAACTAATAGAACGAACAAGTTACAAAGCAGGCAAGTTGCGTTTCCACCATTAGTCTTTTTCTGGCAGGGCAAATAACACGCCAAAAAGTAATTTAGCGTCTGTCTCGTTGATGGCTACCCACTGACAGATGATTGCAGTCAACGCCTGTCTTGTCGCTAACCTCTGGTGTCTTGTTGTCAGACATCCACTGACAGATGATTGCAGTCAACGCCTGTCTTGTCGCTACCCACTGGTGTCTTGTTGTCAGACATCCACTGACAGATGATTGCAGTCAACGCCTGTCTTGTCGCTACCCTCTGGTGTCTTGTTGTCAGACATCCACTGACAGATGATTGCAGTCAACGCCTGTCTTGTCGCTACCCTCTGGTGTCTTGTTAAGTATCCACTGGTAGATGATTGCAGTCAACGCCTGTCTTGTCGCTACCCTCTGGTGTCTTGTTGTCAGACATCCACTGACAGATGATTGCAGTCAACGCCTGTCTTGTCGCTAACCTCTGGTGTCTTGTTGTCAGACATCCACTGACAGATGATTGCAGTCAACGCCTGTCTTGTCGCTAACCTCTGGTGTCATGTTGTCAGACATCCACTGACAGATGATTGCAGTCAACGCCTGTCTTGTCGCTAACCTCTGGTGTCTTGTTGTCAGACATCCACTGACAGATGATTGCAGGCAACGCCTGTCATGTCGCTACCCTCTGGTGTCTTGTTGTCAGACATCCACTGACAGATGATTGCAGTCAACGCCTGTCTTTTCGCTACCCTCTGGTGTCTTGTTGTCAGACATCCACTGACAGATGATTGCAGTCAACGCCTGTCTTGTCGCTACCCTCTGGTGTCTTGTTGTCAGACATCCACTGACAGATGATTGCAGTCAACGCCTGTTTTGTCGCTACCCTCTGGTGTCTTGTTGTCAGACATCCACTGGTAGATGATTGCAGTCAACGCCTGTCTTGTCGCTAACCTCTGGTGTCTTGTTAAATATCCACTGGCTGATAGCTGGCTGTTTGTTGATGACTGTAGTGAGTGCCTGTCTTGTTGAGTAAGCACTGGTAGATGATTGCAGCTGGTCTGTCTTGCTGTGAAGCACCTGTTTGGAGATCGATAGCAGTTAACGCTTATCCTGTCGTTGGATACCCTTTGGTTGATGATTATAGTCAGTGCCTGTCTTGCTGTTAGCTACCTGTTTGTTTGTTGATTACAATTAGTGCCTGTTTTGCTCTTACATACCACTAATGAAATAATCATTGTCAGTGCCTGTGTTGATTTTACCCACTCACTAGTTGATGATCACAGTCAGTGGCTGTCTTCCTGTCAACATTCCACTTGTAGATGTTCGTGGTCAGTGCTTGTCTTGTTGTCAACATCCTACTTGTAGATGATCGTAGTTAGCTTGTCTGTCTGTAAGCTATCCAAGGATCAAGGACTGACTTACTGTTACCTTGGCATGAACAGATGATCACAGTCAGTGCCTTGACTTCTCATGAGGCTTCCCAGTCATTGAAGCTTCATACTTTGTTGTTGTTGCTTGCATCCAAAAGCTTAAAACTCAGGCCAAATCACACACGAGATTACTGCAGTAAACAGAAAGTGGTTTTGAATGTTAATGTAGAATGTGAAAGACTACAGTTTTATAAGAAAGTTGAATCAGTCATTTCCATGATATTTTGACACCATTTCATGATGGAACGATTATTTACTCATCTTTCCTACAAGACTCACATGTTCTCCTGAAGTTCTGACATTGTCTGAGACGAAATAAACGGAAAAAAGCTTGAAAGAGACAGTGTCAATATGAAATAATCCATGACGAAGGTTTCATGGCATTCCACGATCGCTATCCGGCCTCAATGTGAGAAAGGGGTACAATTCTTGCACAACACCGACCAACCCCTGGAGCCAAACACGTAAAAACTGTCTTGCCAGCCCTAATTGCCGCTGCTTTGGCCCCAGAAACGTGCATTAAACAACACGGGGAAAGGACCAGGCTAAAATCCGCTTTCCCCTTGAGGCAAGTGGTGGAGAATGAAGGCAAAAAGTTCCAGGGGAGGGGTGAGGAGGTGAGGATTGTCAGATGGGAAGTGTGCCATCAGAGAAACAGGTGGGGGGAGAAGGTAAGGAAATCAGGGATGGAATGGGGGTAAAGGTGATTTTACCTAAATGAATAAGAGCAAAAACTTCAAAGCACAGAAAGAAAGAATGAGAGAGAGAGAGAGAGAGAGAGAGAGAGAGAGAGAGAGAGAGAGAGAGAGAGAGAGAGAGAGAGAGAGAGAGAAGGACAGAAAGACAGACACAAAGAGTGGAGACAGACAGACAGACACACACAAAGAAAGAGATATCAGAAAGAGACATAGAGAAAGGAGAGAGTGAAGAACTAATGGACAGATACAGATAAGGACAGACACAGATCAGACATACACATACAGAAACACACACACACACACACACACATACACACACACACACACACACACACACACACACACACACACACACACACACACACACAGAATGAATCAGACAGACAGACAGGCAGGCAGGCAGGCAGGCAGGCAGGCAGGCAGGCAGACAGACAGAATGAAGGCAGATAGACATATAGATACATAGGCACAATAGTTGAAAGAGACAGGTAGACAGAAAGAGACTGAGGCAGATAAGAGGCAGGAGAGAGAGAGAGAGAGAGAGAGAGAAGAGAGAGAGAGAGAGAGAGAGAGAGAGAGAGAGAGACAGACAGACAGAGACAGAGACAGAGAGACAGAGACAGACAGAGACGAAGAGGTGGAAACAGAAAGAAACAAACAGCGAGAAAGAGTGACAGACAGACAGAGAGGAAAACCAAAAGAGAAGAGAGGAAGAAGACAGAGGAAGACAAACAGATAAAGACGGATACTCTGAGAGAGAGAGAGAGAGAGAGAGAGAGAGAGAGAGAGAGAGAGAGAGAGAGAGAGAGAGAGAGAGAGAGAGAGACTCAAGACTCAAAAACTTTATTAAAACAGAGAGACAGAGAGAGAGAGAGAGAGAGAGACAGACAGACAGAGACAGAGACAGAGAGACGTACAGACAGGAAGAGACAGAGACAGGCAGACTGTCAGACAGACAGTTAGACACATAGATGCATAGACAAAAATAAATGAAAGGGACAGCCTGACACAGACTTAGAGAAGAGAGAGAGAGAGAGAGAGAGAGAGAGAGAGGAGAGAGAGAGAGAGAGAGAGAGAGAGAGAGAGAGAGAGAGAGAGAAGACAGACAGACAGAAGAGAGAGAGAGAGAGAGAGAGAGAGAGAGAGAGAGAGAGAGAGAGAGAGAGAGAGAGAGCTCTTATTCGACATGTCTGATCATTCAGTGCCTAGAGACACAGTTTTCTTTCCTTTCTCTGTGAAGACTATTTCTTTTATACCACTCACGTCATTCTGACAGGACACAGGGGTTGGAAGAATGGCTCAGTGACTACCTCACATGCATGGTCAGCAAGGTGATCCACAGACCAGGGTTACAGGGCACGTAAAACACAAACCAAAAGGCAAGCAAGTTCTGTAGCCCTTCAGGCCCTGCTCTCAAGGTGGACCCAGTGTCGATGTGCTTTCATGGCTGTGACCTTGGTTTGATTCTGTCGGGGTCAACAGTATCGGCAAATTCATAGAGGCTGTCGTTGGTGGCGTCCTCCGGAGAGAGCTCCATCATGTAGTCATTTGGGGATTGGCAAGTGGTGTCCCGAGTATGTTGAATTAGAATAGGCACCATTGAATTCCACCAAAGTGACTTGGCAGCAGTACAGTGTCTCCTCTGGTGGGTTGCCTCTTGATGGCAGGGATACTGAGAAACGGCGGTAAACAATGACGCTAAGGCAAAGAAAAAGAGAAAAGAAAGGAAAATAACAAAAGATGGGAGCAAAAGGTCAGTCAAGGAATGGCATGGAAACAAACAAACAAAAACAAAAGCTATAGCAGAATCGCGGGAAAATGGAGAAAGCAGCTGGGGAGATTTTTTTGAAGGACGTGGTGAGAACAAGTATGGAAAAGGTCGAGCAATGTGGAATAAGATTGGGGGGAGGAGGTAGTAAACTAGGTTGAACACAACTTCGGAATTAAACCCCCAATGGTGAGGACAAGATTAAGGATGATCAACCTTGCTTGCCCCCACACAATGCACCAAATGCGCCGAGTAGGAATCCTCGATCCCACAATCGGAATCTCCCGTCGAGGCTGATGTATGGACACCCGCTGCTCTACTAATTCTATTTAATGTTGAACGTGTTTCACATTCTCCCACACATGCTCTAACTCCTCCCATTCTACCGTCCCCCTCCCCTTTTTGTCTCTTTGAAGTAGGCATGACGTGTTTTAATCTTGAATACTCGTTTTATTTCTTTCGTAGTGTATCAAACTTTTGATACAAAGTAATCTACAAAATGTCCCCTCCCGTCTGCTCCCTCCAGCAACATCAAGCATGGTTTAAAAAAAAAGGGTTACCAGTGAAGGGTGACGGAATAAAGCTGATTGCTGGCGAAGGGTGACTGAAACAGCCATTATTAATTAACGAACATGTGAAAATGTAATCCAATCTATTTCTATTGAAGTACTCCCGTCCCTCCCTCCCTCCCTACCTCTCTCTCTCTCTCTCTCTCTCTCTCTCTCTCTCTCTCTCTCTCTCTCTCTCTCTCCTGTGCGTGCGTGCGTGCGTGCGTGTGTGTGTGTGTGTGTGTGTGTGTGTGTGTGTGTGTGTGTGTGTGTGTGTGTGTGCACGTGGGTGCGCGTGTGTGCCTGCGCGCGCGCACGTCTGTGTGTATAAAGTGTTCTCTTTCCATTCCTTTACTTCTACTATGTATTTGAAATGTTATCCAGACGAATCCCTTTTCATTTATATACTAATGAATTTCGAAATGCTTTGATTGTGTACGTTTATTGAGCTTTTCGGTTTGCCTTTTTCATTCCTTATCTTTCTGGCGCTGCAAATATGATCTTGTTCCCCCTTGACACAAAGATGGTATGGGTCAATGTCAATAAAAATATGTCTGAAGCGTCTAAAACGTCTCTCTCTCTCTCTCTGGGATAACTGATGACCTTAATCCTAGTCAGGATCTTAGTCAATATTTCAAGGTTATTTGATTTCCTGCTAGTATCCTTTGTACTGCTTGCACAAATTTTACAATAGTTACAGATGAATATCATCTCTTTTTCACTTTAAAAACCACATTAAATTTTTCTTATGGTAAGTGCATGGTCCCTTAGCGACGAAGCTGTGAGCAGCTTGTCCTAAACAGCCGTAGGCAACGGGACATTTTTTCTCCACCCTCTCTCTTACCAGCCACTGACATCAAAAGAGAGGAAAGAGAGTCAAACTCACTGACAGCAATCAGACAAGCCCAACGTTGCCGATACTGCCCCAAGCAATGTCAAAACTAAGCAGACTGGAACTTTCCGTACCATTGACCGCACTGTAAACGAGGTCCCTTTCCCGCTGACTGGCAATTTCCATTGGGAAAAGCCTCTGTAACTCACCGTCTGCTTCCATCTGCTGGTCAAACAGCTTACTTTATGACATCTGAACTGCTCTCAGGGTATGAGAGGAGATGTGTTCCAGGTTAAATGAAGATTTCGCCAATGTGCTCTATATGTTTCATACAATAATTGAAAAACAACATCACCTGTCGTTTCCATTCAGGTTCTCGTTTTTTTTTTATAACTTCATGTTTGCACTACTTATGGAAGTCATTTTGTAAAATGGTTCCGTGTGCTATTGACAAACTTGACAGCATTTCAGCAAATGCGAGATAAAAATGATCCTAAAGCCATAGGAAAGTGGGTTGCAAGTTGGGAAAAGAAATATTTCATTATTTGGGCAGGAAGGGAGCGGCGTTCTTAATCTGCTGCACTTGCAAGAAAGACAGAATTTCTGTGACTTAAGTGGGCTGTAAGTCCCATTTCCAAACAACACCAGCCACAGGCAATGTTATTACAATTTTGAGCAGAGTTTGAAAACATTTTAAACAATATTAGTGAATACTCGAGGTGCATCTCAGCCACTGTCTGAACCAACACACAAGGAACATGTACAAACAGCATCCCATGAAGAGCCTCTGCGCACGCTCCATACGTTGGCAACATTCAATCTTATTGGAGGTTAAAGTAAATGCCCGCCCAAAACTTCAGTAAATGTTGCCATCTGCAGCGTTCTGTTGCATGTCTACGAGCGAGGCGGGCTGATCTCAATAGATAAACAGCAGAGTTGGGGTGTCCAGTTGGCCTAGTAGTAAAACACTGAGTTCCCAGTCACTAGTTGTGAGTTCGAACCCTATAGC
Source organism: Conus ventricosus (assembly GCA_018398815.1). Lineage (NCBI taxonomy): Eukaryota > Metazoa > Mollusca > Gastropoda > Neogastropoda > Conidae > Conus > Conus ventricosus. Next base: position 82,377,581 of record CM031606.1, on the reverse strand, counting down.
CGCCTAACACAAGAGATGATTTTTTTGTTTTACTCCATATCCGGGTGTTATCGTTCTAGCGGTACCACCACTATATTATCGTTTTGGTGATAGCCATCTTAATGTGTTGCCGTTCTGGTGATGACTGATTAATGTGTTGTCATTTTTATGGTACCTACCTTAATATGATCTCGTTTTTGTGGTGTCCATTTTAACGTGCGGTCGTTTTCGGAGTACTGTCTTCATGTGTTTTTGTTGAAAATTGTACCAATTTTAATGTGTTGTCGTTATGGTGGCACCAATCTCAAGGTGCTGTCAGTCTGGTGGAACATCTTCATGTGTTGTCTTTCTGGTGGTTTCGACCTTAATGTGTTGTCTTTTGGTGGAACATATGAAGGTGTGTCATTCTGAAGGAACATGTTAATGTGTTGTCGTTCTGGTGGAACGTTTTAAGATGTTGTCGTCCTGGTGGAACATCTTAATGTGTTGTTATGGCCGTACCCATTTTTACTGCATTGCCATTTTGGTGGTTCCCATCTTAACATGTTGTCATTATGGGTGGTGACCATATTAAGTGTTGTTGCTCTAATGGTACCCACCTCGATGTGTGGCTTTACTGGTACCCTCTTACTGTATTGTTGTTCTGATATCACCAATCATTGTGTAAGAACGTTCTGGTGGCACTCAGTTTAATGTGTTGTTGTTCTGGTCGGACCTGACTTCACGTGTTCTCGTTCTGATGATATCCACTTAGTCTGTTTTCAACCTGGTGGCGCCCAACTTAATGAACTGTCGTCCTGGTGGTACCCTTCTTAATGTGTTGTCGTTCTGGTAGCATCATATATGTTGTCATTCTGGTGGCGCCCATTTTAATGAGTTGTCGTTCTGATGGTACACATCTTAATGTGTTGTTGTTCGAATGGTATCAGTCTTAATTTGTAGTTGTTCCGGTGACACCTACTTAATGTATTGTCGTTCTGGTTGGACTATGTTGTGTGAGATAACCACCCCTCACTCTCACCTCCCCCCCACACACACACACTCACTCACTTACTCACTCACTGACAATCACATAAACATACACACAAAGGCATACGCATACTTCCCATACCTCCTTCTTCTCTACTCAAATGGTTATACCTACCTCCACGAAGAGATTGCAGATGTTAAACCTGAATGCAGCAAATTCTTCACCAGTCCCTTTCACTGATTAGGGAGACCTGATCCACCTGACGTCAGACGAAGTAATACAAAATATGGATGTGTAATCAAATTAGACCATACCACCTGTAAATTTTGGTTATTCAAATCATAATCATAACAAATACTGGCAAAACAGACTCAATATTCTGTCAATAGTTACTTATTGTAAGTGCGAAAACATAAGCATCGTAACTCTATACTGATGTAAAAGTCTCTGAAAGATTTTCAAATGTATACCGCCATACTATTCAAGACTTTTTTTTATATCTGCCACCACAGTATACAAGGCATCCTCATAGTTTGACTGTATAAGTAAGTTAATTCTGAAGCAATTTCGGTTATCATGATTTGTTTGATTTCATGCTCAGAATATGGAGAGCTGGAGAGCAGAAGAGATAAGTAGGTAGACTGTATGAAAGTGAAGAGAAACACACGCACATGGAACACCTCTTCCCCACGAAGTAAACATTGTTTTCAGCTCATTGAAGAGCTTTGGGCAGGTGTGAGCAAAGTCAAAGTGTAACAAAATAAGACAGGCTTGTCAAGCAAATTTATAGGTAAGCAGAGAGAGAGAGAGAGAGAGAGAGAGAGAGAGAGAGAGAGAGAGAGAGAGAGAGAGAGAGCGTGTGTGCACATCCATCTGCACTTTTGACTATGTATGCACACAGGATCAGTGAAGATGAGTGAAAGTGAGCAAAGAAAATCAAGACAGGCCCTTGTCAAATCTTCGAAGCCCTGAAAGTGAAGACAAACGAGGCAGGCAGGACGGGGGAAAACGAGCTGTAAAGTTCCACACGTTCACAGCCCAGACGGGAAAACTCCACCGGCTCGTTCTGTCTTCAAAGTTTCCCGCCCTTCCCTGTCCACTTTCAAGGGAGATAAGCACAACCAGCTCTACATCAACGTCAGTGCTCTTGGCCTGAATCGCTCTCCAACGCCTGAACTCGCGTGATTGAAAAAAAAGTAAATAAAATCAAATAAAGCAAATGTCATCACACTCAAGCAGAGTCGTTTCATCAATAAATCGATCACAGGGGCTGAGTGTGAAAGCCATCCAGGATCGTTGTGGAAGCCGTTTTCATGTTCAAATCTTTAAAGAGGGAAATGAAAAACACAAAATCAAAAGTTTGCTTGTTTTTCTCTCTTTTTTTGTGTATGTGTTGTCACGGTGATCTGAAGGACTCTTTCTTCATCTGTACTCATTTTCTTTGCTTCTCAGAAAGCATCTTGAAAGATATCTCTTACTGAAGCTCAATTCTTGGATAAACTCAATTTGGTACTCCTGCGAGAAATATCATTAACTATTTCCCTCTTCTGTTGTTGTTGTTGTTGTTGTTGTTGTTGTTGTTGTTGTTCTTGTTCTTCTTCTTCCTACTCTTCTTCTTCTTCTTCTTCTTCTTCTTCTTCTTCTTCTTCTTCATTCACTTGGATCTCAGTTACTGTACTGTTAACAACGTTCCATGACCCACTCAAGTCAATTATAGTCAGCAACAACCCCACAGTGATTCCTTTTTAAGTCCCTAATTATCATGTTCACATAGACCAATATCAGCCTTTTCTGTCACTTTATTGACTTTATCTTTGTTTATGACCATGGCAGTTTACTTAAGGATACCTCTTTGTGAACAATTCCCATGTGAGCAGAGCCACTGGACACTTACCCCTACTCCTTCCTCACCGACCATCTACACAGAGCAAATAGTCAAACCCACTGACGGTAGTGAAACAAGTCCAAAGTCGTCGATTATGCCCTCAGCAACGTAAAAACTTAGCAGACTGGAACTTTCCCCACCAACGACCTCATTGTAAACCACGTCCCTTTTCCACCATCCAGCATGTCCCTGTGGAGAAGTATCCACCACTCACCGTCTGCTTCCATCTGCCAGTCAGCCAGCTACCTTTATTACATCCGTGCTGCTCTGAGCATGCTTCAAGGAGACGTGCTGCAGTTTAAATCAAGGTGTTGCCAAACAGAAGTCACGTAGTTGAGTTGTTTTTTTTACTCTTACAGCTGAAATGCACTGTGAGAGTCCTACTGCCAGTACATCACAGACTTTTTTTTCTGCTGTCCAATCTTCAGTGCCACTTCAATGGTACTGCATCTGCAACGCTCATTCCAGCCTTACCTAACCCACCAGAGCCTCAGCAGTGCCAATCCATAGGAAGCAGTCGATGTCAAATCGTCACGAGGCAACCCACTAAAGGAGACACTGCACTATTGCTGAGTCACTTTGGTAGTGTTCAGTGGTGCATGTTTTGATACAACATACACTGGACACCATCTACTGGGCCCCGTATTAATGGCAATCATTGTTTGATTTCGGACCAGGCGTAATCTCTCTCTCTCTCTCTCTCTCTCTCTCTCTCTCTCTCTCTCTCTCTCTCTCTCTCTCTCTCTCTCTCTCTCCCCCCAGAAGATGCCACCATATCCTTCCAACGACAGTTCACATGATTGTGCCAATACTGGCGACCCTGACAGAATCAAACCAAGGCCATAGACGCGGAAAGACAATCAAAACTTAGGTAAGCATGACAGCCGGGCATGAGGGACCACAGAATTGGAGACATTTATCTTATGCTGATCGATGAAGTTGGGGATGATGAAGATGATGCTATGGATTTATTTTCATGTCTGAGACAGGGCTGTATGCTATTCTTACTTTCATTATATGTCCCAACAGACACTTGCAGTGTTGCTCAGGAAATATGACCGACACTCTTAGAGACGCAACCATTAAGTAGATGAAAGTCAACTCTGCGATCCAATCTTCCCATCTGAGCCTGTAGCAAAGTCAACTCTGCATAGAAGCGGGACAGGGTAGAAAAATACTACAAATGGCTCTGATGGAAATCGAACCCACGACTTGCCAGGCGGGGGTCCGGGTCACTAACCGCTGCGCCAAGGTGATTGGTGGTACATTACACACTAACTATACACACCCCACCCATCGTTCCTTCCTCGCTCTGGCAGTCGTCACTAACGCCAGCTTTGCCGTATCAGACGAAGTATTACAAAACGGCAGAGTGAATAACAGTTTTTTTTTGGTCTGAGTTTGACCCAGTTCAGCTCAAAATTACGGGTATAATAAATGTAGCTTTCAGTTTACGTACGTTTCAGATAAACTTTGCATTTATAGCTGTTTCATGAAATGGTGTTTAAAGGAAATCTGTAATACGTTCCAGTGAAACCATTTAGAATCCCAGACTACCAACACTGCTACTAATTTTGGTATCAGAACTTCCTGACAATTATCCATTACCTCTGCTGTGTGACGGCAAGCCTCCAGTACATGTGACAGCTCTATAATCCAACACTGTCTGAATGTTCCTGTTAGTGTTCAGATACACCTGACATGTTTCAGTACTATTAAAAAAAAATCCTGAAAAGTCTGAGATAACATTTAATCAATACATCAGTGACAAAATTAGAACACTTGCAAGAGCGTCCACATTATTGCCCATTTGGAATCTAAGGAAGATCACGAATGAATATCTGCGACATCTCTGTAAAGTTCTTGGTAACACACCTGCCGGTGTCCAAGTCACTGAAGTGCTATCCTGAGTCTGTTCCATGTTAATAGCATGAAAATGTGATTTTTCAATCAGCAACAAAATAAAAAAAAGGCAAGAATGACCATATTGTTCCCCATGTAATATCTTGGCAATATTACAAAAGATATCTAAAAAAAAAAGCTCTGTAAATATCCTGACAATACACCTACCCAATGCCCCAGTCTCTAACATGCTATTCTGAGTTCGTTTTATCTTATTACATGAGAATTTTGAGTTTTTGAAAACTTTTTCATGAGAATGGTTGCAAAACATTAACACCCCCCCCCCCCCCAACTCATCACTTTATCTAAAAAAAAAAACGTGCGTACCTTCAGCAGCTGCACTGAATGAACCATAACGCTTGAACAGTCCACGCTGCTGGTAAACTAGTCCTTTCCCTACCAGCCACACATCTTCTCACAGCCATTGTCTGTCACTCAACTCCTGGCTGAATGCCTCAGTCAGCCGGCATGGGAGCCTTACAAAACACTCACAGAGAAAAGAGAGAGACCCGGCGCCTTGCACAGCTGCAAATTGCATATTATCTTCCAGACTTATCATATCTATTTTTGTTACTTACGTTCATGATGTATTTCAATTACTGATTGCCGTGGGTTGGTGTTAAAACAGTGATCCTATCTTGCTTCAAAATAAAAATATTTCAGTCCATTGCAAACGAATTTTTCTTTAATATTAGAACGTCAGTATTACAGACACATACCTCACAATTTCACCTCTTGTTGGATTCTCACACAGCGGACAAACCTGCGAAATCTGCTAGAGATCATTTCTGATATTGGTTTTAGTCATATCATGGTAACCTAAGCATGTACACACGCAAACACACAAACATGCAAAATAAAAAAAGTAGAGAAAATTTATTCCTTTGACCCTATTTAGATAAAATATCACACACACACACACACACACACACACACACACACACACACACACAACACACACACACACACACACACACACACACACACACACACACACACACACACACACACATACACACACACACACACACACACACACACACACACACACACACACACACACACACAGAGAACTGGACTGGAGTATCATGACAGAAAGGCTGAAAATGCACACAGTACAAGGATGTGAAAAATGAAAGTCACATGGCGTGCATTTGGACCATTTTGCAACCAAACCTACATCGACCAAACGTTTCCAAGTCTTACAGTGCTGTAGGCATATTTAGAGCTGAAAATACTGTGCATAGCTGCTTAAATTTATTTTCAGTTTTTTTTTCGCCATCATACGATTTATATCATTGCTTACTACCAACAGTATACGTCATGCACTTGGATAGTGATTTGCTATGTTGCAGGTTATTTTAAAGAGAGAAAATTGAGTTTGGTTTTAATTTGGGGTCTTCGAAACAATTAACTATGGCAGCGACGACACACAGAATCAAGCCACGGTAACGTTTAATAAATGGAAACATATCACTTTAAAGTGACTGGAAACAAAACAATATTTCATTGACATTTTGGCTATGATCTTTAGAACGTTAGAAATGGATGAAAGCGTAAGGGTGTCCATAAAAACATTAATCTCTCAGGTGGATCTTCATTCCCAAAATCCTAAAAATCAGATCAATGCACTTATTTATTTTTTATGTATCAATGTCCAAGTCCTGTTTCTATATTTGGACACAAAAAGTTAAACACAGCATCCCAGTCCATGTGGATTAAAACCCGAGATTGTTGCAGACAATTGTAATGCCTTGAGCCACAAGCTTTGGTAAAGATGTAAGCCATCACGCAACAGAAACGGAACTCAGAAAAGAGACATGGAAGCTGATACATGCGAGAAGCCATGTCTCATTTTTAATTTGACATAGTATTGTTTTGGTATCACATTTTCACTTTCCGTATCGGGAAGAGTTCATTCACTTCTCAGTGAGTCAGATGTTTTGCTTGTCCGTGCGATGCACTTTGATGTAAGGAGTCACCTGTAAAATCTAGCGCTTTCGATGTATTGAATTATCCTTTAAATATGAAGTCCATTAAACTAGGCAGCGTTTGAAACACTTTGATAAAACAGAGTCACGGAATCCTCATGGAAAAGACAAACTGCGTATTCCAAATCCATGTGGCAAACACTGTGTAACATTCAATAACAGGCAATTATCAGCGCTTAATCACTTGCTGTGTAAAGCAGCATGTTCTTGATGTTGACTATGAATTAGGAGTTATGGCAACAACATCCACAATATCTTAAATCAAATCTGGTTCATTCCATGCTGGCTCTATACTATTCCTTTTCCAAAATCTATTTTACCCGCTTTACCGTACTTAACCTACCTCGAAATTTCTTTGCAGATGAAGAATAATGCTATCATTTACGTTTGTTGTCCTCTGACACAATTTATACATTTCTTAGGACAAAATATTCCATGTTCACCAGACTTTCCCTGCAGCAATGAGTCTTTAAAGCCTTTCAGCATCTGTCCCAAACATCTGAATGTTCTCCCGTTTTTTTTATAGCAATAATGTTCTTGTTCTTTCTTTCAATCAACACTAAATTTCCATCTTGTTCCAACTTTAAAGGTCGGATACGGCTACTACTTCATCCCGGACACTGTACTGTCCAGAATGGACCTTCCCTGACATGACAGCAACAATTACATTCTGAATATCAGCCAGTTTCTTTTTATGAGAGATTACAGAGGGTTTGGTTTGCGTATTGACATTTATCCCACACCCCTTTCAATACCTTAGCAGGGAAATAGCGTTCTTTACTTTCTAGCTTCCGTATATGTGAGCCAGTAGTGTCACGTCTTCAAAAGAACAAAACATCCAGTGACATTCCATTGCCAGAAGTCCAAAACATGTGATTCGTGTCACAATTGCCGCCACTGGGTTTCCTTCTTAAGGCGAGTCGGCACTGCTTCATGGCTGCGGGATTGCAAAGAGATTTTCTGCGTCCTCCCTGATGATGATGACAGTGATTGTTGTGTGGAGGACTATGTGTTGCCACTCTCAATCAGTCTCATAAAGAACTGCTTATGTCTAGAGGATCACTCTCGGTGTGTAAATAAACACGCACACACACACACACACACACACACGCACGTACGCACACACACACACACACACACACACACACACACACACACACACACACACACACACATACACACACACACACACACACACACACACACAAACACACACACACACACACACACACACACACACACACACACACACACACACACACACACACACAGTTGTGTACACACATATCCAGAGAGAGAGAGAGAGAGAAAGAGAGGGAGGGTGGGAGAGAGAGAGAGAGAGCGTGATGTGCTGAAAAAGCCAAAAGGCAAATAAACACACAGGGCAGACTGTAAGGGTAACAATTTTTCAATACACGATTTTAACCAGGCCAGTAATTTTTTTTGAAAATATGTCTTTTTCAGTTGTAACAAATACAAGCATGAAAAGTGTATAGTTGGCTATCAGCTGGAAAATGGGAATGTGTAAAAGAGAGTAGAGAATGACGACAATCGAGAGAGAGAGAGAGAGAGAGAGAGAGAGAGAGAGAGAGAGAGAGAGAGAGAGAGCGAGAGCGAGAGAGAGAGAGAGAGAGAGAGAGAGAGACAGAGAGAGAGAGAGAGAGATGGAAAAGGATGTGAAGTGAACTGGAACTCCTTACGCACGCATAGCAAAGTATTCATGGCATAACATTTATAAGGGAGGAACGTAAGTGTACATAGAAAGAAAACGGCAGACGATGCAGTCGCTTATAGTGGCTAAAAAGATCTGACCTCAGAAAGTCGAAATACATAAGAAACGTAGCAAACGAAATTACATAACGACATGTAGAAGGAACTTCTACAGTTAACACATCAACTGACATAATATAAGATTAAATAACAGACAGAAGGAACGTAAGTATAGTTGAAAGGAAGAGCAAGAAGGGATCAGTCCCCTGCAGAGGCGAACCATAGGCTGACTTGGGGTTGTATTGGTAAACCCTCGCACCGAGGGATAAGAGGGAAAACGGAAAATCTGGAGGGAAAAAAGCCCTAGTCAGACGCAGCTAAGGAGAAAACAATAGCAAAACCATCCCTTTAAGATAAACTGGAAAGGGTGAAAGGGGGTAGGAATTGAACAGGATGGTGTGAGAGGGCAGGATGGACGGAAGATGGGAAGGTGGAAGGAAGTGTGTGGGAAACAATGTGTCAGAAAAGCAACACACAAAAAAGTGATGTTGTAAACAAAATGATGTAAGGAAATGAGGGAGGTACGGGGCGTGAATGGGCTGGTGAGAGGAGACCTTTGCGAAAAGAAAAGAAAACTTGACAATGTAAAGAGAATCTGAGAACACTGCAGATAATCACAGTACTTTTTTTCGTCCCGCCGTTCGTCCTTATCCTTTCCACACTTAATATACACTTCAAAAGCTCTCTCCCTCCCTCCCCCCCCCCCCCCCTCTCTCTCTCTCTCTTTGCCTTTCATTCAGGATGTTTCCTCTTTCACTTTAACATCCCATACCCATTTCCATTTTTACATGGAATCTTTCTCCTATTCTGTGCTTTCTTTTATTCTAAATTCTTTTCTCTCTCTCTCTCTCTCTCTCTCTCTCTCTCTCTCTCTCTCTCTCTCTCTCTCTCCATCCAGTCCTTTACTTGGCACTTTTGTTTTGCTTGCTGCTTTATCATGTTCCTTTTCTTCACATGCAAAGATCCTAGCCCTCTCCCCACCAAAACATTACCCCCCCCCCCCCCCCCATCTCTCTCTCGCTCTCTCTTGCTTACCTTTCAAACAGAAATCATTTTGTCATTCTCTTCTCTTTTGCGCCCTATTTCTCTTCATTTCCCAAAGGCCATAGCCAACTACCTCACCCCTCTCTCTCTCTTCTCTCTCTCTCTCTCTCTCTCTCTCTCTCTCTCTCTCTCTCTCCTCTCTCTCTCTCTCTCCCCTCTCTCTCTCTCTTCCATCATATTGATCAAAAACATATCTACACCCCTTTTCCATTTCGTAATCCGTTCATTACTTTCTCCATTTACTTAAGTCTCCTTACCTTTTTCTGAACTCTTCACCTCGTTGTTTTTTTCCGCCTTGTACTTTTCAGCCTACATTTTCCCTATTTCAGTCATCCTTTTTTCCCATTTACGTGAGGCTGCAGGTTTTACAATACTAGGTAGTTATATTATACGCTGTCAGCGTTTCCCATGGTGACATACTTCCTCTCTTGTGTTTAATATGAGAGAGAGAGAGAGAGAGAGAGAGAGAGAGAGAGAGAGAGAGAGAGAGAGAGAAAGAGAGAGAGAGAGACAGAGACAGAGACAGAGACTATCTTTAAATACTTATTCGACTGGTCCTCAAATATATCCTGTTGATTTAAACTTGTCTTGCTGCTACAAATACCATATCCAGTATATGTTTGTTATGCGCGCCAGCATGCTCAAATTCTAGATTACTCTATACTGTAACGTTTTTTTTGTGTGTTTTCCATTGAAGCCGTTCATGGTTTGTGAGAAAGCTGTCTGAAGTAATTCATATTTAGCCCATGAATTTAAGTTATTTCATGTACGTCATTCCCCTTACGCTCTCCCGTGTATTCAGATTCTTTTTTTAAAAACTATTTATACTGTCCCAAAAAGAAAGAAAGAAAAATGGATGTTTAGATTTTGTTCGATTTATTTATATTCAAAAATAATTTGCAGGATAAGTAGTTTGTGACTTGTCAGCTAGCCATAGGTAGATGATGTCATTTCACGTACGTCATTCCCATACGCTCTCCCGTGTATCCAGATTCTTCTTTTACTATTTATACTGTCCCAAAAAAGAAAGAAAGAAAAATGGATATTTAGATTTTGTTCGATTTATTTGTATTCAAAAAATATTTTGCAGGATAAGTATTTTGTGACTTGTCAGCTAGCCATAGGTAGATGACTGTAGCCAGCGCCTGTCTTGTTTAATGGCTACCTATTGGTAGATGATTGCAAATGGCACCTGTCATGTTGCTGGTAACCCATTGGTAGATAACTGCATTTAGTACCTGTCTTGCAGTTAACTACCTATTTGGTATATGATTGCAGTTAGCGTCTGCCCTGCTGTTTGCTACCTATTTAGTGATTGGTTGCCGTAACTGACAATCTTGTTGTTCATTACCCTCGTTCATACGCACCATGAGTCGAGTAAGTGATCACAGTCAGTGCTTTACCTTGCTTTAACCCACCCACTAGTAGATGATCACAGTGCTTGTCTTACTGTTAGCTATCCATGGATAGAGAACTGTCTTACTGTTAACTTCACATGAACAGATGATCACACTCCGTGCCATGAGTCGTAGGAGCTTCTTACCTTGTTGTTATTGCTTGCATCCCAAAGCTTAAAACTTATGTCACATCATAGATGAAATTACTGTAGGTAGACAGAAAGTGGTTTTGAATGTTAGTATAGAATGTGCAAAACGACACTTTTAAAATAAGAAAATTAAATTAGTCACTTCCATGATTTATTGACCACATTTCATGATGGAACAATTACTTACCCATCTTTCCTTCAATACTCACTCATTCTCCTGAAGTTCTGACAGTGTCTGAGAGGAAATAAACGGAACAAGAGCTTGGGAGAGAAAGGGACAATGCGAAATCATCCATGATGAAGGTGTCATGACACATGCAATCCACGATCACTACCCGGCCTTAATGTGAGAAAGGGGTACAATTCTTGAACAACACCGACTAACCCTGGAACCAAACATGTAAAAACTGTCTTGCCAGCCCTAATTGCCGCTGCTTTGGCCCCAGAAACGTGCATTAAACAACACGGGGAAAGGACCAGGCTAAAATCTGCTTCTCCCTTGAGGCAAGTGGTGGAGAATGAAGGCAAAAAGTTCCAGGGGAGGGGTGAGGTGGACGAGGAAATCAGCGATGGAATGGAAACACACACGCACACACACACACACACACACACACACACACACACACACACACACACACACACACACACACACACACACACACACACAATGACAACAACATCCTTTTTTTCTTTCCTTTCTTCCCAATAGGAATGGTAGCCCTTTAATCAGTGATCATTTCTATCCCTATCCAGCCACTATTAGTATTACTAATATTACTACATTTATTATTGATACTTTTATTATTGTGATCATTCCGTACTATAGTTTACTTTCTATTCTTTGACCATTTTTTTTTTATTCCTTTCCACCAATAATTATCACTATTAAGATTACTTCTATCATTATTACTGTCTTTACTATTATCATCATATTACTGTCACTACTGTCATCTTCATCATAATCATTATTACTGATGTCATTATTGTTATTGCTGTTAATTCATTATCATAACTACTATTCTGCTTATAATTACTAGGTTCTGTTATCACTAGTCTCATCACTAGCAAAATGATGTAGTAGTAATAGTAATAATAAGTTTACATGCCATAAATTAATTAGAGAAAAAATGTATTTGTCTATGTGTGGGTATAGAATAATACTGTTAACCTTTCACTCACAGATCATCGCTATTGCCTTTTCGCTAACTGTTAACATTATTAACAATACTTTATTTATCCACATCACCTTCTCCCTGCTCCAGTAGCACTGCTAACGTTTACTCATTGACCATCTCTATTCCTTTCCACCAACTATTGATTTTATTTTATTGTAATACACCTTACCTCCCCCTCTCTCTATTTCTGGGGATTCTAGTCATTATCTCAGTCAATATTTCAAGATTATTTCATTTCCTATTAGAATCCTTTGTATTGCTTGAACGAATTTTACAACGATTCAGGACGAATATCAGCCTTTCTTTCACCTTAAAAACCGTCTGATTTTTATTTTCTTATGATAACTGAAGTGTCCCCTAGCGACGTAACTGTGAGCTGCCTGTCCTGAACTGCCCTGGGCAACAGGACATTTACATTCACCCTCTCTCTTCCCATACCAGCCATCGACAACAAAAGAGAGTCAGACTCACTGACAGCAATCAGACAAGCCCAAAGTTGCCGATTCTGCCCCCAGCAATGTCAAAACTAAGCAGACTGGAACTTTCCGTACCATTGACCGCACTGTAAACGAGGCCCCGTTCCCGCTGACAGGCGATGTCCCTTGGGAAAAGCCTCTGTAACTCACTGTCCGCTCCCATCTGCTGGTCACACAGCTTACTTTATGACATCTGCACTGCTCTCAGAGCATGAGGGGAGACGTGTCCCAGCTTAAATGAGCACTCACACACGTCTTGGTATTTATCACATTACCTTTTTCTTCTTCAGATTTTGCAAAGAGTGCATCACAGACCTACTGTGCCAACTGAACAATACACTCTCTTCCTCAAATTATAATTCAAGCGAACTGGGTATTTTTGAGTCATTATGAAAACGTGTATGAAACAATTAGATACACAAAACAAATAACAAAATTGGTCATTTCTTAATCTCTCTCTCTCTCTCTCTCTCTCTCTCTCTCTCTCTCTCTATCTCTCTCTCTCTCTTTCTGTGTGTGTGTATATATATATATAATATATATATATATATATATATATATATATATATATATATATATATATATTATATATATGTGTGTGTGTGTGTGTGTGTGTGTGTGTGTGTGTGTGTGTGTGTGTGTGTGCGTGCGTGTGCGTGCGTGCGTGTGTGAGTGTGTATGTGCGCATATTCAAGTTCTGATGGGGTCAGCTTGCAATTATGACCTCTATAAACATACTTTTCAATATAGGTAAACGTTATATGAATTTGGATCTATATATGTGTTTATAGGTTGCAAACGCTCTAAATGTAGCAAGAGAATCCGAAATATTTCAGCGATTAGCCTTACATGTAATCCATATAAACACATTCATACACACATACATTCATGCATGTATACGTATGCATGTACAAAAAAGTCAGAAGCTGACAATGTTCTATTGTATGCGCGCGCACACCACACACACACACACACACACACACACACACACACACACACACACACACACACACACACACACAGAGTCTAAACGGGTACACCTGATTTCAAACATGTCTGCTTTCAGGCATCTTCTCTTAATGGAAGAGGGAAGGTGGCGCACAATAAAAACAGTTACTGATTGGTTTAGGTTGTTACTGAATCTATACTGTGAGTGACTGTATACATTTCAGGCCTATTTAAACAGCTTCATCTCCAACTCCAATGAGACATGCCATTCTTATGATTGTTGATTCTTTACGAAAAACAGTTATTGGTTTTCTTGGATATGTTAAGTCATGTTGATTTTAGCCCATACGAGCTCAAAGACCATATGAACAAGATGGTTGGATGGACAACTAGCGCAACCCTGCATCCTTACTTCCAGCACTAAGAAAATGACAAAACAAAAATAATTATAAAACATTAGAAAAGTGCAGATGAAAACTCAAAGTCGATTAACAAAAAGAGCGAGACAGAATAAAGAAGAGTGAGAAGTAAACGTACATTTCTGGCACAGGTTTCACAATTCAAACAAAACTAGACACACAAAAATATTTGTCATTTAGAGCCTGATGAAAGTTGATTCTTAACATCAAAACGACAGATCTAGAGCCAATTTCAACCATCCACATGCTAACATTGATCACTTCAAGTGCGGATAACTCAACAAGACAGACACACGCTTCTATTATTCCTTTAATTGAGTCTCCTAGCACAACAATCCAGTCCGAACTCGTCCGATAATTCTGTCAAGATCAATACTGAATAAGAAAAACCACTCATAATAAAAGAATTCCATACATTAGAAAAAAAATCGTCGGACGACAATAAATCGACGAATGAAAGATTACAAGCCATTAGAAAGAAGAAAATGGAAGGAGCTTTGATAAGATCTAGAGCCAGGTGGATTTCTCAAGGTGAAAAGATCACAGATTATTTTTAGTAGTCTAGAGAAGCAAAGTTATGTTAGTAAACAAATGATTTAATTGATCGATATGCATGGAAATGCTTCAACAAATACTAAAGACATTATAGGTGAAGTGAATATCTTCTACTGTCAGTTACATAAGAGAGGCCAAGTGGAAGAATGTAACATCGACAAGCTTGTAGAAGAGCTTCCCAAACTTGATCACGAAGTTTGAGTTACTGTTGAAGGGAAGATAACATTAGAGGAAGCAGCCACAGCTCTTAAAGATATGAAAAATAATGAAAGTCCAGGAAGCAGCGGATTCACCTCTGAATTCTTCTGGAAACGAATTGAGGTTTTTTCGTCGTGTCACTTAATCAAGGATTTCTGTGACTCAGAAAGAAGGAATTATAATATCATTTCTCAAGCTGATAAATCTAAGGAATACGTCAGAAACTGGCGCACTATCACATTATTGAATGCCATATATAAAATTGGGTCAGCATGCATAGCAGATAGTATAAAAATCACTTCTTCCGAGTCTAGGCAGTAAATATCGAGCAGGATTTATCCGTGGAAGATATATTGGGGACAACATTAGACTCATATATGATTTGATATACCACTGAAATAAAGAAAATCTTCCAGGGTTACTGTTACGTGTTGACTTCGAAAAAGCTTTTGATACCATTGACTGAAATTTTATGTTGAAAGTACCTAAAGCCTTTGGCTTTGAAGATGACATATGTAGTTGGATAGATATGTTATATAGAAATACTAAAGCCGCTGTAATGATAGATGGACAAACGTCAAACTGGTTTAAAATCGGTGGGGCTTGTTGACAGGGTGATCCTATTTCGCCATATTTATTTGTTTTATGTGTTGAAATTTCAGTAAACATGATTCGACAAAGCAAAAATATCAAGGGAATATTCCTATATCATATTAAATATAAAATTGCCCAAATTGCTGATGACACACAATCTTTTCAAAACGGAGATTGAACATCGTTTGAAGAAACTATAAAAATCTTGGATGAATTTGGAAGGATATCAGGTCTGAATATGAACTGTGAAAAGACAATTGTTATTTGGCTAGGTCGTGAAAGAAAGTCAGGAAAGAAGTACATGCCACATGTTAAGATGGCATAGAATCCTCCCAAATTTAAGATATTAGAAAAATGGCTCACAGCAGAGCTCACAGATTGCATGGATATGGATTCTACTGAAACGTTCTCAGAAATAAAGTAGTTATACAGAGTTTGGGTTAAAAGAATTCTAACGCCACTAGGAAGAATAGCAATTTTGAAATCTTTAATACTGTTGAAATCATGTATTTATGGATACTTCTATCGAATCCACCAGACGGATTCTTGGAGGCATTGCATCTTCTATGTCTAAAGTTCGTATGGAATAATAAACAAGACAGAAGCAGCAGAAAGATCGCAGGAAAAGAATGGGTAAAGGAGGCTTTAGATTTCCAGATTAAAACTGTTTAATGCAAGCTTTGAACTTAGGATAGATAAGGAAACTAAGGACTACAAATCATAAATGGAAAAGGATTGTAACTTTTTTATGCCCGAATGTACAAAAACTAGATGTACTCGGACCGAATTGCCTGTTCACTTGGGACGAGAAAACCTTGTTTTCGAAAGACACATTTCAAGCTTATAAAATATTTTTCAATAAAGTTCAACCCACTAACCCATCTGAAACTCATTATTTTTCAATGACAGAATAAATATGAACAGCATTTCATTAAACAAGAACGAATGGATTAATGAAAATGTATGTAATATTGGAGATCTGTGCAAAGAAGGTGGTAGTTGCTTGACCTATAATGAATTTTTCGACAATTGCAACATACGGGCTAATTTTCTAAGTTATGCAGCACTCATAAAAGAATATAAATCTTTGAATATTCGTGTGGAAAATAATGAAAAATCTAAAGATTGCAAAACTGTAAAAATCTTAAAATCAGTGAAAAAGGGAGCACAATTATAGCATGATATCCTTGTCGAGGACGGTTCAAACCAAACTGCTGCCATAAATGAAATTATAAATTGAAATATAAAATCAACAGGCAAAAAAGCCTTTTAAACTAATATTGAGATTCACGAAACAAAGTTGAAGTGGTTTCAGATGAGATTGATGCATAGACTCCTACCAACAAATGTAGTGTTGATGTGCATGTGGGTCAAATCTGATGACAAATGTACGTTTTGCCCACAAGCAAAAGATGCATAGAACATATGTTCTGGAGATGCATACACGTAAATGCTTGTTGGGAAAAATTTAAACAAGTAATTAAAGATAGATGCACACATATAACCTCTTCTCTTTTAAACGAAAAAATAATATTGTTTGGACACGACACAGATGATAAATCTAACAGAATGTTAGGCTATATCCTGCTGTTTGCTAAATTCTATATTTACACATGTGAATTAAAAAAAAAAGAATTTCCTCATGTAAATGTGTTCATTAAGTTATCAAAAGACAGGTCTGAAATAGGAAAGTACGTCGCTTATGTTAACTTCAACATGGTGAGGTTTAACACTGACTGGCATAAGTGTAAAGAATTAATAGAAGAAAGTGAAGAAATGTAAACACGAAAATATATGTTTCATTAAAAAACAAAACAAAACAAAACAAAAATCACCAAGCCAGTTAAGAGTATGTAATCATACTGTCTGCGTATTCATTAACAAACATTTTTTGATACGCTAGGATGCCATCTATAGATAATGATATGCATGCTTTTTTATAGGACTGGCTGGCAGATATTCATGCTCCTCTTTTGTATGTGTATATTTGTTTTTGATTTGTGTCTGTCGCTCCCTTTTATGATCTTTCCTTTATTCTGTCCAGAATTTAATTATAGTTTCCCTTATCTTCTCAACTGTGAAATATTGAAATAATATGTACAGAAAAATTGAATTGAAAATAAACGCGTAGTAAAAAAAAAAGATTTTTCAAAGGATTCAAAGGATGAAGAATTAAAGTGGTGGCACAAAAAATCGTAACTCTATACTGATGCAAACGTATCTCAAAGATTTACAAATGCATACGTCCGATTTTAATACAAGACATTTGTATATCTACCGCCACGTTTTACAAGACATTCTCATTTTTCTTATTACACAAGCAAGCTAAATCTAAAGCGATTTCAATTATCATGATTCATTTAGTTCATTCTCAGATCAAGTGGATCTGGCGGGCAGATGAGGTAAGTAAGTAAACTGAATGAAACTGAAGAGAAACACACCCCGCTGAACACCACTTCTAAACGAAGTTCACAACATTGTGTAAACTGAATGAAATTGAAGAGAAACACCCCCGTTGAACACCACTTCTAAACGAAGTTCACAACATTGTGTAAACTGAATGAAATTGAAGAGAAACACCCCCGCTGAACACCACTTCTAAACGAAGTTCACAACATTGTGTAAACTGAATGAAACTGAAGAGAAACACCCCCGCTGAACACCACTTCTAAACGAAGTTCACAACATTGTGTAAACTGAATGAAACTGAAGAGAAACACCCCCGCTGAACACCACTTCTAAACGAAGTTCACAACATTGTGTAAACTGAATGAAACTGAAGAGAAACACCCCCGCTGAACACCACTTCTAAACGAAGTTCACAACATTGTGTAAACTGAATGAAACTGAAGAGAAACACCCCCGCTGAACACCACTTCTAAACGAAGTTCACAACATTGTGTAAACTGAATGAAACTGAAGAGAAACACCCCCGCTGAACACCACTTCTAAACGAAGTTCACAACATTGTGTAAACTGAATGAAACTGAAGAGAAACACCCCCGCTGAACACCACTTCTAAACGAAGTTCACAACATTGTGTAAACTGAATGAAACTGAAGAGAAACACCCCCGCTGAACACCACTTCTAAACGAAGTTCACAACATTGTGTAAACTGAATGAAACTGAAGAGAAACACCCCCGCTGAACACCACTTCTAAACGAAGTTCACAACATTGTGTAAACTGAATGAAACTGAAGAGAAAACACCCCCGCTGAACACCACTTCTAAACGAAGTTCACAACATTGTGTAAACTGAATGAAACTGAAGAGAAACACCCCCGCTGAACACCACTTCTAAACGAAGTTCACAACATTGTGTAAACTGAATGAAACTGAAGAGAAACACCCCCGCTGAACACCACTTCTAAACGAAGTTCACAACATTGTGTAAACTGAATGAAACTGAAGAGAAACACCCCCGTTGAACACCACTTCTAAACGAAGTTCACAACATTGTGTAAACTGAATGAAACTGAAGAGAAACACCCCCGTTTGAACACCACTTCTAAACGAAGTTCACAACATTGTGTAAAACTGAATGAAATTGAAGAGAAACACCCCCGTTGAACACCACTTCTAAACGAAGTTCACAACATTGTGTAAACTGAATGAAACTGAAGAGAAACACCCCCGCTGAACACCACTTCTAAACGAAGTTCACAACATTGTGTAAACTGAATGAAATTGAAGAGAAACACCCCGCTGAACACCACTTCTAAACGAAGTTCACAACATTGTGTAAACTGAATGAAACTGAAGAGAAACACCCCCGCTGAACACCACTTCTAAACGAAGTTCACAACATTGTGTAAACTGAATGAAACTGAAGAGAAACACCCCCGCTGAACACCACTTCTAAACGAAGTTCACAACATTGTGTAAACTGAATGAAACTGAAGAGAAACACCCCCGCTGAACACCGCTTCTAAACGAAGTTCACAACATTGTGTAAAACTGAATGAAACTGAAGAGAAACACCCCGCTGAACACCACTTCTAAACGAAGTTCACAACAATTGTGTAAACTGAATGAAATTGAAGAGAAACACCCCCGTTGAACACCACTTCTAAACGAAGTTCACAACATTGTGTAAACTGAATGAAATTGAAGAGAAACACCCCCGCTGAACACCACTTCTAAACGAAGTTCACAACATTGTGTAAACTGAATGACATTGAAGAGAAACACCCCCGTTGAACACCACTTCTAAACGAAGTTCACAACATTGTGTAAACTGAATGAAACTGAAGAGAAACACCCCCGTTGAACACCACTTCTAAACGAAGTTCACAACATTGTGTAAACTGAATGAAATTGAAGAGAAACACCCCCGCTGAACACCACTTCTAAACGAAGTTCACAACATTGTGTAAACTGAATGAAACTGAAGAGAAACACCCCCGCTGAACACCACTTCTAAACGAAGTTCACAACATTGTGTAAACTGAATGAAACTGAAGAGAAACACCCCCGCTGAACACCACTTCTAAACGAAGTTCACAACATTGTGTAAACTGAATGAAACTGAAGAGAAACACCCCCGTTGAACACCACTTCTAAACGAAGTTCACAACATTGTGTAAACTGAATGAAATTGAGAGAGAAACACCCCCGTTGAAACCACTTCTAAACGAAGTTCACAACATTGTGTAAACTGAATGAAACTGAAGAGAAACACCCCCGCTGAACACCACTTCTAAACGAAGTTCACAACATTGTGTAAACTGAATGAAACTGAAGAGAAACACCCCCGCTGAACACCACTTCTAAACGAAGTTCACAACATTGTGTAAACTGAATGAAACTGAAGAGAAACACCCCCGTTGAACACCACTTCTAAACGAAGTTCACAACATTGTGTAAACTGAATGAAACTGAAGAGAAACACCCCCGTTGAACACCACTTCTAAACGAAGTTCACAACATTGTGTAAACTGAATGAAACTGAAGAGAAACACCCCCGCTGAACACCACTTCTAAACGAAGTTCACAACATTGTGTAAACTGAATGAAATTGAAGAGAAACACCCCCGTTGAACACCACTTCTAAACGAAGTTCACAACATTGTGTAAACTGAATGAAATTGAAGAGAAACACCCCCGTTGAACACCACTTCTAAACGAAGTTCACAACATTGTGTAAACTGAATGAAATTGAAGAGAAACACCCCCGTTGAACACCACTTCTAAACGAAGTTCACAACATTGTGTAAACTGAATGAAACTGAAGAGAAACACCCCCGCTGAACACCACTTCTAAACGAAGTTCACAACATTGTGTAAACTGAATGAAATTGAAGAGAAACACCCCCGTTGAACACCACTTCTAAACGAAGTTCACAACATTGTGTAAACTGAATGAAATTGAAGAGAAACACACCCCCGTTGAACACCACTTCTAAACGAAGTTCACAACATTGTGTAAACTGAATGAAACTGAAGAGAAACACCCCCGTTGAACACCACTTCTAAACGAAGTTCACAACATTGTGTAAACTGAATGAAACTGAAGAGAAACACCCCCGTTGAACACCACTTCTAAACGAAGTTCACAACATTGTCAGCTCACTGAAGAGTTTTTGGCAAGCGTGAACAGACACGATGTGTGACAAAACGAGAACGGCTTGCCCATCAAACTGACAGGTAAGTGAGTAGCGCGTGCACGCGCTTGTGTGTGTGTGTGTGTGTGTGTGTGTGTGTGTGTGTGTGTGTGTGTGTGTGTGTGTGTGTGTGCGTGCGTGCGTGCGTGCGTGTGTGAGTGCGTGCGCGCGTGCACACACACACACACACATCCATCTGCACATGTGATAATATATGCACACAGAATCAGTGATGATGAGTGAAATCTCAGCGAAGAAGAAGACACGCCCTGTCCCAACCCTCTCCTCCCCAGCCCTGAAAGTGAAGACAAACGAGGCAGGCAGGACGGGGAAAACGGGCTGTAAATTTCCACACGTTCACAGCCCCAGACGGGAAAACTCCACCGGCTCGTTCTGTCTTCATAGTTTCCCGCCCTTCCCTGTCCACTTTCAAGGGAGATAAGCACAACCAGCTCTACATCAACGTCAGTGCTCTTGGCCTGAACCGCTCTTCAACGCCTGAGCAGGCGTGATTAAAGAAATAAATATAATAAAAAGAAAGTCATCACACTCAGGCAGATTCGTGCGATCAATAAATCGATCACGAGAGCTGAGTGTAAGAACTATTTAGGATTGTAGCTGAAGCCATTTTCAGATTGAAATATTAGAGAGAAAAGAAAAAAAAACAAAACACACACACACACACACACACACACAATGAAAGGATCGCATATTTTTTTCTCTTTTTGTGTGTGTGTGTTGTCGGGATGATCTGAAGGGCTCTGTCTTCATTCATACTCATTTTCTTCACGTCTCTGAAAGCTTCTTGCATCTCCTCTCATTGAAGCGCAATTCTTGGATGAACTCAATTTGACACTCTTGTGAGATATATTGTCAACTATTTCTCTCTTCCGTTTCTCTTCCATTCCTGCTTCTGTCCCGTCCTCCATTGCTCCTCTCATTCTTCTCCCATCAACAGCCAAAGATCGATCAACTTTAATCTTTTCTTTTTTTCCAGACAGCCCCTACCCCCTTCCCTCTACTCCATACCTTCCTACCCCCCCTCTCTCTCTCCCTCCCCCCTCTCTCTCTCTCTCTCTTCCTATCTCTCCAGATGCTCTCTCTCTCTCTCTCTCTCTCTCTCCTCTCTCCTCTCCAAATGCCTATATATAACAGAGCCTGTTAAAAGAACGATTATTACACAGCAATGGCTATGTTTTTAAAGTACTTTACAAAATGAAATACAGAGAAGCGTCAAAACATATGCACAAGAGGCACGCCGCTCTGCATCCTTCACACTCTCCCTCTCTAGCATCTTATCATTGATATCATCGCGAAAAGAAGACGAACAGCACATTCAAAGCGAGCAAAGGGAAAATAAAGGGCAAGAGGGGAACGGATGGGTGGAGAGAGGCAAAGAGTGATAAATGCCAAGAATGAGTAGTAGAATCACATGAGGTGGTGATATTGCCCTCACCTTTAGGCCATAAACAGTCATAACATTTATCCCCCTCCTCTTCTTTCATCATCATCATCATCATCACCATCATCATCTTCTTCTTCATCTCCTCCTCCTTCGCTCCTCTTCCTCTTCTTGTAATTCTTCTGCTTCCTCTTTAAATTATTGTTTATCTCCCTTGTCTTCTTCTTCTTCTTCTTCTTTTTCTTCTTCTTTCTTCTTCTTCTTCTTCCTCTTTTCTTGCTGCTGCTGCTGAAGTTCATGGTTCCGATTCTTATTTCTAATCACCATCATAATCTTTTACTTCTCCTTCGTTTTTCTTCCTCTTATTCTTGTAATTCTTCTGTTTCTTCTTTAAATGCTTCTTGTTGTTTTTTCCTCCTGCTCCTGCTCCTGTTATTCTTTATTTATGATCATCGTGAACTACGGTCGTCTTGGCTGTTGCTCGGTTCTTTGGGCGTAATTGTACTCATTACAATCTAAAGCACCTTAATTTCTTTGAAAGAAACGTGCGAGTAAAATGATAAGCAACATTAAATCTTTTGATAAATCTAAGTACGATATTATGCAAACAGCACGAAATGTAACGTTTCCGTTTATTTATTACATTTAATACATAAGTTCTTATGCAAACGATTTTTCTCAATACACAATGTCTTACGTCAGTCTTTCGTTCTCAGCTCCAACATCCAGTTCACGAAAGAACTGTTGATCACAAACCTAATATAGAATTATCTTACATGTGTTTGTCATTTAATGTCAGCAAAGAATTGAACTATTTCTGGGCAGATTCTTTTAATATCATATGTTGCGTTTCGAACAAAATCACCCACATCTCCATGCATTGTATTGTCAGATTCTTTTAATTTTTAGATATTAAGTTTATAACCCAAATCACCCACCTCGACATGAGGTACTGATCTTTCCACGCTTGATTAAAAAAAAAGACTATCAATTGGACGCTCTGAACACTTTACCTGTATGAAATGACTATGACTGAACGGCGATGAGTGACTGATTGAATGAGCGAATGGAATGAATACGTGGTTCTGAGTGATAGTGTTAGCTAGCAGTGTGCTCGTGCATGTAGTGACTGATTGAATGAGCGAATGGAATGAATACGTGGTTCTGAGTGATAGTGTTAGCTAGCAGTGTGCTCGTGCATGTAGTGACTGATTGAATGAGCGAATGGAATGAATACGTGGTTCTGAGTGATAGTGTTAGCTAGCTCGTAGCAGTGTGCTCGTGCATGTAGTGACTGATTGAATGAGCGAATGGAATGAATACGTGGTTCTGAGTGATAGTGTTAGCTAGCAGTGTGCTCGTGCATGTAGTGACTGATTGAATGAGCGAATGGAATGAATACGTGGTTCTGAGTGATAGTGTTAGCTAGCAGTGTGCTCGTGCATGTAGTGACTGATTGAATGAGCGAATGGAATGAATACGTGGTTCTGAGTGATAGTGTTAGCTAGCTGTGTGCTCGTGCATGTAGTGACTGATTGAATGAGCGAATGGAATGAATACGTGGTTCTGAGTGATAGTGTTAGCTAGCAGTGTGCTCGTGCATGTAGTGACTGATTGAATGAGCGAATGGAATGAATACGTGGTTCTGAGTGATAGTGTTAGCTAGCAGTGTGCTCGTGCATGTAGTGACTGATTGAATGAGCGAATGGAATGAATACGTGGTTCTGAGTGATAGTGTTAGCTAGCAGTGTGCTCGTGCATGTAGTGACTGATTGAATGAGCGAATGGAATGAATACGTGGTTCTGAGTGATAGTGTTAGCTAGCAGTGTGCTCGTGCAT
>CM031606.1:82338282-82350782 GCA_018398815.1 Conus ventricosus | reverse complement strand
TTAGTTCCTGGATAGAATCGCAAAAATGACTTTAATGTGTTTGTTTCATCATCCTCTAAAGACCTGGTGAATCAATCACTCAGATAATCTTCTTCCATTTCTTCTTCTTCCCCCGTCCTTCTTCTTCCTCCTCCTCCTCCTCCTCCTCGTCTCCCTCCTCCTCCTTCTTCGTCTTCTCCCTCGTGTCTATGTTCTTGTTCTTGGTCTTGTTCTGTTGTTTGTGTTGTTCTTGTTCCTGTTCTTCTTCTAGTTCTTGTTCTTGATCTCGTTCTAGTTCTTGTTCTCATTCTTCTTCTTCTTCTTGGTTTTTCTCTTCTTCTTCTTCTTCTTCTTCTTCTTCTTCTTCTTCTTCTTCTTCTTCTTCTCTTCGTCTTCTCCTCCTCCTCCTCCTCCCCCTCCTCCTCCTTCCTCATCCACGTTTTGCAGAAATGGGGTTGTCAAAGACAAGCAGGAAATGGAGATGGGGGTGGCTGAAGAGACGCAGGTGCTTGGGAGGGGGTGATGGGGGAGGGAGAAAAGAGGTTGCTGTAGGGGAGGGGATGGGGATGGGAGATGGGGGGGAGGGGGGGGGGGGGTGTCGCACGTTTTGTCATCAGCGTAGTGTCACTAACGAGGTGTCAGGGATATTCTCATTGTGACCGAGATTTTCTGGGGATTAGCACGGCAGCTCTTTTTTCTTTACTTTTCACTTATCGTTCTTCATTTCATTTTTTCTTCTTTTTTTTTTTTCCATCTCTTTCTATTCCCATTAGCAGGAAATGGGTTGCCGTACCCGTGCTGTGCTAGTGTGAATGTGTATGTTCGTGCGTGCGTGCGTGCGTGCGTGTGTGCGTGCGCGCGCGCGCGCGCGTGTGTGTGTGTTTGACCACTTAAAAGTTTGCTTCTCACACACTTTGATTCTTGCCTCCTGGGAAGCTAAATTACCAAGTAATTCGCACGGTCTCTGTGTCGCTGTCGATCTCTCTCTCTCTCTCTCTCTCTCTTTCTCTCTCTGCCTCTCCTATTTTCTAGACCCCTATATTTGTCTGTCCTTTTATCTCCTTCCTCTCTATGTCATTTTCTCCCTCTTTCTCTTTCTCCCACTCCGTCCACCCCCACCACCCACCCAACCCTGTCGAGTTTCCCATGTTTCCCCCACAAGTCTCTCTCTCTCTCTCTCTCTCTCTCTCTCTCTCTCTCTCTCTCTCTCTCTCTCTCTCTCTCTGTCTCTCTCTCTCTCTCTTTCTCTCTCTCCCTCTCTCTCTCTCTCCCCCTCTTTCTCTCTCTCACTCTCTCTTAAGTAGGCCTACTCCCACCACCACCACCACCACCCGCCTACATTGTCCCACTTTATCTCACCTTCCCTTCTCTGTCATTTTCTCTCCATCCTTTTCTCCACCCCACCCTTTTTTTCCATTTTCCAATTTCTCTCTTTATCTCTGTTTCTTTCTGTCTCTATCTCTCTCGGCCTTTCTGTCTGTCTGTCTGTCTGTCTGTCTGTCTGTCTCTCTTTCCGTATGTTCCCCTAGCCCACCCCACCCCCAACACCCACTCTCTCCTTCCCCTTCATTATTGTTATTTTCATTTTTTGTTTGTTTATTATTATTATTATCAATTCTTTTTCATGTATCTTCTATTTTCATTTGATGTTCCATTATGATTGCATGACCGCTTTGTTTGCTTGTTTGCTTTCTTACATTATTTCATTTCACTGCATGTTGTAGTCCCTACTCAGGGCGAGGACTGGATGTACAAAAACGCGTCAGCGCTTATCTATTATCCTCGTAAATAAAGAATTTTGTCTTGTCTAGTCTCTCTCTCCCGCTCTCTCTCTCTCTCTCTGTCTCTCGTCAGTTTCTCTAGTTGGTGTAATCCAAAGAAAAGATTATTGACAAAGCTGGACAAAAGATCAGCAGGGCCTGCCGTAAAGATGGCTTATGTGAGATCCCACAGCCTCTGCGGGCTCTCTGTCCAGTGCCTTGTTTATCGATTGCATTGGGCTCCCAGTTTCAGTGCAGCTATTCTACTTTAGAGTTCTAGCTTACTACACTGATCCATACGAAACAACACACACACACACACACACACACACACACAGACACACAGACACACACACACACATACACACACATCTCTTCATGCCGGGTTCTCGTGTATGCACTCAAGCACGCACTTACATATACAGATTCAAAAACTGACATTTGATGGCACAGATTAAGCATTTTGGGAGTAGCCGAGAGAGAAAAAGATATTTGGCCATGCAACTTGACCAGTAATAATAATAATAATAATAATAATAATAATAATGAATACTTATATAGCGCCTATTCTCGGCTAGAGACCAAGCTCTAAGCGCTTTACAATCAACACTCGTTTACACAACGGGCTGCCTACCTGGGTAGTGCCGACTGAAGAGCTGCCAGCTGGCGCTTCATTTAGTCGTTTCCCGTGTCATCCAGTCAGTATCGTTCAATATCGAACACTCATTTTCCTTACTTCCTTCATTCTTTCCATTTCTCACGCAGGGTGCATGCTATGTGTAACGTGTCATCCATACCAACGGCCAAACTGGCCTACTCTTCCGAAAGTTGGTGATGGGATTTTACGTGTGTGCACACGGAACCTCGGTTTATAGTCTCATTCGAAGGACTGTAAGGGAAATGGAGTCAGAACCAATGTTAACTCCGTGGGAAAAATCCCCCTGTACCGAAAATGCCCCGGCGGAGGTTCGAACCCGCAACCCCAGGATCACTAAGATTACGAGTCCGGCGCTCTACCAACTGAGCTATTCCGGCTCCCACAGAAATTCCAAATCTGCTGTTAAATGAAAAACATAGAAAGATGACGGCTAATGATTAAAAGTTCAGCTTGTTTATGAGGTACTTGAATCACCTGGCTGATAGAGTTCATTATCTTTTGGCGTACGTGCGTGCGTGTGTGTGTATGTTTGTGTGTGTGCGTGCGTGCGTGCGTGTGTGCGTACGTGCGTGTGTTCGTGCGTGCGTGCGTGCGTGTGCGGCGTGCGTGCGTGTGTGTGTGTGTGTGTGTGTGTGTGTGTGTGTGTGTGTGTGTGTGTGTGTGTGTGTGTGAGAGAGAGAGAGAGAGAGAGAGAGAGAGAGAGAGAGAGAGAGAGAGAGAGAGAGAGAGAGAGAGAATGCTTCAGTTTGAAAGCATAAAATTTATCAAGATATCTATTTCAGTTTGCTTCTGCGTTTCAACCAGTTTGATGCCGAGTTCATCATTTTAGGTCACAAACCATGAGAGTCTGCATCGCTATGTAATCTCCAGTGAGACTCGTATCACTGATAATGCAAATGCATTCATGGTCCTGGCAGTCAGCAAGCACTAGATAGTCGCCATATCTTCACGTGATTCTGATATTCAAGTCGTTAACATGAAGGAAAGGACGCAGTCTTGACAAGAACAGAGATTTGATAACAAAGATGAGTTCAGCCAATGACATCTAGCATTCCGTACCTCTTCCCACCTAAATTACGACAATGGCCCCAATCGGCTGAATTCAAAAGGTAGCAGGTTCATAGACAGAGAGAGGGATAAAGTAAGAGAGAGAGATTATAATTCGATGTGCAGACCGCGAGTTCTTCAATCTTCCATCCTTGACGATACGTAGTCACAATAGTAGGCCCCTACGTCAAGCCTTGTATGATGAGGAGTCAGACAAAAGTTGATAAGAGAAGAAAGAGTAAAGACGCATTGCAAATACACCAAAACAAATGACACATTAAAGCCAAATTAAGATAACTGAATACAATTTGAACTATGCTTGCCCGCAGATCTTCAGTTAGGCCAACCTCGCTACCGTGTAGTTGCGGCCCTTGAGGGTGAAGCCCAACTGGCAGAGCTCTAACCCTCAACACCCCTTCCTGCACACGCAAGTGTTCTGATACACTCTATGTATTAATTAGTTGTACATCTTGTTGATGTCCAACACTTAATTGTACACAGAAACCCGGGAATGTGAATGAAGATACGCGACAGGTCCGCATATTTGTTTTTGATTTGTTGAAGAAAAACAATTGATACAATAGCCTTACTGTAAGGTGTCTGACATTCCAGAACGACGAATCACGGATCAGGTCAAAAGCAGTTGGAAGAAATCATGTGCACTAAAACAGATCAAGTCAAAAGTGGTAAGGGAATAGAAGAAAGTGTGTGCACTGAAAATAGATCAGGTCAAAAGTAGTTGTGTGCACTGAAAATAGATCAAGTCAAAAGTAGTAAGGAAATCGAAGAAATTGTGTGCACAAAGAATAGATCATTTCAAAAGTAGTAAGGAAATGTAAGAAATTGTGTGCACTAAAATAGATCCAATCAAAAGTCATAGGAAAATGAAGAAAATGTGTTTGCACTGAACGACACATCAGTTCAGCACCGAGCGGCCGATCAAGTCAAAAGTTGTTCTAGAATCAGAGTGAGTGGGCTGAACAAGACCAAAAAAGTTAAAAGTAGCGGGAAGGCATCTAGGTAAACGCCCTTGAGATGAACATCTAAGTGGTGGAATATACTCTTAGTGCACATGAGGTAAAAGAGAGCACAAGTGGAAAGGGGAAGGGGGAGGGGGGAAAGGGGTGGGGTTGAGTTGAAGTAGACGTTGATAAGTGGTGGGATAGATGGAGAGAGAAATCAGTGCCTTGTCATGATCGATGGTAGACCCTCCTCCATCGGTCCAGCTTAACAGCAAGTGTTCTTAGTTTACTTATTGACCGCTCCGCCCTCAGTCGATGGACTGACCAAAGGGGCAGTCCACTTACACGGCCAGGGCCGTACGTCTGGACTGCCTCTGAGTTTGTTTGGCAGATAATGCTGTGTGGGTGTCCACATTTTCCCACAAGAAATTTGCCTCGAGGACAATTTTTGACGATGGTTGTCTCTAGGAGAAATTCTACAGTTAAATTGAAACCCCTCCTGCTTCTAGTCTCTCCTCCTCACCTCCCTGAATATCATTCTCCTTGGACAAACGTAATTTATCAGTAAACCGAGGAACTGATACAAAAATTTGAATGAAAATAGCGTTAGACAACAGAGAGAGAGAGAGAGAGAGAGAGAGAGAGAGAGAGAGAGAGAGAGAGAGAGAGAGAGAGAGAGAGAGAGAGAGAATCTGAACACGATCAGGTTAATCTCTATTCTATTCACAGATTGATTTCCTAACATGTTGCAGAGTTGTTCCCCCTGGGGCACCTGTCGAGAGGAGGGTGATGACTGAGGGAGACAAAGGGCAAGCTAATCACTGTCTGTCAGGGGAACGTGTCTGATGGGAACTGATCGAGTTGGAGGTCACTGATACAGAATTAAAAAGAAAAAAAGGACCGATCCAGTGTGCCAGTCAGTGGAGGCTGATGAAGCGTAAAGGGGAGGCTGATCACAACTCGCCCAGCTAGTGGGAACTGATGGAGTGTAAAAGCGAGGCCGATCCATTGTGACAGTTAGCGGAGATTGATGAAGCGTTAAAGGGAGATTAATCCATAGCACCACTTACTGAGGACAGGAGTGTAAAAGCGAGGCCGATCCACTGTGACAGTTAGTGGAGACTGATGAAGCGTTAAAGGGAGATTAATCCATAGCACCAGTTACTGAGGACAGGAGTATAAAAGCGAGGCCGATCCATTGTGACAGTTAGCGGAGATAGATGAAGCGTTAAAGGGAGATTAATCCATAACACCAGTTACTGAGGACAGGAGTGTAAAAGCGAGGCTGATCCACTGTGACAGTTAGTGGAGACTGATGAAGCGTTAAAGGGAGATTAATCCATAGCACCAGTTACTGAGGACAGGAATGTAAAGGCGAGGCCGATCCATTGTGACAGTTGGTGGAGACTGATGAAGCGTTAAAGGGAGATTAATCCATAGCACCAGTTACTGACGACTGATGAAATGTAAACGGGAGGCTGATCAATTCGACCAGTTCGCTGGGACTGATGAAGAGAGCGAAAGGGAGGAAGATCCAATGTGTCAGCTAGTGAAGGTTAGTGAAGACTGATGCAATGGAAATTAGGGCTAATCCGCTGTGCCAGTACTAGAGTTAAAATAATGAAGCTTGAAAACACTGATCCATTGGCCAGTGGTGACGAATGCAGTGTGAAGAGGAAGTTGATATACAGTGCCATGTAATGCAGACTGACGAATCGTTAAAAGAGGGCTGAGCCATTGGGCCTGCAGGTGGACCTTCACACAGCATATAAGGTGAGGCTGATGCACAATGCCATGCACAGGAGATGGATGAAATGTAGATAGCGGGGTGATCCACAGAGCTAGTTCGTTGACTTTGACACCGTGTCAAATGGAAGGCTGACCCACAGAGCTAGCTGGTGGACGCTGATACAATGTAAAGAAAAAAGGACTGATCCATGGAGATAATCTTTAAAAAAAAATTAAGTACTGTATCCGCCAAACATGAACAAGACAAAACACGACGCGTTTCGACCTCTTAGCTCTTCTTCAGGCAAGATAAACAACATTCCAGAGAACGAAAATGAAGAACGAGCAATCACTTATCTCACTAAATTTGGCGCAAGATGTCGCACTCTGATACAATATTAAAAAGAGGCTGATCCAGACAGCTGGTTGGCGGACTCTTTTTTTTTTTACATTGTATCAGAGTAAAGTTAGTTGTGGAATCTGATACAATGTAAAAAAAGAGGGCTGATCTATGCAGCTACTTGGTGGACTGTGATACAATGTAAAAAAGAGGGTTGATCTATATAGCTAGTTGGTAGACTGTAATACAATGTAAAAAAGGGGCTGATCTATACAGCTAGTTGTTGGACTGTGATACAATGTAAAAAATAAGGGTTGATCTATACAGCTAGTTGGTGGACTGTGATACAATGCAAAAAAAGAGGGCAGATCCGTACAGCTAGTTGGTGGACTGTGATAAAATGTAAAAAAAAAAGACGGCCGATCTATACAGCTAGTTGGTGGACTGTGATACAATGTAAAAAAAGGGCTGATCTATACAGCTAGTTGGTGGACTGTGATACAATGTAAAAAAGATGGCTGATCTATACAGATAGTTGGTAGACTGTGATGCAATGTAAAAAAAAAAGAGGGTTGATCTATACAGCTAGCTGGTGGACTGTGATAAAATGTAAAAAGATGGCCGATCTATACAGCTAGTTGGTAGACTGTGATGCAATGTAAAAAAAGAGGGTTGATCCATACAGCTAGTTGGTGGACTGTGATGCAATGTAAAAAAGAGGGTTGATCAATACAGCTAGTTAGTGGACTATGATACAATGTAAAAAAGAGGATTGATCCATACAGCTAGTTGGTAGACTGTGATACAGTGTAAAAAAGATAGTTGATCTATACAGGTAGTTGGTGGACTGATACAATGTAAAAAAGAGGGCAGATCCGTACAGCTAGTTGGTGGACTGTGATACAATGTAAAAAAGAGGGCCGATCCATTCGGCCAGTTAGTGGACACTGATGCAGTGTAAAAAGGGGGCTGAAGCACCATTTCCTTGGAGTGGGGACTCATGGAGTGTAAACAGGGTACTGACTGATCATGGCACGTAATGTAAGAAACAAAAAGAGGAAGCGAAGGGAAGAGAGCAAGAAGGAAGGATGCAAATCACAGAATGAAGGATAGCAGGAAAGAAGGAAACATAAAAAAGGAAAGTTACTGTTCTGCAGAAGGAAAGACACAAACTCTTTGGTCTTCTTCAAACAAGACAAACAACATTCAAGACAATGGAAATGAAAAACGAAGAATCATTATCTCCTAAAACTGTGCCCGATTTCAGGAGATAAGTGATTGTTCGTTCTTCGTTTTCATTGTCTTCAATGTTGTTTATCTTGCTTGAAGAAGACCAAAGAGATTGAAACGCGGCGTGTTTTGTCTTATAATTTGTTTTTGTCTCATTCGTTCTGTGCAACACTAATGTTTTTCTTTAAAGGTTGTTTCACTTTTCTCCTACGGTCACCTCACTTTAAAACTAAGAATGAAGGAAGCTAAGAAGGACTGAGAAAGGACAGATATGAAGGAAACAAGGGGAGAGAGAAGGAAGAAAATATAAGAGAGGACGAGAAGAAAGGAACGAAAGAGGAAAGTAGGACAGGAAGAAAAAAGGAAGCAGAATGAAAACAAAGGATGGTAGGAACGAAGGAAAGAAGGAAGGAGAATAGAAAGGAAGGAAGATGAAAATGAGAGAGAATAGGGTGGAAGGAAGAAGTGATAAAGACATCAAGACGGAGAATGAGGAGGAAGACTGGAGGTAAAAACAAGGGAGGTAAGGACAGAAGAACAAGGAAGGGAGACAGAAAGCGTGTAGAGGAATGAAGGAAGGAGGTAAGAACAAGGAAGGAAGAAGGCAGGACGGGAACAAACGAATGAGAGTATGAAAGAATGGAGGGTGCAGGGTCTGGAGGATCCAAGGGGGTAAAAACGGAAGGATGGATAAGGGGAAGAAAGATGTAAGGGAAGGAAGAAGATAAAATGAAAGAAGAATGGAAGGAAAGAACGGAAAAAGACACAGAAAAGAACAAGGAATAAAGGGAACGAATTAAAGAAAACAAACATATCAACGATCGAAAAGTAATGAATCCACAGTCTTACTAAAAAATCAAACAGTGAGGAAGCGTAGATAGTATGATCTAAACAAAAAGCAAATAAAACAGACTGACACATGAGCAAAGAAACAAGCCTACAAACACACAACCAAAAGTCAGTCAAGTAAGTATTGAAGACACACATCTTTTTTTTTTCTGATGGCGAAAAAGCTCAACCCCAAGAAGAAAAACAATGTAAGCATTAAAAAAGAGTAACCTCTCCACGCCCACTCCGATCTGATCAAGCATTTACAACCGTGGTGCTTATAATCAGACTGTATAATGATTGGCAAAAGGCCTGTAGAGTCCAACGGGATGGCATTCTGATGATGGAGAAAAAAAGGTCCCAAAAGTTCTGTCTAAATGACATGGTGTTAACAATGAAAAACAGAAGGCTACGACATTCTAGCCTGATGTCATGGTACTGATGACAACGGCCATGGTGACGACGACGACGACGACGACGACGATGATGATGATAAATAAATAAGGATCCAACAGTCCATCCTGGCGATGTGAGAATCATGATTTAGATTGAACACCCTCAACCAGTCTGTCCTGATGACATGGCAAGGATAATGAAGAGGATTAAAGAGAGAATGACCCAGCATTTTAACCTGATAACATGATGGTAATGATGATGACAAGAAGGAGGAGATGGCTGCTGCTGCTGCTGCTGCTGCCGCTGCTGATGAAACAGATAAGGTCCCAACAGTCCACTTTAATGACACATCGATGACGATGGTAAATCCTTAACAGTCCATCCTGATGATACGTTGATGAAGATGACGTAGCTGTGGCAGTCCATCCTGTTAAAATGTCGATGAAGATGATGAACCTTCAACGGTTCATCATAATGACAAATGGTGATGAATATCCAAACAGACCGGTTATCAGTTCCCGTGTCTTACTTTTTGTCACCGCTAGGTGGCTCTCTCTCTCTCTTTCTCTCTCTCTCTCTCTCTCTCTCTCTCTCTCTCTCTCTCTCTCTCTCTCTCATGAATGATTTGTTTCTTTCAATTCATAGAATGCTTTGCTTGTCACATTTACAACAATCACTTCGTCCGGCTTTCCGTTTGTTTTCATTTGTGCCAAGCCGTTGTCGCGGCAATTGCCTCTCCTTTTGACGAACAAAGGCTCCATGTACAGGTCTGTGTTATTTTCTTGTAAGTCTGTTTCGTTTGTCTGCCCGCTTATTGTCTTCCTGCCTATTTATTTGAGTGCTCTCTGTTTCTGTATCACTCTTTTTTTTCAATTCTCTGTGACTCTCTGTCTCTGTCTCTGTCTGTCAGTTTGTCTGTCTGTCTGTCTGTCTCTCTATCTCTCTTCTCTTCACTGTGTTTGTCTGTGCGTCTGTCTATCTGTCCGTCTGTCTGTCTGTCTGTCTGTCTATCTCTCACATGCAGACTGGAACCACGGGTAGTCCGTTATTCAGGAGGAAACCATCAGGATTCAATGAAATAAAAACAAGGTAAATGTCGACGCAGAGAATAATGATTTCAAAGACACATCAACCCGTAAGTGTTTGTTTCCACCGGAGATGATGGCGGTGAAAATTGATTTGGAAACTGCATGGGGCACCACACTTAAAAAGCACGCGAGCGTTTTCCGTGTACGTCCACGGGTCTACTTTGTCAAATGCGCTGTCAGATACATTCCGCAGTTTCCCCTTCTTCTTTACCTTCTTTTTTTCTCTCTTCGTATCACATTGATTTCCCATGATATGGGCAATCCCTTCGAGACATTATGCCTCAGACTTTTCTAGGAACTCTATCCCTCCTACACACACACACACACACACACACACACACACACACACACACACACACAATATTGATTCGTATCCCCTACCTTATTAAGCCTTTTCTGTGTCCTTCCGCTTTTTTCGCACGCACGCACACCTTCTTCATCTCACTCTGCACCCTGCCACGTTCTCTTTCTCGTGCCATTGCCCCCCCCCCCCCCACGCCCCCCACCTCACCTGTAACTCCCCTTCTCTTTCTCTCTCTCTCTCTCTCTCTCTGTCTCTCTGTGCCATAGCACGTTGAGGTTATGTTCGTTTTACATTACGCGTAAAAACGGTCCAGCAATTTTACTATCGTGCGGAGGGGAGAGCTAAACACTGGTGTCCTTCACTTTAGACGGACAGATCTGTTCAAAGACTAAGGAGTGTAGAGAGAATATCACCACCACCATCCACCACATTACCTCCCTCCTCATACACCCTACCTCTCGTATTATACCTTTAGCAAAAAGAAGTCGGTATGTTTTTGCGTCCCAGTGTTTTGGATTCCGACTGTTTTTTTTGTTTTGTTTTTGTTTTTCATGGTGTGAACATCCCTGTCCACCTTCCTTGTGCAAAGAAATAGTTATTTGACTTCAGAATGGAAAATATACTTGTGTCCCGCAGATGACGTCGTTGAGACTGTGGTCTTCCTTTTTCCCGTCCACCTTTTCTGCTGCCTCTCTCTGTCTCTTTCTCTCTCTCTCTCTCTCTCTCTCTCTCTCTCTGTGTGTGTGTGTGTGTGTGTGTGTGTGTGTGTGTGTGTGTGTGTGTGTGTGTACGCGCGCGCGCGCGTGCGCGTGTGCATGTGCGTTGTCGTTCCACGAACGTCCTTCGTGCAACATTGTCATGTATTTTCTGGGACGACATTTCCATAATTATGTTAATTTGTCTTTCAGAATAAACCTGAGAACAGAATCGCTCGTGCTTGCATGTTTTTCTCTACTTTTCTTCTTTCCTGTCCTCCTATCTTATTTTCTTTATCATGTTCTTTCTCTTTCTCTCGCTCATTCTTCTATTCTTCCCTTGTTTCTTACTGTTCTTGTTTGCATTCTTTCTCTCCGTGCTTCCTCCATTTTGTATTCACACACACACACACACACACACACACACACACACACACACACACACACACACATATATATATATATATATATACACACACACGCGCACACACACACACACACACACACACACACACACACACACACACAATACACACACACACACACACACACACACACACACACACACACACCACAACACAACACAACACTCACACACACACACACACACACACACACACACACACACACACACACACACACACACACACACACACTGAAACGGTGGTAGAGACTAATCCATACGATCTCAATGGGTACTTCTGAGAAAGCGATTGTACATAAGCGATACTTCTGAGAAAGGGATTGTACTTAAGCGACAGTTCCTGCCATGCTGTTGATGATGTGCCCATTATGACCCTTGTCCGTCCATTTAAGTATCTCGAGGTGGACGGGCGGCCGATCTGCATGAAGTCATTGAATATGTCGGGGCTATTGTTCCGGCCACACCCAACATCAATCCATGTAGCAGCAGGAAGGCTGCTCCCTTCTATGGAGAGCTTGCCAGCCTTGCTGTAGTCGGTCGCCTGCTGAACACAAATGTTCCCACGAATGGTGGGAAGCTATCTGCCGAAAGACAGTCTGTTAAAAATTACCACCTCAGTTAGGACTTACATGAAAGTTTGGTTAATGTGTTGAAATAACACTGGATTTTTTTCTTATATTGGACACGTTCGGATTCTGGATCCAAGAGAGAGAGAGAGAGAGAGAGAGAGAGAGAGAGAGAGAGAGAGAGAGAGAGAGAGAGAGAGAGAGAGAGAGAGAGGATTGAAGAACAGTTACTGAAAACACTCTACGCTTTACGGGTGACAGACCCAATGGCCACTACCAAAATTTTGTGATCAGAGTCACTACTTTGCACACGCACAATGTCAGGTTTATCCAGTCTTACAGTCAATATTTCCTCTCCCGAACACACCCCTAATCCATATTTCAGCACGCAGGCTGACAAACAGTTCTGTTCTCGGAAATACGGATCTGGACACACGCACGCACGCACGCACGCACGCACGCACTCACACACACACACACACACACACACACACA
>CM031606.1:82330782-82333282 GCA_018398815.1 Conus ventricosus | reverse complement strand
AGCTTCGATACTGTAATGGAGACACGAGGCTACACACGCAGAAACACAACTTCGCAGACATACCTGTGCTGCCATCAGGTGCATGTAGAAGGCTTGTCCAAATAATCGCAAGGAAGTGAACAGAATTGTAGTAATAGCTTGACGTACATATGAATATTTGATACTAAAAAAGATACCACCCTTAGGCTTCTGTGACTCAGGAATCCTTTCACTGCTGGCTGGACAGAGAAAGTTTTCAAGTCCAAAAATCCTATACCACGTATACTTCGAACTGATGATTGTCTGCACCGCTGGCACATGCTCTAATCATTTAACTAAGGGGGCCGCTCTGGAAAGAAAGAGACGATGCTTAATTAAACAGTTTAGTTTGTAATCTGATTTCTTCGCTGTGTAAAATACTCTTCATCTTCAATACATTCAAGATGAATGCTGTCTTTAAGGCACAGAAGAAAAAGAGGATATCTTTTATAATTAGGCTCACCGATAATGTTTCCCTCATGGACTAAAAACAGGAATGTTTTATGGCAGAAAGAGTCGTCGAATTTCCGGAAGTCTTATTCTCTTGCCTCTCCCCTCTACCCACCTTAACCTCCTCTCGGACCCTGACAGTGTCATCTGGCTGCCACACATGTGCACGTTAAATGAAAACTGATTTACTGCATTCTTTTACTCTGTTGGTGCTGCGCAGTCGAGCATGCTTCTGTTTGAATTGTATTTGGTACTATCTTGATCTGTTTGTTTGGCACACTTCAAGACATTCCTAGTGATTGAATAGGTAACTGATATGGTGCCATCGGAAACATGCGCATTTGGGGCAGCGAGCAGAAGTTAAGTAACAATACAAGGTATACAGTCAGGAGATGATAACCCAATCAGATCAAACGCTGCTATTTCAACACTTTGCTCTAAAACATTTCAGGTGTGTATTTCGGATGGCCTGACGCACTTGATACACACATAGTACTGAGCTTCTTCAGTTATTACCATTGCAGACCCTCTTATGATATGCATTTCAGAAAAATGTTGATGGTGCACGCTGAAGGCGGTATAGAGTGAACTGACATCTCATGTAAAGAATTTTCGAATACAGGTAACTCCCAAACATTGGTGGCATCTTGTGCAGGAAAACACGGACTGAGACTTAAGTCAACATTGGTGGGAAAGCTGTGTTAGTTCCCTTACCCCCGCCACCTCAGCCGCCCAAAATTGCCACAAATTTGAGAAATGACACGTTTGCTATTTTTGACTCAAAGTGTCTTTGGCAGTTACTCGTTTCGTGGTCTTGCTAGATAGACAGAGCCACCTTTGCCGCGCTGACTGAAATACCGCAGACCCATTTTTTTCGAGCCGGGTTCAAGCTTCTCATGAGGATTCTTTTCTATCTCCGCCAGACGCACTTCAGTGCGATACCAGCTTTCGATTGGTCGCCAATGACTTTTGAAAGATGAACTTATGTACTTTGTGGTCCTTGATGTCGTTACTAAATCTGAAAAAAAAATCATTTTTTTTCGCTTGCATGTTCCCCCCCCCCCCCCCCCCCCTCCCCGTCCCCCTCTCTCTTTCTTCCAAGTTTAGGTATAACAGTATATTTCAAAGCATCATAATCGCGTGATCTCTCTCTCTCTCTCTCTCTCTCTCTCTCTCTCTCTCTCTCTCTCTCTCTCTCTCTCTCTCTCTCTCTCCGTCTGACTTCGCCCCCCCCCCCCCTTTCTTCCCACCTCGCCCACACCACCTCACCTCTCTCTTTCTTAACATTTCCTTTCTTCCTCTGCTTCCCATCATCGAGGATTCCTGCTGTTTATCACCTGGCCGTCCCAGACTTGGATGGCCTTTGCGGAAGGGTACCCCATAAACTATTGTTGGTGTGTCCACCACGGCCAACTCAGCGGATCAGCCGGGCAAGGGTGGATGTAAGCCGTCTACCCATCCTGTCTATGGATCCCCTCTGCCGGTCTCTGTATCCGTCTCTGGAACCGGCTCTTCCCTGTCGTCAGTGATGGTACTTGTTTGGGAGGACTGAAAGGAGGGAACTGTGTGTGTGTGTGTGTGTGTGTGTGTGTGTGTGTGTGTGTGTGTGTGTGTGTGTGTGTGTGCGTGTGCGTGCGTGTGTGTGTATAGTCGGCAAACAGAAAAATGTAGTCTTGAAGATGTTAGTATCTTGAAAGAATATGTTGTTTGTTTTCCCTTTCTATGACATAACGCTTAGAAACTTACTGTAAAATCGTCATTTTAGAGAGGGCATACATTCGACACAGTATTCGTAATGTGGTCATAGATACCGATCGTAATATGCGTGGATTTAAAATCTCCTTTTCCTCCTCAAATAAAAAAAAAATCCAATAGACGCGCAAGTGAATTGCTAAATTGATGTCAATATTTGACCCAATGATTCTACCTTTAGTGTTGCAAGAAAGAACATAATCTACTGTTAGAAATGAAAACATTTAACATACGTAGCATGTCTTATTTAGACTAATCGTCCAGCATAACAGACATCGAG
>CM031606.1:82308282-82310782 GCA_018398815.1 Conus ventricosus | reverse complement strand
TTATTCTGAGCCAAAACCAGAATCAGATGACATGAATAGTCAACTTTATGATTTTGGAATACTTGAATCCGAGTCGTGATTACATTCCTACCTGTGTTTTTAAAATAATATAATAATAATAATAATAGTAATAATAATATAACAATGATAATGATGATGATGATAATATAATAATAATGATAATAATAATAATGTGGTAATGATAATAATATATATTATAATAACGATGATGATGATGATGATGATGATGAGATGATGTGGATCATCACATCTCATCATCATTCATCATCATCAATCATCATCATCATCGTATTATCATGATGTATTTGCGTCGTTTATCTCCTGAAGAGCTGAGGAACCAAGGCGTTTACACAAAGGCGAAACATACAGAAAAGCATGGATCAAAATGCCAGCCATTAATCCCTTGTTAAATTTGTACTTTGATTTTAGTTGTATTTCGGTCGTAATTTTCGCCATAGTTATGCTCCTTATAGCCTTGGGATGACTTTTAACTGATCAGCTTTGGTAACGAGTCAGGTTTATCTAATTAGTAGTAATGTATTCCCAGATACACAACTTGCGATGGTGAAGTCGTGGTTGTCCTTTTAGAACCAGTGCCGTTAAGGTCCCCAATAACCACAAGGGCCCAGCACGTTGCCATTTTCTTTGATGTCTTCATGAAGCCCGTTGGCGCTTGCAGGCAGTTAGTTAGTGGGC
Organism: Conus ventricosus; assembly: GCA_018398815.1. NCBI lineage: Eukaryota > Metazoa > Mollusca > Gastropoda > Neogastropoda > Conidae > Conus > Conus ventricosus. The sequence goes on along the minus strand of CM031606.1, from coordinate 82,310,065 downwards.
CTGAGGGCGCCGGGACCGAGGCATTATCCATGTAACGTCTCTGAAGAAACGCCACCAGCCCAGACATTGCGGGATAATGTCATTAGGCCCCACTCAGACTCGCTGATCAGGACTGTACTAATCAGAGACCAACCATGGACAGTAAAACTCTGGTTGTTGACCAGTCTGCTGACTTTGATGGGGGTAAAGCTGGTTCTCATTGATTTCAAAGGTTACAGTGCGCTGTTAGTATTATCAATGCAGGCGTTGTGAGGTCGGCGTTTTGTTTTGATGCCGATATAAATCGTTCGGAATTTACTGAAGTGACGTGATGTACCTCAGAATCTCTTCTCCTGACCGGATGAGCAGACTGGCTCATTCTGGAACAGCTTTTTCTTAAAGAGCTTCCGCTCGATAGTCCTCAATCTGGCCTCCTACGGTTCACAACGAAGTGTGCTTTTAAGCACTGTAGCGAAATGGTGAACGCTTTCGCTTGCTGATTCATAGGCGGGAGATGATACCGGATTTCGTATTGTTTGGTTTAACAGGTTTGTTTGTTTGTTTGTTTTTTTTGTTGTTGTTTTTTTTTTTTGGACGGGAGGGGTTTGTGTTTCAATTCGATTCATTGTTTGCATTTTCTTGCGCTGCACTGGCTTCAGAAAAAAAACAAACAAACAAAAAACATCTGTACGTACACAGATTTTCTATGCAGTTGCAATCTTTATCTATTGATATATTTTAAATTTCACACTCCAGACTAAGGACGTGCTTTTCTTCTTGACGCTAGCACAACTAGCGCGATGTGAGAAAGGGGACAAAATCGGAGGAAACAAAGAGATATCATACTTGCACTGTAAAAGATCTCAGTTAGGCCAAGGCAGAGAGGTTCACATAGGGTCAACCCCCCCCCCCCCCACCCCACCCCCATGACCCGCTACACATTCATTCACGACTAGGTCCGATTATCTGCCAGGTCTGTCAACACAAACCACGGTGCCTCCTTAGCTCATGTCTTCTATCTTGTGACCACGTTGTTGTTTTTGTTGTTGTTACGGGTTTCTGTGCTTCTTTATTCAATCAAGAAAGAGCTTCGTAAAATGCTTTGATGTTTTTCTTGTTTGATTGGTGCTGAGGAAGAGGGAGGTGGAAGAGTTGAAGGTAGAGGGAACGGGAGTGATCAAGAGGGGAGAGCGAACCCCTAACACTGAAAACCTCTCATCCACGACAAAATCGAATAAGAAATGTCATGTATGCTTTGTCTTCACTGAAAAGTGTAGTTGTGTCGTTAAAGGCCCGCCGAGCATGTCCTATCCAGATGGATTCAGCTGTTATCTTTCCGAAGCTGCTGTGGGAACTGTTGTTCACCAAAATCCAACTAGAACTTTTCAGCGTTCCTCCGTTTTTTTTGTTTTCATTTTAACAATCTTGCAATGCATTTAGATGCCCCAGCACACACTCAATGCCATGAACAATGTAGTTTTAAAACGGCGTAGGGAGCGAAACCTGTCACAAAGGGCTTTCAACGCTTTTGACGACAAAGATACTGCGCGTAGTGGAGAAATAGGTCATTGTCCGATTTGCAGTATCACCCTCACCTAGCGCTTATGGTCCAAATGGGTCATTGTCGATTAGCAGTATCACCCTCACCTAAACGCATATGGTCCAAATGGGTCATTGTCCGATTAGCAGTATCACCCTCATCTAGCGCTTATGGTCCAAATGGGTCATTGTCGATTAGCAGTATCACCCCTCCTAGCGCTTATGGTCCAAATGGGTCATTGTCCGATTAGCAGTATCACCCTCA
>CM031606.1:82283282-82285782 GCA_018398815.1 Conus ventricosus | reverse complement strand
CTAGTGAAGAGTTTTCATATCTGTAACATATATATATATATATATATTTTTTAATTTCATGTTCCCAGTTTCTCCATCTTCAAACTCCCCTCTCCCCTCTCCTCAAGTCCAAATCTTTGCCAGGTCATTACTATGAAGACAGTTCAGTTGTTGGCCTGCGCTTGTTTTTCCCCCACTATTAGATTGTTCGTCTATGTATTTGTCTGACTTTATTCAAGTTTAAAAGGCTGTGCCAGTCTTGAATAAAAGTTGCTCTGTGTTAGGTTTCCTTATGGGAGCAAAACATACCCCACTTGTTTACTGTTTATCGTTTACTGTTCCCTACCTCATTTCATTTCCGATTCTCCCTTTGAATCATCTCAACGTGTTCTGTTCACGATTCTAAGAGCAAACATAAGACCAATCCATTAAAGATTTGCCAAACTTATTTACTATTCCATCTTTAGACCACGCGCACAAATCTTTTCTGTCAATTGCATTTTCATTAATCAAACTAATACTGTCATCACCCTCATTTTCATCCTCCTCTTCACAATCATCATCATCATCATCACTATCATCATCACCATCATCATCATCGCCAACTACTACCACCACTACCACCATCATCTCGTTAAAACCATCATCATCATCATCGCGAGAAATGAAGTTAAACATGCTCTCAGACTTGGCTTGGGCCAGCTAGTTTGGAAATTTAAGTCACCACACAAGAGGATACTTAAATAACTATTTTCGGTTATCTGTTGCAAACTGTCTTCTAGTATTAAATTCCACCTTTGTATACTGGTTATAAGTCAGCCCCCCCCCCCTCCCATGCACCACATAACAGGTAAATACCTTTGACCGCGTGGAATAGTGTTTTTGTTTGCTTTCAAGACTGATTTAACACACATTCCGTGTGGGTCACTTCACATGTATCTTTCTATGATTAGTAATACCTGATTGGAATATGCAGCTTGGTTTTAAAAAAAATTCAGGAAAATAGGAAACAAAAGTGTCTAATGATCAAAAGCTTCTGTTGACCACAGACAGATAAAATCGTTGAAATAAATTATAAACGACGCTTTATCCACACAGAGAGAGCGAGAGAGAGAGAGAGGGAGGGAGAGTGTGTGTGTGTGTGTATGTGTGTGTGTGTGAGAGAGAGAGAGAGAGAGAGAGAGAGAGAGAGAGAGAGAGACTGAGAGACAGACAGACTGAGAGAGACAGAGAGAGAGAGAGAGAGAGAGAGAGAGAGAGAGAGAGAGAGAGAGAGAAGAGAGAGACAGACATACAGACAGACAGACAGACTGAGACAAAGAGACAAAGAGACAGAGTGTGGTGGAATAGCGGAACATAAAACGCAGTACCAAATCTAGCGAGTCTGAAAGAAATTTAAAACATAATTTTACTTAAGCTCCGCGGTGCTGCGGTTATAACGCTTATAATATGACGTCGAGGCAGAATGACGTAAGGAACTACTATGAGATGGATTTTTGTCTGTTGACTTTGACAACCAGAGAATAGTAGTTGAGTCCTTAGTCTCTCAGAGAGAATGACAGGATTTTTGGTCAACTGAGCTTGTGTTGGCTGGTTTTGGATTCAACAGTGCTGAGACAAGCTGTGTTGGAGTGCATAAGACTATGTTCAGCTGTGTAAAGTGCATTAGGCTGTGTCAAGCTGTTTGAATCGTACTGAGCTGTGCCAAGCTGTCTTGTTATTGCATGAAGCTGTGGCAAGTTGTATTGAATCACATCAAGCAATGTTAGGCAGTAATATGGATTCTGTAAAGCTGTTTGAGGGTATTGAGTGATGCAAATTTTACAACGAGCTGCACGAAGCTGTGCTGAGTTGTGCGACGCTGCATTGAGTTGTAATGAACTGCAACTAGCGATGGTGAGTTGCGTTGGACTGCATCTAGCTGCGTTGAGTGATGTGAGCTGAAGGCTCTGTGCTGGACAATACTGCTGAGAACATCGTTGTTGAACTGTTTCGAAAAGTGTTATAGCATCAAATTGCATAACAGAGGTGTGAAGGACTGCCTCTGGTTGTACCGAGCTGTGTCACACTGAACGAAGTTGTGCGGTGCCATATCGTACTACTTCAAGCTGTGTTGGACGGTGTTGAACGGTTCGCAGCTGAAATGTATACTCAAGCTGTATGTTGGACTGGACGGAGTCTGCTGCCGTGCTGTGGACTAACTGAAGTTGCTGCCGTGCTGTGAACTATCCGAAGTTACTGCCGTGCTGTGAACTATCCGAAGTTACTGCCGTGCTGTGAACTATCCGAAGTTACTGCCGTGCTGTGAACTATCGGAAGTTACTGCCGTGCTGTGAACTATCCGAAGTTACTGCCGTGCTGTGAGCTATCCGAAGTTACTGCCGTGCTGTCCGTGCTGTGAACTATCCGAAGTTATTGCCGTGCTGTGAACTGTACGGAGTCGCTGTTGTGCTGTGGAGTATACACAGCTGCTACCGTGCTGTGGATTATACGCAGTTGCTGCCGTGCTGTGAAGTATACG
>CM031606.1:82253282-82255782 GCA_018398815.1 Conus ventricosus | reverse complement strand
ATCGCGCACGAAAGCCACTACTGAAACATACATTCCTCTAAGAGCCTTGTACATTTTCCCTTTAATGCCATTTTTTCTCAAAATGTTCCAGAGAATTTTCCTGTTTACAGAGTCGAAAGCTTTCTTAAAATCAACAAAAGCGACATATAATTTAGCATTTTGGAGTAGGTACTTCTGAACAAGTGCATATAAAGTGAAAATGTGGTCTATCGTGCTGTAGCCTTTCCTAAAACCTGCTTGTTCTTCTATAATTATTGCTTCCCTTTCCGCCCATTTAGTTAATCTTTTATTTAAAATGCTTGTATAGATTTTACTTATAACGTTAGTTAAAGCTACTCCTCTATAATTATCCGGGTTATTTGCGTCACCCTTTTTATGAATTGGTATTATTATAGCCTTGCACCATTCTTGGGGGAACATTCCACTGTCACAAATAGTGTTAAACAATTTGACTAAAAACTCCACCATTCTCATATTTGAATGTTTAAACATTTCCCCTATAATTTTGTCTGTACCCCACTTTTGTCACTTTTCAGATTTTTTTTTGCATCAGCTACTTCTTGTTTAGTAATTGGATCGTGAAACAATGCCTCTTCGTTTTCTTCCTCCTCTAGTTCTTCATGTTCAACAGTTTCATGTACTGATGTACCTTCGAAACTATTGAAAACATTGAAGAAATGATCATACCACTGTTGATGGCTTATGTCATTAAAAATCATCATCTTCCTGTTAACAGCTCTTATTGTTGACCAGAAAAGTTTCGGATCCTTGATTGACTCTTTGAGCTTTCTAATTCTAGTTTCATCATACTCTCTCTTCTTCTCTCTTTTCATCTTAGAATATTCTTTTCTTTCTTTTACATACCTACGCATACAGAGAGAGAGGGGAGAGAGAGAGAGAGAGAGAGAGAGAAGAGAGAGAGAGAGAGAGGAGAGAGAGAGAGAGAGAGAGAGAAGAGAGAGAGCGTAGGCAAACAACAAACGTGTGCTCTCTGCAGGATGCAAGAGAGAACTGACTAGATCTGACTTCAGCCTACTTACACAGATAGAAATGGAGAGATCATCCGACGATGGTCCTCCACTAAAAGCGATATGTGAACAGAGGGGACTGGATGGTTGGAGTGTTGGACAACAGTACCCCGTCCAGCTTCTTCTTCTTCTTCTTCTTCTTCTCTCTCTCTCTCTCTCTCTCTCTCTCTCTCTCTCTCTCTCTCTCTCTCTCTCTCTCTCTCTCTCTCTTAAGACATAGTGCTAGTCCTATTCAAAAAGAAAAATATTGATAAACTATGGGATAATCATACAGCCAGATGAGAGAGATCCAGCGGTACACACCTGGTTGAACGTAAGTGCATAAATATTGACTTTTGAGAATTTAAACTTGAATATAAGACAAAACTTGAAGAACAGAAAACAGGTAGAAGACTGACCTGGGAGAATACTGACTTGGTTAATACTTAGGAATGAAGAACATAAGCCCAGGGGAACATGGATCTAGGTAAAACATATACCCTAAAAATTACAGCACGGACCCAGGGGAACATTTCCTGCATGAAACACACACACACACCCAAAGAACATAGATCAAGGGGAATGTTGATCCGAGTAAAATATAGGCATGAAGAATATAGATTCGGCGAAACATTTAGCAGGAGGAAACAAGGCTGTGAAGAACCTTGACTCAGTGAAAATTCCCCTGGGTAAAACACAGGTTTGAAAACATAGCCTTGATGTATCTGATGTAAAGGAACACAGACTTGAGGAACATGGACCCGGGAATGATGACTTTGAGAAAACAGCCCTTAAAAACATAGACCTGGGGCACATCGGCCTGGAGTAAAGCAATGACTTGGGGAACAAAGACCTTGGAAACATTGACTCGGGAGTAACAAAGAAAAAAAATGCACTAAGGATACATTTACCGGAAGACAACATAGATTCAAGAAGATAAGCCCAAGGGGAAAATTGGACAAAGGAAAAACATACAAACATACAAAACAAAGAAAATAAACACCGGGGGAAAATCGACCTGCATGAAACATAGAACTAAGAAGATAGGCGCTGAGGAACGCTTAAATGGGTGACACACGGACGTTGTAGATTAATACATTTTATGAACAAACACCCCTGGGGAATAGAGATCGCTTTTGCCTTAACTGAAACTGGTTCCACAGTTGGAGCAAACAGCGGGTAACTTATTGTACTTTGATGAATATCATGCCTAATATCAGCCTAACTGTATTTCATTTGCACAGCACAGAACCGAAAAAAAAGACTTGGGTTTGATAAAAGAAATATATTACCTTCGCCAGTGAGCGTATATTTTCTTAGCCCCGTCCATTGGATGAATAGTTTGTCTGTCAGGAAAATTATTTTTTTTAAAAATCCAACTCCTGCTGAATCAATTAAACCACATTTGGAAGAAAGAGGGACTGTGTCAAGAATGAAGCAGTTAAATTTTGCCGTGGACACGCAGTGCAAATTTGTATTAAACGGAGGATTCG
>CM031606.1:82240782-82245782 GCA_018398815.1 Conus ventricosus | reverse complement strand
TTGATCAGTCAGTCAGTATGTTCATGAAAGCACTGTTCAATATGCCTTTAAAAGCAACCACTGGGTATGTCTTTGGAAATCAACATTCAGCACACTTTTGGAAAGCACTACTCAGTATGATCTTATAATGCACAGCTCTAATCAGTTCATTTTTAGAGAACTTTTTTCCATACATGTTTGGGAAGCACCAGTCAACATGTTCATCTTGGATGAGCGTGTGTTCTAAAGAAGCACCACCTAACGTGTATTTTTGTAGAGCTTGGAAAGCAGCGGGTTGTCCGTTTGTAAAAGGTACCTCACTGAACATTCTTGCCAGCGGATGTATTTTAATGTACAGCTGAAAACATTATCATTACTCAGGATCTACCTACAAGTATTCTTCTTCAGAAATAAAGAACAATAGAAACCAATACATGTAATAACTATGTCAACGCAATTGACTTTTTTGAACATTTCTCTAATAATTGCCCATTGGTGTATGTTGGAGTTTTGCAAGAAATAGAAATGCTCATATCAAAAATGGTGGGAAAAGCGCTAAGACTTTTTGTTACTGGTCGACGTAATGGTAGGTGTCGAAGTACAACAATGCAATACGATCGAAAAATGTACCAGTTGATAATATTCTTTTGATATCTTGTGTTTTTGATAAAGCTGAAAAAGACTGTCTGCTTTACAAGTTATCTTTGCACCACAGTTGCAACTGAGAATGAAGTATATACCGTTCATATCTAATTATTGAAATGTGTTCAATAATTTATGATAGTACGTGTTGTATAGATGAATATAATGCTAATTATGCTGTTATGAAAGGCATGATTTAACAGATGATCACTATGAACAGAAAATAATGCCAACATCATTAAAAAATTGAACACACACACAGACACAAAGACACACGCGCGCGCACACACACGCGCGCGCACACACACGCACACACACACACACACACACACACACACCCCACACACACACACACACACACACACACACACAACACACACACACACACACACGCACGCATTCACGCACGCACGCATGCACGCACGGAAACACGCACACACGCCACACAAAGACACGCTCGCGCACACACTCACATATTAGAATACTTTTGTTTCCATATCTGAATTTAATCGTTTTCGTTTGTTAAACTGTAGTCATCATAAAAGAACAAAACTGTCGGCTTACCACACATTTGCACATAAGCAAACCCAGCCGATTTGTGTCACACGCCGAAACATTAAATCCAGCCAGCAAACGTCAATATTTAATGAACATAAAGACATATATAAAAATGGAAAAGAATTACAATTAAAAAGAGAAAAATAAAGAAAGACAGAAAAAATAGTGGGAAGATCGAGGTTGGGGGAAACACATTAAGGGAAAAGTTCTGCCCATGACGTTATTGAAAAATGAGTCTACAAGCCACATCTTTATATTTTCTGCTTTATATGCTTTTGTTAAGAAACACGCAGAACGTTTCTTTAACACATTTCCTGAATTGGTCTAAGTACTCGGAAACTGTCACTCAGTACATTTCCCCTATCATCTTGGCAGATAACTCGATCATTTGTGAATGCTGATGGGCCTTTTATTGGCACACTGGTGACAGGAAAAAGAAATGGAAATCGATATACAGGTTCATGGGGAAAAAGAGAGAGAGAGCAGTGTTGGGGCATAAACATCACATTTACCCTAGCTTTCATGAAGGGAACAAAGGAGGAATGATGTATTCCGTTCACCATTTCCCCTTTAATGAATTGTACAATTTGGATCTCTCAGAGAGAGAGAGAGAGAGAGAGAGAGAGAGAGAGAGAGAGAGAGAGAGAGAGAGAGAGAGAGAGAGAGAGTTTAAAAACGCATCTCTTTCCTTCACAGAACATGCCCTCATTTCTTTGCAATCCGAAAATAAACAGAACAGACCAAACTTAAAACGAACAACGACAAAAATAGAAAACGAACCAGCAAATTACTTATGAATACTGTTTATGGAAAAAAAATCAATCAAACAAGCAATTAGTCAGTCACGAGTCATCACTTGGTTATGCAGATCTGAGCATACAGAAGAGAGAATTTAGGGGAAAGTTAAGTGCAGCGGTGAGGTAGGAGATAGGGAACGATGCATGGGGGTAGAACACATGGCAGTCCTTCTGTTCTACCCGTGCTCTGACAAAGTATTTCAAGCCATCAATACGACCTATAATGGAAAGGGAACAGGTTTCCAGACGGTGTTAGAAATGATGTCAACGAGGAGATGGCTATCGAATTCATCACGGATTCTTGGGCACAATAAAACGACAGAAGTCTTTTCAAGCATTGTGCATGTTGATGGTACACTGGTGTGGGACTGTAGTTTTCTGAAAAGATCTATTTTCTCGTTAAACCAAATGGGAAGCCGAGTCTTAAAATTTGGAGATGGATGCCAATAAGCTTGGCATGACACACACACACACACACACACACACACACACACACACACACACACACACACACACACACGCACGCACACACACACACACACACACGCACACGCACGCACGCACGCACGCACGCACGCACGCACGCACGCACGCGCACACACACACACACACACACACACACACACACACACACACACACACACACACACACACACACACACACACACGCACACATACACACACACACGATCTCACAATTTATGAGAGAGAGAGATGCGATGCTCGGTACACCTCACTTTCCCTTTGTTCCCCTCAGTAAAAGCTCGGACAAACCATACCGTTAATGCCTCAACACTGCTCTCTCTCTCTCTCTCTCTCTCTCTCTCTCCTCTCTCTCTCTCTCTCTCCTCTCTCTCTCTCTCCCCTCTCTCTCTCCTCTCTCTCTCTCACCACAGGCTTCGTCATCGATTTCCATTTCCTCTTCCTGCCATCACGGTGCTGATAAAAGCCACAGTAGCTTTCAGGAACAGTGAACTGACCTGCGAACATGACAGGGAAAAATGCAGGATCAACCTTCATTTGAAAAATTGTGATGAAATCCCGTCCCCCATGCCATTAGTTAGGGAGAAGGGATGGAGGGTAAAACAACTGCCAGTTTCAAGCACTTCTCCAACCAATTGCAGGTGAAGGTTACAGAAATCAAGGGCTCACGTGGCACAATAAAGTATTGGTATCTATGAATAAAAGAAAGAGAGATCATGTCAGCGTTAAAGCAATCTATTCTTTTTAAAATTCAAGCTTGTTTCCGTTTGAAACCTGCTTTCTCTCTTCGTTACGAACAAGATCCTTTCTATTTGTGTTCAGTGTCACGTGACATATTGACAGCCACGCCATCCACTATAAACTCACCCACCTCCATTTCTACTCCCCCCCCCCCCCCCCCCCGTCTTCCCCCCTCTTTCTTTCTCTCTCCCTTTGTCGCACAAAACAGCAATTAAAATTACTAATCTACGTCAACTTTCCGTCTCTCCTCCTCACCCCTCTCAAACCCCTCAACCCCACCTCCACCCCCACCTCCTCACGCTTCCTGCAGTCTGTTAAGAGCTCTCTTTGAATTCGCCGACGGTCTGGCTTTGGCAACAATGCCACGGATAAGGTGACGTCTCTTCAGAACAAGTCGCCCGTTTCCCTCCCTCCCCTCTCTCTCTCATCTCGCTTATCTCGTGCCCAGGTGATCATCTCTGGCTAAGACAAGGGATCGTGTTCTCTCTTCTTCTCTTCCACTCTATCTGCACCATGACAATCATGTATGCGTTCCGCCCATGCATGATGCAGTTATATTAAAGAGTGCTTTGTCAGTTGGCATGTAGGCTAAATAAAATCACTAAGATAGAGCATTCTCGAATCTTCTAAACATTTTCTCACACTGTAAGTGGTAGGGGATGACCACCACCCCACCCCTCCCGTTTTCTTTGTCTTTAGTGACACAAAACAAACCGGAACAGGAACTTGAATGTGTAATTGACGGACTAAGGAAAGGAGAAACTCCATCCCTCCAATTCACCAGTAAAGAAAAGAAAACACAGCCAGATTGAGGAAACATAATTATCTTCCACTTATACAAGATAGGATGTGTAAGATTAACTGGTCACCCAGAACTGTAAGTTGAAACTATGTTCCTGAATGTTGAGGCTATCCATTATTTGTATGTATGCTATGTGTTTTGAAAGCATAACTTTATGCCAGTGCTTGGTGACATCTAGCGAGATGATTATGTGAATATTCTAATGTAATAGTTTGTTTGCCACAACTTGGTAAAAACTGGTAAGATGCTTGATTAACATTCTTTGTTTACCATCTGACTTTTGCCAGTATTCAATACTACCTGTTAATATGATAACTGAATGATAAATTCTGACAGGAAAAGCACAATATGCCTGTACTAGGTGAAAACTGCTCAGCTGATTTATGAATACTGTTGATTGTCAGAATGCTTTGTAATAGGTGGCTGACTCTAAGTCTAATCAACATGTGTACTTGGGCTAAGCTTATTCCAAGTTGCTTCAACTTAATTTATAAGAAAAACATTGAAGAATTATTTGACTGCCATTGTTTGGCATTGTATTCCTCAAACGCTGAGTGAAACTGGAGACTGATAATTATGGCAGAAAAAATTATGCTAGTCTAATCCTTTGTTGGCAGAGATCTCACGCATTTACTGAAAGCCAGAGGGCAAGTGTGAGAACTCGACAAGCTAGACTCTCAGCTACTTAACTACAAACCCGGTTCTGTTTGTCTGCTTAGAGCTTGGGTTCCGGGTGTGCCTGTTATCAGCCCAGCTGAGAGAACACCCCAAGATCAGCCAGCTACAGAGAAGGTGGACCAGTCACCAGCAAAGAGAGAGATCAACACTCCTCTCCACCATCAGATAAATTCTGATATTCCAAGTGGACTTCAACTCAACCCATCCAGAACTTTCCCTCTCTGAATGATGACAGAAAGAGTGGGAACAAAAGTCAGCTGGAAATGAATTGGTGAAATTGATTTCAATATTTCACCCTTGTATACACAAGTTGAAGTTGA
>CM031606.1:82230782-82233282 GCA_018398815.1 Conus ventricosus | reverse complement strand
CGCGAAAAGTTGACCTTAACATTCGGGTGTTCAATTAGTGAATTCAAGGACCAATGCACGGTCATGCAAAGGCAATACTCACGCAGACAAGCGCACAAGCACACACCATACTCTCTCTCTCTCTCTCTCTCTCTCTCTCTCTCTCTCACACACACCACACACACACACACACACACACACACACACACACACACACACACACACACACACACACACACAATACACACACACACGGGCGCGCACGTACGCACGCACGCACGCAAGCACGCACGCAAGCACGCACAAACGTTGGCGCGCGCGCGCGCGCGCGCGCAAACACACACACACACACACACACACACACACACACACACACACACACACACACACACACACACACACACACACACACACACAAGCCTGGTAAAATCTTTCAGGAAAAAAATGCTTTCAGAGCACGATTTCCGATTTATATCTTAATTGTAGTTTTACAACATGATATCATCATAACATTTTAAAAAAAAATGTTTGGTTCTGTACGTTTGTACGTGTCCGACTGTATTGAGTTTCGTGACAAACGAATATTGAATTCATGGGCGCATTTATCTTCAATCACGTTTTCTTAAGATGTCCAAAAGTCTGTGCATATAAACACAAAATATTTGATAGAATGCCTTGTTTCACTGCGCCTGACATGATGTCGTATTAATTTCACCTACAGTATTCAAGATAAGAATTGTAGTAACTATTCCGTGTACAGCTCTTCTTTGTAGTGATTTTAAGTTGGCGTTGCTAGTTCTGTGAACTTGAGGAAAACATTGCCATGCAAGAAAAATCTATGTTCATTGAAAAGGAATTCAGATTCAGTGATTCAGTAGCAAATCTCTTAACTATTTAATCTAGAATATTATGTTCAAGCAAAAATCGATGTTTCTTTTCTATCATTTTTAACAGAAATTTGGCTCCAGGAATTATGTGACAAAATTTCCCGCTCCGCTGTGGCCTTTTTAATAATTTTCAGTGCGCTTTGCATGTCCCTGTCATTAACAGTGTCATGTGACTGCAATTTTTTTTTCTCGTAAACTCAAGGAACATACTAGCCATTTTAAACTGCAAACAAACTTGAAATCCTTGATCATTTTTGATTTTGTAATTTGTCATAAGTCATGTATTTGTTTTAAAATTGTTTTCGGATAATATTTTTCTGTATGTATCGTTTGTCTTGTATTTGCTTATTATACTAGCTATTCTTATATTCATATAAGTGGTTCATTCAAAACTTTAGTACTAACGCAAGAACACACATCAATTGTGTATCATCAGCCAGCTGACCGTTTTCATCAACAAAGCTTCCCTCTATTGTTATGACATCCTTTATCATTAACGGCAAAATTTCCATACAGAGAGAAAGAAGGCAAATTTGGGTGTTCTTTTATATAACGTGTTCATGTTTTGAAGAATTAAGTGGAATGATCATTCACAATCACTGTTGATTTTCATGTTTAGAGACATTTGAACCCATCACCATATCCGGAACATAATGATTTCAGAAACCTTAAACATGAATGAGGATTATAAGGAATCAAATGCTTTTTTCAGAATCAATGCAAAGTAATAAGCATAGTGTTTGTTTGTTTTGTTTCTCAAATAGTTTATTACATTGCAAAGAAGTTATTCACGTTGTGCTGAGTTGCTCGGGTTTCCATAATTCAAGAACACCATTTGTACTGCAAAAGTACAATGAGCATTAAAGCGTGTTTCGCCTTACATTGCTTCTGTCATGAAAAATGAGAATGCAATAAGAAAATTCTCTATTTAAATTCAAAAGGCATTTAAAAGACGCTAAAATACACTGACTTTGAACACATTTTAGATTGGCATAATAAGTTTTGAATTTGTGTACATTGATTGGTATTCCAATGAATTCCTATTATTTCTTGACATGCTAAATATACAAAGTATCCCGCGATGACAGTGCTGATGTGAATAATTGGTAATAGTTCACACTTCTGATTGCTACCCTTCAAATCAGGTTTCTTTCTTTCTGTAATTAACACACACACACACACACACACACACACACACACACACACACACACACACACACACACACACACACACACACACGCACACACACACATACGCACACACACACACACGCACGCACGCACACACACGCACGCACGCAGGCACGCACGCACGCACGCACACACACACACACACACACACACACACACACACACACACACACACACCACACACACACACACACGCACGCACGCACGCACGCACGCACGCACGCACGCACGCACGCACGCACGCACGCACGCACGCACGCACGCACGCACGCACACACACACACACACACACACACACACACAAACACACACACATCCATCTACAGTGCTCAGCTGTCATCTTAGTGGCACTGTACTTTGTCCCTGACTTTTTTTTTATTATTCAGCAAGCCCGCACTTCTGATACTGTTCTGTGTTTGCTCAAAATTGGTTTCATTCGCTCT
>CM031606.1:82220782-82225782 GCA_018398815.1 Conus ventricosus | reverse complement strand
TTGCTGTTACTTATCGTCTTGATTGACACGAGATTACACGCCTGTCAAAGCAACGCCGTCGGCTTTGACGACCAATCGTGAGGCAGATTACAGAATTCCACGAATCATGTATGAATAATTAAAAGAAACAGAGAGGCAATTCAAAGAGGAAGTCTAAACAATCTACGATCTAATTCAGCTTCTCTCCGTTTGAAATCCACTTAATCTTCAACATGAGGAAGACCAACATTTTCTTAGAGGGACAGAAGTTAAAAGATAAGGAAATCGTTTGGATGTGTTCAGCAGTTATTTGTCTTGTCTCCATGCAGCAACAACAGAAACAAGCTCTGACTGGCAGGACGTTGTGTCAGCATTTCTCCCCTCTCCAAACCCTTGGTGACGTAACTACAGGAGTAAAAGCAACATCTAGTGCAGTGCCTTGAATCTGGTTTTAAAGTCATTCGAACCGTTGGCGATTTTTTCCAATTCAGAATTGCAGAGACAGATTTCAGCCAGGTAACGAACGCAAAGCCTCCATAGCATAACTGCCTGGGTAGCCTGCTCTTCAGTCTCAGCAGACAACCATTCTTTAAGGTGTTTTCTTTTTGCTATCCTGTGGCAATCACAGTTCTGTTTTCGACTTCCTTCCATTGGTTATATACGTCATATCACCAATCAGCAAATAATTGTCCGAGAACGAAAAGATACACAGCAAGCTAAGACGCTTTTTGGGGGGGTGGGTGGGGGGGTTGGGGTGGGGTGTTAAACATATATTAATCTAGTTGCAAAGCGAGACGACTGCAGGCGGAAATCTAAACAAATCTTAAATAAAGGTTAGCGAACCGCCCAGAGAACGTGGACAAACGAGTCAGAAGACAAAACACAACGCGTTTCGACCTCTTAGGTCTTCGTCTGGTGATAAATAAACGAATAAAACAACGAAAATTCACTTAGCTTTGATCGTTTCTGATCGCTAGGGTTCAGCGCGAGGAAACCTAGCGATCAGAAGCGATCAAAGCTAAGTGAATTTTCGTTGTTTTATTCGTTTATTTATCACCAGACGAAGACCTAAGAGGTCGAAACGCGTTGTGTTTTGTCTTGTGACTCGTTTGTCCACGTTCTCTGGGCGGTTCGCTAACATATATATTAGTCTTTGAAATTGCAGCCAGATGCGTGTAATTGAGCCCATCATGCCGTTAGGTTTTGGGCTTAAGATCAATGCTAAGGATTTCTGATTCCTTGTAAATTTTTCGACGGCGTCAGAAAAACTCGCCAGTTCTCCCGGAAGCGAAGCATGACAATGTGTGTGGAATATTGTCTGCCTGGACTGTGCGTTTGTGCCCCGCCTCCCGCAGGTTTTGCGACTTTCTCAGCAGACTGACCTTTGGATCGTTTTGTCTCTTTATGTTTTAAGTCGTTGCTTTTTGTGAGTGGTGAAGAGATTTCATGGATTTCTGCACCTTACAAACCATCGTCATCGTCATAACTACCATCATCATCATCATCAGCAGCAGCAGCAGCAGCGGCAGAAGCAACAGCAGCACCAGCCACAACAACGTCATCGTCATCAATATCGTCACCATCAACATGAACTGTAATGTTTCTGTAAGACCATGGGATTGTAAACAAGACGTAAACAGTAGAGACATAATGTCAGACGGTAACTTTTTTCCGACGACGGTAAAAAAAAGGAAGCAAAGCTCTTGACTGCACTATTACCCATTTACCTAAAACACACAAAGGAAATGTGCAGGCGGACCGAACAGAGAATCTGCCAGTAGGAAAGAACACAGTGAATCACACAGGATGCTTTAACGATACTATTGTATTCTCAAATCCAGTATGAGAAAAAAATAAAAAAAAAGAACAAAAATGACAAATAAGACCTGAAAAGACATTACACCTCACAAACACACGTTGACACTCACACACACACACACACACACACACACACACACACACACCACACACACACCCCCCCCCACACCCCACCCCCCTACCATGCACACACCGCGCCCACCCCATATACCAAGACACGCACACATTCGAAGCACGCACACATTCGCTAACCACGCAACACATCGCAAGGCATCACCCACACCAACACCAAACACACACAGCAAGCACACACACACCACACACACAACACGCACACGACACACACACACACACACACACACACAAGCACCAGCAAACCGACACCACACACACACACACACAAAACCACTACTTTAATCATCACATCACCACAACGACAAGTATAAATTTCAAATTAAAAATTGCTTAAGTTCAGACAAAAAGGGAAAAGTAAAATAAATGTCAAATGGTTTTCAAAAAATGGAGGCAAGAGAAAAAAAGACATGCGCACAAAAAAGAAATGGCCTTCATTTGTTAAAAAAAAGGGCAACAGGCAGAGCCACTGTACCTGCGGAGAAAAAGAGTGATCCTTACCTAATTATGTCAGTCATGACAAAACCAAGACAAAGCAAAAACGTCACTGACGAAAGAAATCACGAAGGCCTGCGGCACGCCAAGGCAAAGGGCGATGGAACACAAAAAAAGCTAAGTCATCTATGGTCCATCACCACAAGAAATGCCTGAAGTCATCTATGGTCCATCACCACACAGAAATGCCTGAAGTCATCTATGGTCCATCACCACCAGAAGTGCCTGAAGTCATCTATGGTCCATCACCACCAGAAGTGCCTGAAGTCATCTATGGTCCATCACCACAAGAAGTGTCTGAAGTCATCTATGGTCCATCACCACCAGAAATACCTGAGTCATCTATGGTCCATCACCACCAGAAGTGCCTGAAGTCATCTATGGTCCATCACCACAAGAAGTGCCTGAAGTCATCTGTGGTCCATCACCACCAGAAGTGCCTGAAGTCATCTATGGTCCATCACCACCAGAAATGCCTGAAGTCATCTATGGTCCATCACCACCAGAAATGCCTGAAGTCATCTATGGTCCATCACCACCAGAAATGCCTGAAGTCATCTATGGTCCATCACCACCAGAAATACCTGGAGTCATCTATGGTCCATCACCACCAGAAAAGCCTGAAGTCATCTGTGGTCAATCACAGCAAGAAATGCCTGAAGTCATCTATGGTCAATCACAGCAAGAAATGTCTGAAGTCATCTATGGTCCATCACCACCAGAAGTGCCTGAAGTCATCTATGGTCCATCACCACCAGAAATACCTGGAGTCATCTATGGTCCATCACCACAAGAAATACCTGAAGTCATCTATGGTCCATCACCACCAGAAATACCTGAAGTCATCTATGGTCCATCACCACCAGAAATACCTGGAGTCATCTATGGTCCATCACCACCAGAAATGCCTGACGTCATCTATGGTCCATCACCACAAGAAATACCTGAAGTCATCTATGGTCCATCACCACAAGAAATACCTGGAGTCATCTATGGTCCATCACCACCAGAAATACTGGAGTCATCTATGGTCCATCACCACAAGAAATACCTGGAGTCATCTATGGTCCATCACCACCAGAAATACCTGGAGTCATCTATGGTCCATCACCACCAGAAATACCTGGAGTCATCTATGGTCCATCACCACAAGAAATACCTGGAGTCATCTATGGTCCATCACCACCAGAAATACCTGGAGTCATCTATGGTCCATCACCACAAGAAATACCTGGAGTCATCTATGGTCCATCACCACCAGAAATACCTGGAGTCATCTATGGTCCATCACCACAAGAAGTGCCTGGAGTCATCTATGGTCCATCACCACCAGAAATACCTGGAGTCATCTATGGTCCATCACCACCAGAAGTGCCTGGAGTCATCTATGGTCCATCACCACCAGAAATACCTGGAGTCATCTATGGTCCATCACCACAAGAAATACCTGGAGTCATCTATGGTCCATCACCACCAGAAATACCTGGAGTCATCTATGGTCCATCACCACCAGAAATACCTGGAGTCATCTATGGTCCATCACCACCAGAAATACCTGGAGTCATCTATGGTCCATCACCACCAGAAATACCTGGAGTCATCTATGGTCCATCACCACAAGAAATGCCTGAAGTCATCTATGGTCCATCACACAAGAAATGCCTGAAGTCATCTATGGTCCATCACCACAAGAAATGCCTGAAGTCATCTATGGTCCATCACCACCAGAAATACCTGGAGTCATCTATGGTCCATCACCACCAGAAATACCTGGAGTCATCTATGGTCCATCACCACCAGAAATACCTGAAGTCATCTATGGTCCATCACCACCAGAAATGCCTGAAGTCATCTATGGTCCATCACCACCAGAAATACCTGGAGTCATCTATGGTCCATCACCACCAGAAATACCTGAAGTCATCTATGGTCCATCACCACCAGAAGTGCCTGGAGTCATCTATGGTCCATCACCACCAGAAGTGCCTGGAGTCATCTATGGTCCATCACCACCAGAAGTGCCTGGAGTCATCTATGGTCCATCACCACCAGAAGTGCCTGAAGTCATCTATGGTCCATCACCACCAGAAGTGCCTGGAGTCATCTATGGTCCATCACCACCAGAAGTGCCTGGAGTCATCTATGGTCCATCACCACAAGAAGTGCCTGAAGTGTCAAGCGGCCAGTTCCAGACTGTACTGTGATAGAAAACTTAAGAAAAGGGTCTGATGATATATTGCAAAGTCAAGGGCTACTAAGTTTGTTCGCTTTGACTGGCGCCATTGACGAATTGGGGCTCAAAAGGTCAGCTTATTGTAAACGTAGCGAGTCCTTTAGCGACTCTTAAAACTTGTGTTCCAAAAGTGTTGGGGAAAGAAAATGGAAGTATTATTGTTAGTCAAGGCAAGACAAGATAGCAGAGACTACAAAAAACGGTCAGGGCTCCGATTTCTGTTAAGAATGAGATCTAGAACTTTCTGAACGCGTTGTGAGAAAACAGTATGTATGATTTAATATTCTATTCAGCATGTACGATTTAATGTTCTATTCAGTATGTACGATTTATATTCTATTCA
>CM031606.1:82208282-82213282 GCA_018398815.1 Conus ventricosus | reverse complement strand
ATCTATCTATCTATTCACCTATCCACTCTCTCTATCTGCCTGTCTATATCTATCTATCTATCTACTTATCTATCGATCGATCGATCGAATTATCCATTTATCGATCTGTCCATTACCTCTCTCTCTGTGTCTTCCTTCTCACTCTCTCTAATTTTTTGTCTGTCTTTTTATCTGTCTCCCTTCTTTTCTATCTATCTATCTATCTATCTATCTATCTATCTATCTATCTATCTATCTATCTATCTATCTATCTATCTATCTATCTATCTATCTTGTGTTCTTTCTTTCTTCAATCCATTTTTGTGTCTTTAAACAAATATTTTCTTTGTTGTTTTTTGGCATCTCTCCCTTTTCATTTGTTAATCTTTTCTTCTTTTCTTTTTTTTTTCTTTTTCCTTTTCTATATTTGCGCTTGAGATTCAAAATAATTGACCGAAAAAAGCGTTGTCAAGGTAACGATATTTCGCCCCACCCCCACCCCCACCCCCTATCTTTTATTTTTCTGACGTTGTCTTTTCTTTATTCACTGGAAAATCTGTCGACATGATTTTCCTGCTTGAAGTCAACAGGATCTGGCATCCCCGAAGATGCGAATGACGTGATCGATGCAATCAGATTTATGTCAATAGCAGGTAGGGATCAAGCTTTTCATCGCTTTGGAGGATCTCTGGAATCGAAGTCAGGAAATCGTGTCTTGATCCCGATACCCGGGGTGTAGAGAAGGAGAAAGGGAGGGAATGGGGTGGGGAGATGGTAAAAGGGGGAGAAAGGGGAGGGAATGGGGGTGGGGAGATGGTAGAGGGGGAGAAAGGGGAGGGGAAAGGGGTGGGGAGATGGTAGAGGGGGAGAAAGGGGAGGGAATGGGGGTGGGGAGATGGTAGAGGGGAGAAAGGGGAGGGAATGGGGTGGGGAGATGGTAGAGGGGGAGAAAGGGGAGGAATGGGGGTGGGGAGATGGTAGAGGGGAGAAAAGGGGAGGGAATGGGGTGGGAGATGGTAGAGGGGGAGAAAGGGAGGGAATGGGGTGGGGAGATGGTAGAGGGGGAGAAAGGGAGGGAATGGGGTGGGGAGATGGTAGAGGGGAGAAAGGGGAGGGAATGGGGGTGGGGAGATGGTAAGGGGAGAAAGGGGAGGGAATGGGGGTGGGGAGATGGTAGAGGGGGAGAAAGGGGAGGGAATGGGGGTGGGGGAATGATCGGGAGTCTGATTGAAAGTACGAAGGCAGCGATGTAAAGTAGTTTTTTTAACAACAAAAAAAAGGGGTAATAATTCAGTCGAATAAGTTATAATTCAGGCACATTTAGAATTGAACATTGTTTATCGTTAATGGTTAAAAGATACAGCATTCACACAGTAGGCATTACAGAAATCACCAGGCATATGAACCATTATGTAAATAAGTCATGATATGGTATGAACACTGTATGGTTCAAATATAACAAAACTGTTCACAAGACACGTGTTACATGATGAAATAAAAATAAAAGCACAGAAATAATGGTCTGTTGGAGAAAAATTATATTTCAGCTAATCATTTGTACACCGTGCGTATTTGGTCTTTAGTAAGTCTCATACATAAGTAAGGGAAGGAAAGAGTTCAAAGTATGCAAAATGACACTTAACAGTATATACACGGACACTGCAGGTAGAAAGAAATAACTGATCCTACTTTTTCCTTCCTTTTCCAACGGCTCCCATCCCCTTTCCGACATTTCGTGCTCTTTTATGGTCTGTTTCCTATCTGTCTTTACCTTTTTATCCCCCCCCCCCTCCCTTCCTTCCCCTGTCTGAGATAACCACTCATTATGAAACAGGTGCTCTTAGTGTTGAGATGTGCAAAGACAGAAACACTTGACAGGAGACTCCATGAACGCCATGTTAAGGGCCTTTCCACTATATCAGTTTTTAGTTGTGAAAAGAAACGATTGCATTTAATTGATATGGATTTTTGTAGGAAAAAGAATACTTTTGAGGCATGTGGAATATTTTTTTTTAAGTTGGTCAATGTGTCAGCCCTGACTTGTCCTCCTCTCCGTCCCTCCCCACCCTCTACCTCACGCAGTCGACCGGGGTATAAACAACATCAATTGAAGTAAGCCTTTCGAGAAATTTGACGCAACTCAATATTAATGCGGTGGAGAACAGAGTAAAGTTTTGTTTTTAATCCAAAGAAAAATGGTTGTACATTTTTTCCATGATAAAGAAATAGAGTAAACGTTTTAATTCTGAAGGAAATGGACATAAGACTTTTATCATATAAAATGTTGTATGAAACTTTACAATGTTTTAATGGTCTTTCTTTCAACAACTTTCTATTGTGTCTAAATATCTTTAAAATGCTACTTATCTATCATTTTGTGGATGTAGTCACAAACTGGCCTAAGCATTTTCGACTTTGAAGAGAATGGAAGTAAGCTTTCTGATACGTGAGAACGTGCAAGTAAGCTTTTCTGTTCTGTAAAAGCTACAAGTAAGCTGGTCAGGGAAATGGAATTATCCCCCTACACTTTCATTTATCTACTTTTCTCTCCCTTTTCTTTTTTCCCATAATTTATTGTCTTTTTTCCTTAAAATTTTCCACCCTTTTCTGTCGATCCTATATTTCCCCAGTGTCTTTCTTTGTTGTCAGCGCCTTCGTTAGTTTTTCTTCTACTCCTATTTGTTTTGTATCTTTCCATACCTTTATCTTATGCTTTTCTTTCGATTCTGTACGTTTCGTCATCCAGAATTTCTGGGTTCCTGCTTTCTTTACCTCCCCTACCTTCACCTTTCGCTCTTATCCTGACCTGTTCACACCTCGTTCTACCTTTGTTCACTTTTCCTCCTTTTCCTTCCTTTCCCGCCGTTCTCGATTTTCTCCCGCATTTTTTTTGTTCATCTCACTTTTTCATGTCCTTTCCCACGTTTCCCCATTTCCCGCCATTTTGTGGCAATGTTCTACCTTTCCCCACGTCTTCTGTCTCTTTTCTCCCTTTCCCTACATTTCCCCACATTTCCCCCCATTTTCCTTCCCTTCTCTACCGTTTTCTATCTTACTCCAATTTTTTAGTTTCAGTTTTGTCAACGAGGCTTCGTTCAAAGCAGACGGCTCCATAGAAGCTACAAGGCATCTGCCAAACTGTGAGATGTCAAAAGAAAGTAAACGGGAAGAAAACTAAGAATATTAAATCGTTAAGTACTAAAGAAAATTAATACATTTCTGGTTAGGAAATATCTCTTAACCGTTTTCATTCTGTTTAAATGGTCTCCAAAAAAAAAAAAAATCCAAAACAACCAATTTCTTTTTAATGGTTCAGACAGCCACTCTCACTCATTCCAGAGAAAAGAACCTTAAGAACACTAAGGAACCAGGGGGCCGGATAGCTCAGTTGGTAGAGCGCCGGACTCGTGATCCTGGGGTTGCGGGTTCGAATTTCGGTATAGGGGATTTTTCCCTCGGAGTTAACATTGGTTCTGACTCCATTCCCCATATAGTCCTTCGAATGAGACTATAAACCGAGGTTCCGTGTGTGAACGCACGCATAACATCTTGCACACACGTAAAATCCCATCACCAACTTTCGGAAGAGAAGGCCAGTTTGGGCGTTGGTATGGATGACACGTGACACATAGCATGCACCTTCCCCGAAGATGGAGTATGGCTGCCTTAATGGCGGGATAAAAAAGGGTCATACACACAAAACTCCACTGCCTGGCTATACAGGGAGTGTCCGCAGGAGTATCAGCCTGCGTACGCAGAAAGAAAGAAAGACTAAGGAACCAAAGGAAATCCTCGCTCACCTGACTGACAAAAAAAACCCGCGGGTGAGTAGCTGTCAGGTAAACAGGTCAACAGGTGGACAGGCAAACTTTCGCCACCTCAGAACTGTCCCCACAATTTGGGACCGGACAAAAATGGTCCGCCACACCTAGAAAATATCATTCAACCTTTCATGTGGCAAAAAGTAGAATTGCATCTCTTAAGATCCAACAAAATGAATATGTGCCTTTTAATTCTGAAGAGATACGAATGAGATGTTAAATGTTGAAGAAAGCGGTAGTAAGTTTCCTTCAGCCCTGGGGAAAATGGATGCGGGGTTTTCAAGGAAACCGATGTGAATCTTATCAGTGCTGAAGGAAACAGAAGGAAACATAAAGCTTTGTACAACAAAGAAAGTGGAGGTAAGACTTTCAAGGAAATTAGTGCTGATGAATAAAGAAGTTGCTTTTTGAAGCCTAGAGAAA
Organism: Conus ventricosus; assembly: GCA_018398815.1. NCBI lineage: Eukaryota > Metazoa > Mollusca > Gastropoda > Neogastropoda > Conidae > Conus > Conus ventricosus. Next base: position 82,209,059 of record CM031606.1, on the reverse strand, counting down.
ATGAAATTAAGCTTTCAAAGAAAGGGATGCAAATAGTTTTCGTGATGAAGAAAAAGGAAGTAAGCCCTTTAGCCTTGATAAAATGACTGTAGGCTTCTTAATGATAAAAAACCAGAAGTAAGGTTTTTTTTTCCCTTCAGCCTGGAGAACATGGAAGTAAAGTTGTTAGCGATCAAGAAAATCGACGTAAACCTTTTATGCTAAAAAAATGCGGAAATAAACTTTTTCCTTCTTCTGAAAGAAGTGGAAGTAAGATCTTTTAACTTTGAAAAAAAAAAATGCCAGCAAGTTTACATGGTGGAATTTATTAATCATTAGAAAAATGGAATACGCCACGCAATAATATAGAAAATCGATGTTTTGGAAAGGTGAACGCATGGGAAGAAAGCTTTGCTATGATGACAAACTGGATGTATGCTTTTTAATATTGAAGAAAATGAAATACGTTTTTTTTAATGTTGAAAAAGCAAACATATGCTTTTACATTCTAAAGATAGTGGAAGTAAGCTTTTCATAACTAGAAAAAATGTGAGCTTTTTACTTCTGAATGAAATGAAAGGAAGCGGTTTAGCGTACTATTGCAGAAAAAATGAATAAAAATTGGTTCTTGCATACTACAATGGACACAAGCTCTCACAAAACAAAAACTAAAACCCTTTTAATGCCCTTTGTCTTTGAACTGATGACGTGTGCTTGAAATGTCAACACGATGATGTGGCCACCAGACTGTCTCACGCCACGCTGACATGCAGGGTATAGTACCAAATGCCAGGGGAA
>CM031606.1:82200782-82203282 GCA_018398815.1 Conus ventricosus | reverse complement strand
AAGCATTGTGGTCAGACATGCGTTCATATTCTAAGAGAACTTTTAAAGTCATTCTTTCACTTCTTACTTTCTATTACTTCCAAGGTCGAAAAACGATTTTGGATTCATTCATTCATTCATTCATTAATTCATTCATTCATTCATTCATTCATTCATTCATTCATTCATTCAAGTCTGCCCATCTGTCTGTCTGTCTGTCTGTCTATTTGTCTATTTGTCTCTGTCTCTGTCTCTGTCTGTCTGTCTGTCTCTCTGTCTGTCTCTCCTCTTTTAAAAAAAAATAATTTTCTCGTGCTCTCATTTTTCCACCTCACCCTTTTACCTCCAACCACCATCTCTCTCTCTCTCTCTCTCTCTCTCTCTCTCTCTCTCTCTCTCTCTCTCTCTCTCTCTCTCTCTTTTCTCTCCAATCCATGCACTGACATTTCCAAACAAAGCGGTAGGGATTTGAAGCTCTGGAGGGGAAAAAAGCGATGTTTGAAGAAGATGTGAGGAACTGACCCGAATCCCTCCCTTTGATAACGTCAGGCCGTGGAATCCGTATTGATTTCACCCTTGACAAGATGGCTTCCAGCAGCCCTCATTATTAGCCCCTCTAACTCGGTGGTTTGGCCCTGTCGATAATGCTGTCAACTCGCCCCCCTGTCCCGTGAGGGAAGAGCGCCTCGTTCGTTTTCTGTGATGCTGTCATCTCAATCAGTTGGAGCGAATTAAAATAAAATCTAAAAATAATTATTCAAATAGACAAAAAAATTGCTTGAACGAGGTTTTCGTGGAAGGGAGGTGGGAAGAAGGAGAGGAAGGGAGGAAGGGAGGAAGGGAGGAAGGCGCCTGTTTCTATTTCCAGATTGATTTCCAGCAGTCAGATCTCGAGATCTCGAGTCTGTGCTCCAGTGCATATTCCCTGACACTATCTGCACGTAACCACAGCATGACTGCTATGTTCAGGAGTTCGCACTACGTGCACAGACACGTCACCTTCTGGAATGGGAAATGACGTGCAAAGTGGACATTGTGTGTCAAGGGCAGGATGGCACAAGGTCTGTGATGATGACAGCACCCCATTAAGCTTTGTCTGAACTTGACTGAGAGTCTTGCTTGACCTCATAAACGAGTGTTTATGCTACGTCCCTAATATCGCTGTTGAGATCATGAGTCCACACAACTAGCAGTGAAACCACGGCGGTTTGTAGAACTCACATTTTCAAACACTCAGTGTGGAACGTCCATTTCGATGTGTCAAGTTGTCCTTAGAAGAGAGACATGAAGCAGGGTGCTAAATGTCACATTCAGAAAGGTCACGGGTAGAAAAAGGAGACTAACGCAATCTTAGAACTGTATCAGAAACAGTTTCTTTTGGCTAAAGCACATGTCAAACGATAATGTTTCCAAATGAAAAACGATGGTCAAAGAGGAGTGATATCATCATCATCATCATCATCATCATCACAGCAGCAGCAGCAGCAGCAGCAGCAGCAGCAACAGAAGCAGCAGCAGCAGCAGCATTATATCAGTAGCAGCATCATCGTCATTATTATTATTAACATTATTGCTATTATTATTATTGTTATCATTATTATTATTATTATCATCATCATATCATCATCATCATGACCATCGTCATGATGATGATGATTATTATTGTTGTTGTTATTGTTGTTATTAATTGATTGCCATCCTCCTCCTCCTCCTCCTCCTCCTCCTCCTCCTCCTCCTCCTCCTCCTCATCATCATCATCATCATCATCATCATCATCACCACCATCATCTTCTCCATGAAAAGAGCTCATTAGTGGGGTGATAACAGACCGTTATGATTAACGAACACGTATGACTGTTTTCTTTGAAAGAATGACATTTTCATGAAGACAATGGTTCCTGAACGCATTCGAAGTTACGACACCCCATGACAGGTCCACTGGCGATATTTGGCGATATGCCAACCAGGGCTGCGAGCGAGTTAAAATAGTGGACCGAATAGCATGTCAAAATATCCGCTTACTCCAGGATCCATCTATCCCAGCTGTAAACTAGGAAACCGTATTGTACCAAGACGTCAACAGTAAGCGTTTTCTTCGTGAAATCAGTTATTTTCTTAAAGAAAATTGGTGGTGATCGCTTTCCTTTCAACAACAAAGCAGTAATCGTCACTGACATTGCTTATTGATGATTACCCATTTTTTTCTTTTCGATCCAGTTGGGTCGAAAAGGGTGTTTACCCTGAAACAAGTACTTCATCATTTATGCAAACAGATATACTGTTTAAAAAAAGAAACGCAAAATGCCAAGCTGCCGATTTGAAACACAATTTATTGAAGCTCAGTGTGACAACACGTTTAATGTGAAAATGACAAAAACAGGTCATCAGTAGGACAGAAGTCTCCCCTGTAATGCTGTGGTAAAGAACCAGCCCCAGACCCTCAGGGAAATCGCCAGGCCGCTTCCAAAGTCAGTAACGGGTGTGACCCCCTCTGGCTGCAATGGTAGCCTGGCATCTGCGG
>CM031606.1:82173282-82193282 GCA_018398815.1 Conus ventricosus | reverse complement strand
AAAAGAATCCAACAGCACCCCCAAAGCAGCCAGCGAAAGGTAGAAACTAAAACAAAACGAAAGTGTGGGGAGGAAAAAAATTGCTCAAAAACTAAAAACATTATGTAAACAGTATAAAATGTAAGGGACAATCTTTGAGCCTATGCCTGAGGATCCATTTAAGGATGCAAGGGAGATCAAAAGATATGGAACAGTCTGAGTGGTCAGCTCTGCTGTTCAATAACCCAAGCATTGTCAGCGGCTAAGAATTGTGCAGAACAACCTTTACTTGGATCTCCTAAGAGATGCATTCGCCCACCGATTGACCAAACAATATAATGATGACCAATTAAGTAGTGGGGGAAAACAAGTGCAGGCCAACAATTCTTCCATCATTATAATAATGACTTGGCAAAGATTTGAAAAAAAAATATAATAAAATAAAATCAGAGTTAAAAAGCCACTCAGAACGTTAAAAGTGCTCAACCATGTAGGGAGCGACATACCAGTTTAAAGTTTGTAGGTTTTTAATTTCTCCATTTTAAAATCCTATTTTAAACTGGTGTATATATAATATATATATATATATATATATATATATATATATATATATATATATATATATATATATATATATATATATATATATATATAAGCGCGTGTGTGTGTGTGTGTGTGTGTGTGTGTGTGTGCAGGTGTGTGTGCGGGCGCGTGCATATGTCTTTGTGTACGAGCTATCTACTCGCCTGTGTGTGTACGTTTCCCTTGAGGGTCAAGCGTGGGGTACAAAAAGAACAGCTGCGTGACCTCAATAGCCAGAGGGGTGCACGTGCCAATACAATGACCCCTGCTGTCCCTCCCTGGAGAGTCCCTAGCTTTCTGACTTTGACCGAAGATGCAGGGGAGACGTCGTGGAGTGGAGCTGTCAGGCACGACCTTGTGGAATGGTGTAGTTAGATCAGAAATGTTTTCTCTGCTTTCCTCTTCTTCATGTCAGTATACCTGTCACTGACAAAAACCTCTGTTTCTGAATGTTTACTTATCTCTTTGGTGGCTTCTGATTTCTTTCTTCTTTTTTTTCGTTGTGAATGATTTCATTCCATTCTTTATACCAGAAGTCTGTTTCTTTCTTCACAGTTTGGATAGTTTCATTTCATACTTCTTTCTCGTTTCATTACTTATTAATGAGCTAGCCACTGAAATAGTAGAAAACGGCAAGCATGGTGCTAGATTTACAACGATCACAAGGAATTCTATTTCATGACTGGCAGAAGATGTAGCTCTACTTTTGGAGCCCGTAGTTGGTCTGCTGAGAACTAAATAATTCAAATCACTCAGCTGATAAATTAGAACTGAAAGTCAATATTGATAAAAACATGATTATTGTCTTCTGGAAAGGCGGTTACTTCCCTGCAAGCGAGCTGCATGATGGTTCTGTTATGTCCGCCGAAAACGTTTGTTAAGATCTTGGCATAATTTTCTCTACTCGCCCGAGTTCTGTTGCTGCATGCAGAGACCTTTTTAGTAGAGCTAGGAATGTGTTGTCATGCGTTATGAAGAAATTGTTTGTATTAGATGATAACTCCTTGGAAGTGTTTGTCAAAATTTTCGATGCACAGATACAACCCATTGTGCAGTATGGTTCTGAGATATGGGGTTTAGAGAGGAATGCTGTAGTTCATTGTGGATCGGTTCAACTAACTATACTGAGAGGCAAAGAAAACGCAATTCCATTGTCAACTGACAATTTTATTGAAATGAAACAAACACACATCAAAGCAAATACGTGTGACAAAAGTGCGACCACTGTACATTAGTTTGCCTATAACAGGTGCACATTCGCCTGAAGTGAAGCCCATTTAGGCGCGACAGAAGGAATACACTGTCAATATCTGGTGTGTCCCCCTTGAGCACGAACACAAGCTTGCAAACGTCGGGCATTGAAGCGCACAAACGACGGATGATACGGATCGGTATCACGTTCCAGTGATGCTGCAATGCTTGGGTGAGCTCAGCAACGGTAGTTGGGGGATTCTGCTGACCTTGCACACGTCGTCCAAGTTCGTCCCACAAATGTTCAATGGGATTCATGTCTGGGGACACGGAGGGCCACTGCATGACATCCACATTGCTGTCCCGAAGGAAATTTTGTGTGAGAACGGCTGTGTGGGGTCGAGCATTGTCCTGCTGAAACACTAGTCTGTTGCCACCATGCTGTCTTCAGAGAGGAAGAAGAACTGGCTCAAGAACAGTGTCAATATAACGCCTTGCCGTCAAGTTGCCTGGCACAAACACAAGCTCCGATCGAAATTGAGCATTTATGGCACCCCAGACCATTACCCCTCCACCCCCATAACGATCTCGCTCAATGACACAGGGTTGCGCAAAACGTTCACCCTGACGTCGATACACACGATCACGGCCATCCGGGAAAGAGACATTGAACCGGGATTCATCCGAAAAAACAACATTCCCCCAAACCCTGTTCCCCAGAAAGCCACCTGCGGCAGCCCATCGCTGGCGTGCTAGTCGATGGCGATGGGTTAAGATCTGACCTTGGTATGGTCGACGTGCCCGTAGCCCTGCTGCTGCCAGACGCCGACGCACGGTACGGCTGCTGATTGGTCTTTCTCTAGTCCCAATGGTGTTGCGGGCTGTTTGTGCAGCTGGCTGGAAACGATTCCGGAGGTGCTGCGTGACAATGTAGCGGTCCTGTCGTGCCGTCGTCACACGTTGGACGCCTGGGCGTGGACGGTCGTTTACACTTCCAGTGTTTTGGTGCCGAGTCGCAAGACGGGTTATGGTTGATGGGTGTACATTGAAATGTTGTGCGGCCCTGATGTGAGCAGTGCCTGCCCCCAGCATGCCAATGGCTTGATTTCTCTGGTCTGTAGTTAACCGCGGCATGGTGCGTACGAGTGTCAGTAAAACGCCAATGTGTGTTTTTATAGGGGACAGTCATGGGCTGTTTGCATGCAATCACAGTATGCCTGTGTTGCACTTGTTTTGCAGTTATCAGTAAAAGATGTGTTGGAGTGGTTTACTCATGACGTCATGAACCCAACTGTGCCTGTCAATACAGATCGTCGCAATACAACATACGCGTGCTAGGTTGCATGCCTCGTGCATAATTCACATTATTTTGGCTGAGGTGACATTTTTCGGGGACGAAATGGGGATTGCGTTTTCATTGCCTCTCAGTATAGATTAAAAAAAGTTTTCGGGTGTAGAATGTAGAACTCCAAATGATTAAGTAACAAGAAAACGGATGGGTATTCTTTATATATATATATATATATATATATATATATATATATATATATATATATATATATATATATATATATATATATATATATATATACAACAAACCAATAAATTCCAAGGATAAGTACTGAGCACCGTTCCAGCAACTTACAGAGCAGCTTGGTGTTGCAATGACTGCAAGAAATATTGAATTATAAACAAAGCTTGCTCTTATGTCTTAGATTGAAGAAATAGGGGGAGATACGCATTCATATCTGCAGTGGTAGATGATTCTGCCTAACTAACAGTATGTGCTTGAGTGGGTGAATGGGGAAAAAATAAAATAAATGCTTCTCAAAATGAGCCTTCAGCAAGCTTATATTCTCCAAGGGGGAGACATCCTCCAATAGGGAGGGAAACTCACTAACATATAACTCCTGGTCAATACCGATATTTCGAAACTTGGTTGTTTCTCCTCAGTGACTGCGGAAAGTAGTAATTTGACTCCTCTGCCTTTTTAGCCTTGAGAAGCATTTATTTTATTTTTTCCCCATTCACCCACTCAAGCAAATACTGTTAGTTAGGCAGAATCATCTACCACTGCAGATATGAATGCGTATCTCCCCCTATTTCTTCAATCTAAGACATAAGAGCAAGCTTTGTTTATAATTCAATATTTCTTGCAGTCATTGCAACACCAAGCTGCTCTGTAAGTTGCTGGAACGGTGCTCAGTACTTATCCTTGGAATTTATTAGTTTGTTGTATTTTAGTCCCTTGCGGATTCATTCCAAGTACTGGCCCTCAGCACTTGTGTCTTAGAGGATATCTTTTTATATTTTCTACTTTTCACAAGAAAATGTAGCTTGTTTTGCTCTTTCATGATTTTCTTTTGCTTCTTAGATGGCACCTTTGGTTGGTTTTTTGAAAACTCAACAAACATACTACGGTATTGCACACCAGCCTTTTCTGGGATTGCATTCTTCTTAAAACTGAAAAGGCAGAGGAGCCAAATTACTACTTTCCGCGGTCACTGAGGAGAAACAACCAAGTTTCGAAATATCGGTATTGACCAGGAGTTATGTGTTAGTGAGTTTCCCTCAGAGAACTAATAAATGTCTGTTCTAGACCATCCACCCTCAACCAGTTTCGGGTGGATGACTCTAGAACAGACATTTATTAGTTCTCTGCCAAGTAACACTTCAACAATGAATTAAAAATGATAATCCATCACACATTTTTTCAATAAACAAAAAAATAACGATTTTTTTACAAACAAACATACTGTGTAGGGTTATCCGTTTTCAATACTAATTTACTAAAGTTTTCAGATTTTAGTTTTTGTTTAATCCTGCGTTTTTCCTGATCATTTTCAATAACATCATTTTCGCACATACAGTCATCAAACACTAGAGTGGAAATCCCCCCTAAATTTAGAAATCATGTAAGACTTGGCCGGGACACTGTGTGCACAACCCTAATTACAGGGGTCGCGGATTGTGGCAGGCAGTAACATGTACGGCGGCCCCGGGTGGCTCCTGTGATACCTGTAATTAACTGACTGTAACTGCCATAAGGTGGGCTGGCGGCGCTCACCTGACGGGTTAACTTGCAACATTATGGCGCAATCCGAAAGAACATTCTTGAACACGAAGACCGATTTCACCATTCTCTCACTGACTGCCGCACGAGAAGGTTGTTTTTGACTGTGCTCTGTCAACTACTGTGTCTGGTGTTATTTTAACAATGGCTAACAGGTTTACCGAAGAACAGGCTTGCGCTATTCAAGATAACAAGTTTTACTTTAACTGCATGTTAGAGTATTTGTCAAAAAAAGAACTAGGCGAAGCCTGTTCTCTACCAGTGAAACCGAAAAGAAGCATTGCTTTTCTAGAAGGGGGAGAAAAGGAAAAAAGCGAACTGACTGCTTTGGAAATGCACGACTATCTTAAAGGTTTGTTGGTTAAGGAAGATGCAAGAATTGAAAATGACATTAGCGAACAAGATGTGGTTAATTATAATAAGTGTTTAACTGTTGATGAGATGCTTCCTTTCTAAAAAGCGGTGCTATGTTGATAAAACAAAATAAAAGCGAAACAATCCATCATGCATTGATTGTTGGTCGCTGGCTTGAGATAGCTAAAGCCATGTTTAAAAAAACAAAAACGCTTCAAACATGGTTCATTTCTTAAGACGCAGGTGAACATGGCTGATTCGTATGCTAGAAAACTTATTCAACTTTCTGTGTGTTTTTATAACTATCCTAAATTTCACAAGCTAGGAATCAGTATAAATGAACTGTGTAGCAAACGTCAAACTATCATTAGACTTATTCAACTGAATAGCGATTTTCGGGGTTCTGGCAAACAAACTAGATAGGGCTAGGCAGACCTTAGTACATCTACCAGTATGGAGAGGAGTAGTGTGTAGCCAGCACTATCTCCATATAAATGCTCCAAATATACAATGACGGGTGTACTAACTACTGGTGATTAGAGCCGCCATAAAAGCTCGGCTACAGCAGTAACTGCTGTAACTCTGCCAAAGCCAGTTGCAAGCCTGGTTGAGAAAAGAGGAGCACAGCAGCAAACTAGGTCAAACGACCCTATGTGATCACTTGACCTGCAAAGCACAACAGCAAACTAGGTCAAGTGATCACATAGGGTCGTTTGACCTGCAAAGCTCAGCGGCAAACTAGGCCAAACGACCCTATGTGATCACTTGGCCTAGTTGATTGAGGTGGGCGCGGGATAGCACACCCACCCTACCCACCCCACCCCGCCCCAACCCCACCCCACGCATGCACACACTCAAGTCACTTCTAAGTTCTTAACTCAAGTCACCCCAAGTCACCCCAAGTCCTTAATTAAGTCACCCCAAGTTCTTAATTAAGTTTTTAATCAAGTTCTTAATTAAGTTCTTAATCAAGTCACCTTTAAAGTTCTTACTTAAGTCACCTCAAGTTCTTAATAAGTTCTTGATCAAGTCCCCTCAAGTTCTTACTCAAGTTAGCTCAAGTTCATAACTAAGTCATCCCTAAGTACAACCAAGTTCTTATTCAAGTTAACTTATAATTATTTATTAAGTTCTTAAGTGTTATTGCATTTGAAATGGATCAAAATGAACTTTTGTTGTTGGTGGGGCTGGCATACTTTTGTGTTCGGATTCTGTATTTAGTGGCAGAGATTGTTTGGACTGCTTGGGTTTTTTCGCTGTCTTTGTTTATATATTTTATAACCCGTAATAACCACCCCCAACAGCAATGCTGCCAAAAATGACAATTGCTTTAAGAAAATATGAAGACTTTGGTGGTGTAGGCAGCCCTGTTGTTGTAGGCCTTGAATCAACTTGTTCTGGTGTTTTTAAAGCAGGCATTGAAACAACTGGTACTTTTCATTCTGTGCTTGTGCCTTTAATTTTTTTTGTTTGTTCCACTCTGCTAATCTTTTTGCTGCTGCAACGCGCCCAGGCTTTTACTGGTTACTTTCTCCACCGGATTCAATGTTTTCTGATTCTGCTGATTTTCTGGCTCGGTCATTTTGAAGGGAAATAAAATCTATATGATTAAAAGTAATTAATCCCATGCGTTTCCATTCTGTGCTTGTAACTTTAATTTTGTTTGTTTGTTCCACTCTGCTAATTTTTTTCCTGCTGCATCGTGCTCAGGAAGCTTTTTACTTGTTACTTTCTCTACCTGGTTCAATGTTTTCTGACTCTGCTGATGTTCTGGCACGGTCATTTTGAAGGGAAATAAAATCTATATGATTAAAAGTAATTAATCCCATGATTAGCGGCGACAATAATGTTCCAAATCTGTAATACAGATCACATCCTAGAGCCTCTAATGACTTTGTTAAAACTGGATCCTGTGTTAAATCATACATAAAATCTTGTCAGAATCAATAGGCGCAAATCTACTAACTAGTTTAGTGTACAAACTAAGAACCGTTTGCCTGACGCTTTTTACCATTTTCGACCCTAGTTGCGCTTCATACCTGTTATGATACTTTACAATGTCTTGTGGCGACATTTGTTGAATCTGTTCTATGCTGAATTCATTTCCAAGGAACTGTTTTGTTTTCCCACAATGCTGCCAAAGAATACAGTCTTTCCTTTTTGGGCATAATAGCTTGGTCATCAACCTGGTCATTTGTAATCACAAGTTCAGGAATGTTTAATAGATCATCGGTGTTCATGTTTTATTACTAAATATAATTATTATTTTATTTTTAAAAAATGAGCACCGAAAAAACTGTTGCCAACCTTGTTATACTATTCTGCTGTTATTGGAGGCCTAAGTGTAGGATACACAATGCTTGGTAAAAGCTTGTTAAAAATTAAACCGGCAGATCTTGGCAAACTAGACTTTGAAGACTCAGCAAAGCTAATTGCTGTTATAGCAGCTTCATTCGCTACGAAAGATTTCTAGTTAAGCAAGGAATAATTCCTGACAGTATCAATATGTAAAATTAAAAAAATACATTTATAAAAATGGCTTCACTCGTAATGATGATAGGCGGTGCAGTAGTTAATGCGCTTGCTAAAAGTAATTACGCATTTAGTAAACTGCGGGATGACGGGGAGAGAAAAAGACATAACAAAACTATGGAGCAACTAGCAGCTGCACAGGATCACTATGAAAAGCAGAGAATTGAGCAGTTAGATTTTATTAATAAGAAACTGAAAAAACAGGGACATGCAGCTTACACATTTAAAGACGTTGACCAGGCAATAAAAGAATATTATCTTGTAACAGGCAAACCAATCGAGACATTGCCCCACCAAAAATTCAGTGACTTTTATCAACCATCAGAAAAACAAAAGATGCAAGAAATCGTGTTTATTGTCTTTGGCATGACTGTTGTGTATTTTGTTGCCCATAATATTGGCTGAATAAAAATGAACAAAATTATTATTCGCCAAAAGGATATTGGAAGGGAATCACGGCAATAAAAAAGCTAAGCCAAGCAGCTGGAGTCAGTGAAAAAACAGCAAAGGAATGGTTATCTAAACAAGCGATTTGGCAAATTTATTTACCTGCACCTAGACGAATACAGAGACCACACTTTGTCAACACAATACCGAACGACACCATCAAATGGACCTTCTATATTTACCCCATGATACGATTAGACGAAAAAGATTTAAGTACGCGCTCACAGTCATTGACATAGCTTCAAGATATAAAGATGCAGAACCATTAACACAAAAGAGTGCTTCTGCTGTTGCTGTTGCATACAACTGATATACCCAAAGAGGCCCATTAATTTATCCTCGCATGATTCAAGTCGATGATGGAAAAGAATTTAAAGGACAAGTGAATCAATTATTATTAAAACATAGAGTTACCATTAAAAGAGGTATTCCAGGAGTTCACAGATCACAGGCTTTGGTTGAAAACTTTAACAAACCAGTTATCTGAAAGACTTTTTTCCTACCAGTATCACAGAGAGCTGATTGACAATTCACGCAACACAGAATGGGTTAGAAGACTGCCTCAGTTTTGCGCGCAATGAATAATGAAGAATTTAAAGGGCTAAAACAGTACAAGCAATCAAAAAACAAACAATAAATGTTGCTGAAGACTCCAGTACAACCAGCAAACTATTACCGTTTGGTTTAAAAGTAAGATACCTTTATTTACGGGGGAAGCAGAAGGGGACACTCGCATCAGGGCAACCGATCCAGTTTGGAGTGTTGATCCGTATGAAATAAAAAGAATTGTAAAAATGAATCCGCCCGTGTATTATTTACGAGAAACTGACACAACAAAACAACCAGCTCCTCAAAGATCTTTTGTGAAGGAAGAACTGCAAATAATCCCACCAGATACAGTTCCAGTTGCATAATTAATTTTTAATTTACGTAAAAATATATTTGTGTTAAAATGGAAGCCAAAAGAAAGAACGTGGAACGGAAGCAAGAATGATAAATGAAGAGAACTTGGAATTAATACGAGAATCATATGATGCGTGTTCTGCTATTAAGGAATTAACACGAGAATCATATGATACGTATTCTGCTGTTAAAGAAACAATTACGAGGATTCATCGGCACATGGCACTGCATCCAGATCACTTTTCAGCCCAAAATCCCAAATTTTGACTATCAAAAATGGGAAAAAGAATATCTTGAAATAATAAAAAAATTCGAGCACGTCAAGCAAACATGAGAAAAAATTGAATGAATTGGAAGATGATATGATTGATTTTCTAGATAAATTTCAGAAAATATGAACCCGAATATAAACTCTTCGGTGAAGAAGATATGTAATTATGCGTTCTCCAGTGCCCAATTGCATATGAAAACTCTGGATTAACAATACTCGTTTTGTGTTTGTTCTATCTAATGACTTCTTTGTTACAACAGTTGTGTTGATCTCATGTAGATTAGATCGCAGTTTTACGTTGTCATGATGAAAAGTATGTTTATTGAACAATGCTTCTTTGTAGTTGTCATGTAATATGTTTGACTGCACAACACTGCGAGATATTCCCTTTGCTTTCTTAATGGTTTTCTCCTGGCTAGAAATACTGTACATTTCGACCCTTTAAACCAATAAACTCCTTAATCACCCCTCCAGATAATTCATCCTTCATCTTCCTAAAACCTTCTTGTTAACGGTTGAATGCAAAGGTGAATCTTTAGGGTAATCAGATGTGTCGTACCATCCCGCATGCCCTTTAGCTACTTCTAATTCCATGTCTTTATAGATGTCTTCAGTAGGGATATCTATAACAAAACTGTCTGTATCTGTTAAAGTACTCTGGACTCTGGATACCGGGGTTTAAAGTAGTCATAAAGAAATTCTAACATCAAAAGCTTTGATTTAATTCTAAAACAGTAAACCGATAAATACAGGTTTGTTCAATTTGACTTTCTTTTTTTTCACATTATGCCAAAAAGCTGATCATGAAATCTTCTAAAGTCCTGATAATTAGGTTTTGAAGTCAGCTTAATTGCTTCGTTCTCTCTGGTGACCAATCTAACATCTTTACGCTTGTGGGGATTCTCCATAGTCTTTCCGAAACAGCTGTTGTTCATCAGCTTGAAAAGTCTTTTTCTGAAGCATCTGCGGATTTAGTTCTAAGATCAGTGTTCTTCATTATGTATGGTTCATGAACTGTTCTTGATCGAAAGCAATTATACGATGAACTGCTGTCAGCTTTAAACCATGTCTTAAATAAAATTGTAGAGACAGACATAATTTTTTTTGTCTCGAAGATTAGGCACAAGTTTAGGCGGCTCTGTTTTTGCCATCTTTAGACTTTCTGCTGCTAATGGGTAGTCATTATGTAGGTCATGGAGTTCATGAGGATATTCTAAGTCAACTTCTAGAATAAAGCCCCGATGTCGATCTGGCGTCAAACTGTTCAACCACTTTAATGCCTTTTGAATATTATTCGTACCGCCGCCAGTGTACATTTTAAAGTTGCGTAATGGAAGTGATTGCGCCATTGCCAACCATACAGATTGTTTGCATCTAAATACATGAGATAGTTAGACCTTTTACTTGGATCATAATCGTCCAAGTATTTGTTGTTTGCTTTACAGTAATGATGCGACGCCATACTAATTCTCCCCCGCAATCCGTTTTCAATCATCTGTATCATTGGTAAATCTGACAATAAATCAATCTGTACTCCAGTAAACTTTAAGAAAGCATCCCAGCTCATCCCGGGCGCAGAAATTAATGCGCGGGATCCAGGCTGTAATGTTTCATGCAGGTCTTCCTATAATTTTCAAAGACGTCCGCCCAAAAAACATACATCGGCCATCAAGTATGCATCATGATAGTCTCCCATCGTTTTACAATCTAACTTCTGCCACGCATCTTGAGCATGCTGGTAATCAGAATCACTAATGCCCTTTCCTCTAAGACTAGAAAAGAACGCGCCTTTAGGCGGAAGTGTATCTTCGTCAAACCTTTCCCAACTGTTCATGTATTCATAAGGGTAAACACCCTTTCTAACAAGAGTTGGGTCAAAATATTCTTCCGTTATTTGGGCAGGACTTTAAGGACATAGCCAGCGCCTCTAATGATCCCATCATGTGTTGCATAGAGTCGTAGAAAGACATGTTATTTAAAGTGAAACACATGTACTTTTCTGATGACTGTGCAATGCATGACACCCTGAAGGCGTCGTCTACTGCTTTCATTATAAGATGAGAGTCGTAACCTCGCAAGTTATGAAAGAAGATGGGCAGCTTCCATGTCTTAGGATTAAAGTTTAGTTGAAGATTGCATTTACTGTGTGCTGCTCCTCTGAACTTTCCGCTAATGTGATCATGGTCTCTTACTGTCGGATTGGGTTCCTCGCTGTTAGACATTAGTTCTAAACCGCAAATCCAACAATGTGTGGCTGAGTCATACTGTTGTTGGTCTTCAGGCGTCATTATGATTTCAGATAAGTTTAGATTATTAGAACAGGCGTTACGCACTTGCTGCATGCGTTTTAAGAAGTATTCTGCAGCATTAGGTCCTCTATATAATTTTTGGTTTTTTGAATGGGCCCCATCCGACCTGCAAAAACAAAAGCAAATGAACAGATCTGAATTACTTTAAAGACTGCTTTTTCAAAGTTTTTGTGGCGGGGCCCCCTTCAAAAGAAAAATAAGGTCGAAGTTGCGTAAACAACATAGGGGGAAATTTTTTGCATCTTTTCCCAGTTCTTAAAACTAATTTAGATCGGGGGGGGGTAATTAGTTCTGTTTCAGTAAAACGGGCCCGAAAATGTTCTTTTTTCGCTCGCTGCTTTAACAGATGGAATTTTCTTTTTAAACATTTTTACAGAATTCTTGTTTGTTGTTTTTTTTTTGCATTTTGCCCCAAAAATCTTCATTGTTCGTATCTTGAATGTGGTCCCCTGGGGTTTTGAAAACATCAGAGTAAGTAACATGTTTTTTGTCTGGTTCCCCAATCGAGGGGTTTTTTTGGCCTCTGATGGGGAGATTTGTTTCCCCTATCCTGTGTAGATTTTAACATTTTTGGGTTTGTTTTGTTTTCAAACTGATCAATTTGATCTACGAAACGGGAAAGGATTTTCCCATAAAGTTAAGTCATTGATGTAACCCCAATAGTTAGTCACTCTCTTGCGTTTTTGCGGAGGAGCGCTTGCAAAAAACAACCCAATAAAAACATTTGTGTCTGATTTTGTATTTTTTAAAACTGCTTTTTTGCGAAATGCTGGAGTAGGGAATGTGAGACTTCCCTACAACGGCTCATTTTTACCCGGTTTTAATCTGTTTTTAGGACTTCCCCCTCTGACCAACCAAGCCTTCATTTTGGCTTCTTCAGCGGCCACTAAAAATGTGAAAGCAGTTGGTTGCCCAACCGGGCGTTAAGTCATTATGAGAAAGAAAAACCTGTTTTTTTAGTTGGACCCGACTTCTAGATTTTCTTTTTATTGTTTATAAATCGATTAAAACAGTAAAATTACTTTAACTGGCGGGTCTATTGTTAGTTTATTTGGGAACTTGAGAAATTGCATGTACAACGTTGCCCGCACGTTTTTGGTTTAAATAACTTCAAAATAAATATCTTTTCAGTACTCTTGAAAAATTGTTCTTCCTCGAGCTTTCCCTTAAAAAATTCATCTGGGTTCATATATCTTAGCCATGCTTCTTTCTTTTTAGCCAACTATTTATTTAAAAAAAAAAAAAAAACGAATCGTTCCAAAGTGTCTTAATAGAATCATAAAAGGGTTTTTTTTTGGTTTGGACTCATAAACTAATTAAACGCCCTTTGATTTTTTAAAATGTGAGCTGTTTAGAAAGGTTTAATGTTTCGTTTACTTTTTTTAAAATTCCCTTTTTTTATCGTCGTTCTGGCTTTTGAGAAAAATTTCCCCTTGTTTTTTTTTTTTTGAAGACAAAGGTTTGTCTTTTTAGTCTCAAATCGGCTGTAAACGATAATTCTTCATCCGTGTGTGCAGTAACTAGCGCTTTTTTTTTGCAGTTTGAACGAACTAATTTTTAGCTTTATTATTTAAACCCATAGCTGTGTGTTTTTGGGAGTTTATTTTTTAAATTTTTTGCTAGCAGCACTTACAGCTAATGAAACGAGAGGCAAAAGACAAACCCCCTAGAGGTAAAGCTGCGGGGCCCCAACCGGGTTGCAAGAGGCCTACACTCTTTCCCTGTGATAGTGCATTTATATTTTGATGTTCCGTTTTAACATATGTAACGCTTAAAAAGGCGCAGATACTTTTTTGGTTTTGCGTATTTTAAAAAGGTCTTGCTTAGTTTTTTGTTTTTGCGTAATTTTTGTTATCTAAAGGTTTATGTGGGGGGGGTTCTACTACCCCTCTTTTGGCGGCTCTGGCCCCGTAGGCGTTTTTGGGAAAAAAACGTGAACAGACATGTTTTTTTTTTAAAAAATAAAAAATAATTTGTTTGTTATTTTTAATTTGTTATCTTAAATATCAGCTGGCACATTATTAAAAAAAAAGTACTTAACGGGTTTTTCCCCATCTTTTTTTTTGAAATTTTAAATGTTTTTTCCCGTCTTTAACAGTTTCCCATTCCATGAATGTTTCTCTGTCGATCTTAGGTCAACCCAAAACCGTATTTTGGGTTTTAAAATAATCTAAAGTTAACATTGTAAAGGGTGTGATTTTTAGCCCAAAAGGGTCTACCTTTGGATTTTACCCTCCCCCCCCCAACAATTTTTTATTTGTCAAAATGTGATAAGGTCTAAGACGCTAGCATAGTTTTGGTTGGGGGACTCCCTAAATCAAAACTTGTATTTCGTTATTTTGGATTAATAAATTTTCATTTCCCTTTTTTGAAGGTTTTTCATCTTCACCGCAATAAAATACCTTTAAGCGATCTTGGGGGCACAAAAAACAAAAATTTTCATATGGGTTTTCCCCCTGTTCGGGGGATATGTTGTTGATGAACACTCTTTCGAAATATATTGAAATTTTTGATGATATTGTTGCTCAACAGCCTTGCTAATTTAGGGCTGCTAAAAACGTCAAACTCTAACGGATGTCAGAAATGCGTACTTTGTTTCGGTGTTGATGTCTGATAACCGTTTGTATTCTTTAAAAAGTTAGTTATATGAAATCTGTCTTTTAATGCTCCTTGAAAGTAGGGCATGCGCTTTTAAAATAAAAATTTAAAGGGATAAAAAAAGGATTTCCATACGCAAAATTTTACGTAATATTTTTTGCCGTCTTTAACACGGGGCCCCATTCTATGTTTTAGGCTTCTTCTTTTTCGATCTTGAAAGCAAATCCCCCTTTTTTCCCCGGGGTACCCTAGATCAGAAAGGTTAAAAATATGTTGATTGTGTAAAAAAAAATTTTTCTTCCCCCTCAAGTTTTATAGAAATTTTTTTTAAACGTTCCCCGTCCCAGATTCTGGACAACTGTCTGTTTGTGTCTTTTGCTGATTCCGTTCTTTTTTGAAAGAAAGTTGGCAGAGCTGGCACCCATCCCCCTTATTGCTCTAGGTCGGGAAAATTTGCAGTAAAAATTTTGATCAGATCAATAGAGTGGATTTTGGAAAGTAATTTTCCGTTTTTTTCCCCTTCACCAAAGGGCCCTTTCAATCTTTTATGCGGGGTCAAGAATTGAACCATATGTTGTGACTTTTTTTTATAAACAAAAAAAAAAAGTTAATTATTAAAGAAACATGGAAGGCAGAAAAGATGAAGATTTGTTTTCCTGATCCTGGAGCGAAGAGTGAAATGAACAGCATCGCTAGAGCTTCAAGCGGCGTGTTTAAACAGAATTTTTTGTCTTTGTCCCAAAAATTTGGGCCCTTGAACTCCGAATTTTTTGCCCCTAATGATTTGAGAATGTGTGGCCATTTTTTTGTAGAAACGCCCAAGGCAACGTGTTCAGCTTCAACAAAACGGACCTTTAAAAGGTTTTGCCGTGGGTTCAATTAGACAAAGACTCCCTGCGAGCGTACAAAATCGCCTTGGCT
Source organism: Conus ventricosus (assembly GCA_018398815.1). Classification (NCBI taxonomy): domain Eukaryota; kingdom Metazoa; phylum Mollusca; class Gastropoda; order Neogastropoda; family Conidae; genus Conus; species Conus ventricosus. The sequence goes on along the minus strand of CM031606.1, from coordinate 82,178,122 downwards.
TTGCTAAAAAAAATTAGTAGGGATCAGTTGTAAACTTCAAAACACGCTACAGAATTTCCCAACAGAAAACCCAATGAAAACAGGAAAACTTAAAGATTTAAGCCCAACGCGGGTGAATTAATAGAAGCAAAACCCCAGTTTTTAAAGAACGCTTTAAAAACAATTAATGTTTCCCCCGTCCCATGCGGAAATAGCGGCTTTGATCTGCTTTGAGAAGCTCAGGGCAAATTTAACAAAAATTTAGCAAAATGGGTGAACTAATGGTATGAAAAGAGAAAAAAAAACTCGTTTAGGTGTGACGCCCCCTTAGGGCCCGTATTAAAAAAAAGAATAGCCAAAGACTAAAAAAACTTGAGCAAGAAAGCCAGCAAGACAGAAATTTTGTTTCTAACCCAGAACAATTGAACTCAAGTGGGAAAAAGAGAAATTCCCAAAGAATTTTATATGAGACAAACGCTAGAGAAAGTAAGAACAGTTTTTGGGCCCGGGTAATTTGTAAGCGTTTTTTAACGCCTTGGATTTGCAATAAGTACACTGGGGTGCTATTAAGGCGGCGGTGGCAACGCCCAGGCCTCCCCCGCCATCGCCTCCTCCCGCCTGATAAATGTGGGTAAAAAAACAGCTTTACATTTGGGATTTATTAAAAAAAATTTGCAGAAAAGTATAGACTCTTACCAAGTTATTAGGGGGGGGTCGTTAGTGGCTTTTGTCTACTGAAAAAAGTGTGGTTTATGGCTGAGCATTTTGGGCATTAGTTTCTTAATGTCGGGTTAAAATTTTGTAAAATAAGACCCAGTATCCTGGCCAGTTATCCCAAAAACAAGCGCTGTCCCTTTTTTTTCATGGTCATTTTTTTTTTTTATTCTTCAAGGTCTTTAGGCTTTGGGCCCGGGGTTGGATGACTTATTCTTGGGGTCGTCTTGTTTGTTTACGCTTGCAATTTATGGCTCAGAATTTTTTCGTTTTTCCCCACTTTCTGTTTATTGCTGCCCAGGATTTCATTATTGTAGTTTATTTTTGTTTATCTGGAGCTGAGGTCGAAGGCAGCAGTATAAACCCGTGCCAAAAGCAAAGTTATTTTGTCTTTCAAAAATTTTAAAACATTTTGGTACCTTTTAATACTTTAAGGTAAATCAACTGTAGAATTTAAAGGGTCTCTAAAATTTTCTAAGTATTGTTTTTTTTGCGTCAAAGCCCGTAGAAGGGGTCAGTTTGGGACGATCTCGTTTGTGCTTGCGAACCTAGCAAACACCAAACGTGTACGAAAAGAGTCGTTTATTTGTTTATTCCTGTTTGTTAGGCCCCTTTGAAATGTCTAAGATAAATGTTGTCCCTGTGTTTTTTTGCTCTTGCTCTAGGGGCCAGGTGAACAGCTTCCCCGAAGAGAAAGATGTTAAGGAGGATTTCCCGTCAATTTATACTTTTATGCACGCCCCCAAAAAAAGGGGTGCCTGCCTGATTTTAAAATCCCATTTTGTCTAAAGTTGTCTTGGCCTTTAAAATTGTTGTTCGATCCTTTCAAAAGCCTTTGTCTATTCTGTGTGAAAGGGGTTTTTAAAATTTTTTTTTGGAAAGGAGCTTGCGTTCAGTCAAAATACGTCTGAAGGCGTAATAAAAATGAAAAATGTCACTGACCCCACCAAAGGATCGGGATGATTTAAATGTAGCATACGACACTCAACCCGGGTTGATGCAAAAAACAGCAAGTTTAAATGGTTTGATTTAAAAAGCACGGTGATAAAAACCCCCTTTTTGGGTGTGGCGTTTTTAATAGGGGGGTTTTAAAAATATTGTTTAATGGGGGACTAACCTTTACTGAAAGGGGTCAGTTGGGTACAGAAAGTCAAGGTACAGTTGTTATATTTTAAAATTGTAGTGGGCCCCAAAGAAATTTTGCTTGTATATTTGAATGCTCATTTTTATTTGTTTAAAAAGTTTGTAAAATAACAACTCAAGACCTCTTCGTTTTTAGAACATGCTATTTATAAAAATTGGGAGCCCAAAAAGGTTTCACTCTGAAAAATTTTACAATCGTATGGTTTAAATAACCCAACCCCGGGAAAATAAGATAAAAAAATTAATAAAGAGGACAAATTAGTCAGAGTTAACCCTACCTGTGGTTATTTGGGTTTTGCTCACTAAAAGAAGCAATGAGTAAATTTGTTTTCCAAAAATTAACAATGCGAAACTGAAACATGTTGACCCTTTTAAACCCGAAGAAGAAAAAGTAGGTTTTTTATTTTGATGGAGGTGCTAAAATGTTGGCTTTCAACTGCCCAAACGGCTATTCATAGTTTTAGAGTTGCGCCAAACAAAATTTATGAGGGGGGAAACCCCTCGATCTTGCTTTTTCTTTTTACTTATGTTCATTTGGGCGGCTGGCATGGAAAACTTATTGATGGAAAGGGCCCCCAATGTTTTAAGAGTCTTCCCTCAGGGAAAAATGCATATTGCATTATGAAATTTAAATTCCCTAAATTTCGTTTAAAAGATAGTTTGTGGAGGGGTCGGATCATTTAAAAATAAAAATTGCAGACAAAAAGGGGGAAAAATCTTTAAATGTGATAACCTGCACTTGTTTTAGAAAAAAAATAAAACGTTGTTTTTCAAAAAAAAAAGTCGCGGGGCCAGAAAAATTAGGAGTTACATTGCGCCTGTGAGGTGTATAACTTTAGAAATTAAAAAAACCCTTTCAGACGTTTGGGCTTTGAACAGAACGGTGAGGGTAGGCCTTTTTTTTTGGTTTGGTACACTAAAAATGGTGATTTTTAAACGCAAAGAGGTTGGGGGACAACAAAAAAATTTCCTAAACTTGAACAACGGCAATGTAGAAGAAATTTTAAAGTGGGCCCGATGAATTAAAAAAAGTTCGAAAACCCGACAGCAAATGGGACTTAGAACCTTTTAGAAAGGGACATAAAATTTGAATTCATAGCCCATTTACTTTTTTAGCCCTCAAAAAAGTTTAGAAAAGCTTCAACTCTGGCCTGCCGGGCAATAGCGGGAGATTGAAAAAACGCCCTATGGGAAAAAACAGTACACCTCCCCAGAAAAGAAAGGTTTTAAAGGGAAGTTCTACAAAAAATTTCAGTTCTTTCCCCACAGGAAATTAGGAGAACGTTTTACAAGATATTTTAAATTTGTCTTTAAAAATGTGGAGAGGATGGGGTTGGGGCGTTTTTGATGTCCTTATAAAAAGGAAAATTAAAATTAGTGGCAAAATTAACGTTAAAAAGTCTTAAAGTTTCCATCGTGTTCTTCACAAAGGTGAGGATAAAAACTGTTGATTAAATTGAAACAATCTTACAAATGAATTGGATTAATCTTCACATTTTGGCCTTTTAGGGTTTTATTATTGAAAAGTTCTGAGGAGTTGATAAATATAATAACGGATTAAATTAAATTAAATTCGTTATTTTAAAAAATATGGGGCGTTTAAAATTTATGCAAAAGGCCCATTGTTCATTGATTTTTGGGCGGGTGGTGGGAAAAAAAAATTTTGTTGCTATTCAAAATTTATCGCTATAATTTGATTTATTGTGATTTTTTGCCAACGCTTAAACGGAAAAAAAACATTCATGATAGAAAGGGTTTTTTGGACCGTGATGAGATTTTTTTGTTGATCCCAGCAAAAAACTGAGTGGGTTTGAATACTTTTATAGAAAGTTTTTAAGGAGCCAGACCTATTTTTTAAGATGATGTTCGGCAGAACCGGCATGGTTAAAAGGAAACCTTTTTTTGCAAAAAATGGCTTTCGTGGGAAACATGATGGGAAAAAGGTGTGGATTTTATGTCAAAAATATAACTCAGTTTTAAAAGACTTTTAAAACCCTTAAAAACTGTAGTTTTATTTCAATAAAAAAAGGGTCATTTGATGAATGTTTTCGCGAAAAAGATGTTATTGAAGATAATCAAGAAAAACACAGGATTAAGCAAAAACTAAAATCTGAAAACTTTAGTAAATTAGTATTGAAAACGGATAACCCTACACAGTATGTTTGTTTGTAAAAAATCGTTATTTTTTGTTTATTGAAAAAATGTGTGATGGATTATCATTTTTAATTCATTGTTGAAGTGTTACTTGGCAGAGAACTAATAAATGTCTGTTCTAGAGTCATCCACCCGAAACTGGTTGAGGGTGGATGGTCTAGAACAGACATTTATTAGTTCTCTCCCTCCCTATTGGAGGATGTCTCCCCCTTGGAGAATATAAGCTTGCTGAAGGCTCATTTTGAGAAGCATTTATTTTATTTTTTCCCCATTCACCCACTCAAGTACATACTGTTAGTTAAGCAGAATCATCTACCACTGCAGATATGAATGCGTATCTCCCCCTATTTCTTCAATCTAAGACAAAAGAGCAAGCTTTGTTTATAATTCAATATATATATACTGACTTCCATAAAAAACGCGAAAATTTGAAAGGCTATTTTTCGGGTGAAAAGGGGTGAATATACAATATTGAACCATTGTGGCAAGTTGTTTGGGTCCAAGACTCACGTGCAGTGAAAAAATTGTGTGAGCAACACATCATTCCCGGCATTGGAGGGTCAACAAAAATGGCAAACTGGTTGCTGCATGTGAGGCACGTGCACACCATGCAGGCCAAAGTTAACCAGCGACAAGTACGCATGCATGCAGCCTTTATAAAGCCGCGCTACAAGGTTCAGGTAAAGATTTGCCGTCTGAACGCTACAGAGATGCCAAGACTACGAGCAGAGGAACGCAATCGTGCCCTAGGCCATCTGGAGGCTGGTGTGGATGCCAGGCAGGTCGCCAACATCTTTAACGTCCACATCTCAACCATCTATCGTCTGCAGCACCGCATGCGAGTCACTGG
>CM031606.1:82163282-82168282 GCA_018398815.1 Conus ventricosus | reverse complement strand
TTTGGACAGATCGGAACGAATAAGAAGAATGTGAGGGTGAGAGAACAGAAGAACGAACAGAGAGAGAGGGGAGAGAGGTCTGAGTGGAGCTCTGCAGGAGAGAAGGGCAGAGAGAGAGAGAGATGAGGAGAGAAGAGAACCAAGTTGAGAGATTAGCATGAGATAGTCTGCAGAGGAAGGACTGAGGAGAGATGTGGAGAGAGAGAGAGAGAGTTGCTAATTTAGAAGAAGAAAAGAAAGAAAAGAAAAAAGAAAAGAAAAGCAACCATGTCCATTTGATAAGAGCAGACTAGAAGAGAGAGAGAGAGAGAGTGCAATGCGTTAATGCAGGAAGAAAGAAAGGAGAACAGATCGATGTTGATAGTCACTGTTCTACCCTAACCGGGGGTTCGACCTCATACCTGGCAGCGTCACTTCGCCAAGCAGAACCACAGACCAACGCCAACAGTCTCACCTGACCAGGCGCCATCAGACCAACACCATGCCGGCAGTTGTGTCGTGTTGTGAAAGTGACAGTGAAAAGAAAAAGAAAAGAAAAGAAAAGACAGTGATTCGTGAATAGTTAAGATCACCTGGCCAGGTAAAGTAGAAATCTGTTTATACCCGGGTTAGTTAATGATGTTTTAGATAAATGATTTTGTGAAGTTCAGGAAAGAGAGAATGTTTTATTTCATTTGATTCCCATATGCATTGTGTTTCGTTTTTGATCATGGTGTAAAGTTATAGACTTTACGGGGTTTGTGTGACGAATGCATGATATATAATGGATCGTAAGCAAGCTGTATTTTGTTTGGGCTGTGCGTAGTCCTTCGTCCATAATTTACACCGGGTTGACAATTTATTGGGGGCCTGCCAGGATTTCGGCCCCATTTATTATAATTGTCAATTCTCAGGGGGAAGCGGGGGTGGGATTCAAGTATTTAACCCTAAGAAAAGGGGTTGTTTTACGTAGCCCCAAGATATTTAAAAACTAGGTTTGGGCTTTGCTTCCAAGTAGTTAAACTGCTTGGCTTTTCACCCCAGAGTATCATTTGCCAGATTTTCCTAAAATTCGCTTCATTTTGGGGTCGGGCCCTGGCCTTTTTTTAAAAAAAATAATTACGTTGCCCAAGCAAATTTTCATCATAGGTTTTGTATTACTCACTCGTGTCGGAAAACCCCCGTTTGGGTGTCGTAGTAATAAAAATTTTTCAAAAAAAAGGGATTAAGGGGGGGAAAAGGGAAAAAAAACCCCTATTGAAAAACAATTAAGTTTAGTGGGAGAAGAAAGGGGTTCGCTGATGAAAAAGGCAGTTATGAAAGAACGATTTTTTTAGGTTCGGCCCCGGTTTTAAACCCTACATTTTAAAGGAGACAGCCAGAGACAGAGGAGTTTTTGAAGTTCGCAGAGGTGTTAAAAGGGGGCCGTTTGGCCCTAAGGTCAGGGGAACAGGTTCTGGACAGTGAAAAGTGCAAGGAGACTAGGGGGGTTTCTGCAAAGTCTGCAAACCCCGTGGTGGGGGAGAAGGAAGGGCAAAAAGGGCATTTTGGTGTTTTATTTGTCACGGAAAAAGGGGAAAGTGGCGGGGGTTTTGATGAGGTTCCCGAAGCAGCAGCTTGCAAAAGGGGGATAAAGGGTCGTCAAGGGAAAGACCCGCAGTGAACCCCAAAGGGGTTCAGTCGGAAGAGGGTGGATGCAGCTTATGGTAGATGGGCCGCTCTGTCAGGGATGGGGGCAAGGGTGGTGGTTTTACCAGTGGGGAAAAAGGTGGATTGGCCGCAGAGGGGGAAAGTGTTACGAACACGGTTGTTCATGCGGGGTAGTACGAACAACGTGGTCGATAAAGGGGATTTGACAGGGCAAATCAGATGTACTCTAATGATGGCACTGTGAGGAGTTTCCAGTGGCTCAAGTTAGAGTACGTACCCTTACTTCTAGGAGAGTTGTCTGCGTTGGTGCTGGAGAAGAAACCTTCACGATTTTGTTCATGGGAAATATTCCAGGTGCAAGGGATCCAGGGGGAGGATCCTGAGTTGTTGACTGCTACAGGGGCGCAGTTCAAACACGAAGCAAGGAAGGAGGAAAAGGTTGTTAAACGTTAGTTGTTCCCGGAAGTAAGTCGGGCATAGGACGTGTCGCTGAGAGTTTATGGGCAGCACAGGAACAAGACCCTTCGCTCGTGAAGTCTTGGGAGTTGGCAAGAGGTGGAGAGAAACAGGAGGTTAGGGAGAGTGAGACAGAATTTCTTTGTGAAAGGCGCGGCTGTTGTTCCGAGTGTGCACCAAGGGGAAGACAGGTAAGGTGACACTCAGTTAGAGGTCCAGCGAGTTATGTGGACATGTCATGTCAGTGGGTCACGAGTGTCATGCCGATTAATTCTCGGCACCAGCCAAAAGTAACCGAGTCTTTGTTGACTTTCATGGCAGGGCATGGCAGAATAAAGCGGTTCTGCATTGTCTTTGTGAGTGTGTCAAAGTAGCACAAAGAGGGTGTGATGAGGATGGCGCCTCTTAAACATCCCTTTAATTTGACACACCGTTTCAGGAGAGTGGTGTCGATTGATTGGCCAATCTGCCCTGTTTACAAAGGTGGAACAGGTCGAGACATGTAAGTGTGAAGGGAAGGTTTGCAGGAGGCTAGGGTCGGCTGAAGAGCAATATGACAGGAAGGTGAGGAAGCAAACCTCAAGGGGGAGATCAAGTCCTGGTACTGCTTCCCACAGGTCACAACAAGTGTGATGCAGTGGAAGGACCATTACCTCACTGAAACGGTCGCGGTCTCGGGATTACCGATTTGATTGAAGGGAACCCAAAAACTTTGCCATGCAAATTTCCTCGCAAATATATTCAGCGTGAGAATCCCTTCAGACATAGGCGCAGCAGAATCATTGTTGAGGTGAGGAGACAGCAGAAGAAGGGGAGATTTAGTTGCCCTAAGTTTCCAGAGAGTCATACTGGGATGTGTCACTGTATGAAGGGGACTAGACAGTAGGAGTTCCTAAGTTTTTGTTGTCGGAGGGACACAAAGCAGCCAGAAAGAGGAAAGGTGGAGAAGATGATGATTCAGAGAGACCAAAGACAAAACAGAAGTCAGGGTCTGCTGGTTGTGTTGGCTTCTACAGGAGTTTGTTCCCAATATTTGCCGCGGTCACGAGTCCTCTCTGTGATTTGGTAAGGCAGGAAACCGGCAGTGGTCGAATGTCGACGCTGCAGGCAAAGCACTGCAGACGGTGTTGGGAAGACTAGGTTCCCGTCCCATCTTGAAGTACCAGATATGTCCCAAACCATTTTTGTTGCGGGACAGATGCATCAGGTGGTGGGATAGGTGCCAGTATTGTTTAAGGAGCATGAAGGAGTCGCGTTTCTGTGAGATATGCTGCGGAAGTTGACAAAGTGTGAAGAAGGGTACGCAACGGTGGAGAAGGAGTGTTTAGCTGTCGTGTGGGCCGGAGAATTTCCCACAAATACTTTATGGGAAAGGTTCGTGATAAGACGATCCCCAAACCCCTCAAACCCTGCAAGGGGCCATTTTGAAAAACGCAGAGTTTGCTTTGGGGGCAAGGGCCTGCCCCCTAAGGTACCGAGGCGTACCCCCAGGTCGACAGAATTCGGAGCTGACTATTAAGTGGTGTTGCAAGCGCAATCAGTGGAAGTCAGTATATGGGGTGCTTTGTTGATAAATGTTTTGATTCCAGTTATTTTTGTTTGGATAGGGTTTTTCCCATTGCTTGTTATTTTTTTTGTTGGGGATTGTTATATTTTTGTGGAGAATGTTCATTGGTGTATTATGTTTGGAGCTACAGTCGCTTGTGTGTGATGCATTAAATTGAATAAGTGAGGAGGAGTCCTCGTGAGTGTATGGATCTGACATATTTTTGTGTTTTTTATAAAAATTGGAAGGAAGTTTAGGCAAACCCGCGGGTAGGGGGTTTGCATAGGGGCACAGGGTCGTTATAAAATGATTTAAAATAACGAAAGAGCGCAGTCAATGATAATTTGGGGGGTTTTCATAATGTTTTTTTTAAAATTATAAACCGTTGTTGAAAGATTTTTTTTAAATTTGCGCTGTAGTGGGTCAGCAAATTGGGTTGTTGTCTTTTTTTTTTACCGTTGTTTTGGAAAATGGGGGCTAGTCTTTTGAAGGGGGGAAATTGCCCCGGTAAAAAATTCAACACAAGAAGTTGGTCAGTGTGGGCCACTCCAAAGGGACAAAGTCCAAACTCAAACTCTGGGGCGTCAAAAAAGGGGGCCCCACGGGGGGCCCGGCCAATTTAAAAAGCTAGGGGAAGGGGGCCCCAAGAGACGTTTGTCCCCCAACGATAAGCGGCTTTGCCGACGCCTCGTTTTCCCCCAGCGGCCCTGGCCCGGGCCCAGGTATCTAGCCAATTTGTGAAAAAAGTCATTGTTGTCGGACGTCGCGGGTTTTAAAGCAGGAAAGGGAGAGGGGAAGGTAGTGTGTGGGGGGGGTTGAAATCTAGTAATCAATTAAAAGACCAAATTGACCACCAAGAGAGTAAGGGTGTAGAGGGCTGTGTTTATTGAATTCCAAGGATTGAGGGAGACAATTCGGGGGGGCAGGGGGAAAAAAAAGACCTGGTACTCGCCCCTTTTTTGGGCAGATCGGAACGAATAAGAAGAAAGTGAGGGTGAGAGAACAAAGAAAAGAAAAGAGAAAGGGGGGAGAGAGTTTTAGTGGGTTGAGGAGGAAGGGCAGAGAGGGAGAGATGAGGGAGAAAAGGAAAACCCGTTGAGAGATTTGATGAGATAGTCTGGAGGGAAGGCTGAGGGGAGAGTGGAGAGAGAGAGAGAGGCTAAATTTTTGAAGAAGAAAAGAAAGAAAAAAAAAAGAAAAAAAAAAGAACCCCTGTCCAATTTTTAAGAGCAGACTGAAGAGGAGAGAGAGAGAGAGTGCAATGCGTTAATCGGAAAAAAAAAAAAGGAGAAAAGATCGATTTGATGTAGTTTACCCCAAGGGGGTTTTGACCTCATACCTGGCAGCGTCCCCTTTGCCAAGAGAACCC
>CM031606.1:82153282-82158282 GCA_018398815.1 Conus ventricosus | reverse complement strand
CTCAAAACTTAGCGGATGTGGCGTAGCGTATATGGACTAGTCCGCACGCAGTGATGCCTCCTTGATGAAACTGAAACTGAAACTAAGGCATTCAGCACTCAAACGCTAGCACTCGAACAGCAATGCTAGATACAGCACAGAGGCGGGATGGGGGTGGGGGTGGGGGGAGACGAAAATCTAGTTCTTTTTGAGAGCTGAACCACAGACGCATGCTGTTTTCTAGGTTTAGGAGCTTGTGTTATCGGCTGAAGCATGTTTCCACTGTTTAAAATTATACATAGTCATACAATCTCATTTAGATGGAATGAATAAGATCGTATGAGCTGATCTGAAATAAAACAAAATGGATGGGAAATCCTTCAGAGATCTCTTGAATGTGACTCTCATGGGCAGTGTCTTCATGCATGAGAGATAGGAATTCAGGTAAAAGAACTGGAGGACTCTCCAGCTCCAGAGCGCATCACCCAAACTCTAACCATCGTATTGATTTAACTCATCCTAACCCTAATCCTAACCGGAATCCAAACCCTACCACTGATCGCAAGCAATCGATACTGTAGAAAACCTCATAACATCTTCCGGTACATATAGACTCCGACTCAGCATAGGAGATGAGGAGTTGTCTTTTCTTGTTCTTCACCGATAAAGGGCTGAACGTCTGTCTTCCTGGCGTGCCAACGTAATGGCGATGGGGTGGAATGGCCCTTGGTAATGAAGAGAAGGAATGGAAAATAGGTTAGAGATGAGTGTTTGCAGATGTGCCGTGAAGAGACAGACGCAGCCTATGGTCAACAGAACTGTTGGTGCCAGTTTGGTGGTCGTGAACCTCCGTAATTCATTTTTTTTTTGCATGGCTAAGCCTTTTATGGCAAGCAAAAGAGAACTGCACTATGTTTAGAATATTGCAAATGAATTTGCAAATGAATCAGTAAATGCAGAAATAAATGAATAGACGGACGAACACGCGGGGGGATACATAAACGAAGGAAAGAATAAATAATGTGATGAATTATTGAATAAATGTGTAGACAGAAGAATGAATTATTGAATAAATGTGTAGACAGAAGAATGGATGATTTTTCGCCAATATTTCAAAGCTCGTTCACGAGCATATGAAATGACGGGAAATTAAATTACGCACAAAAAATAAATAAATAAATAAAACGAATCGAAAAGAAAAACCAAAGAAATGAAATGCAGAAAACAGGAACTAGACCAATGCATTACGCAAAAAGTAATCGTAAAACGAAATCCACACCACAGAATTCATCATCAAAAGCTCGAAAACAAATGTGATTAACAAATGAGATTGTCAGTTTTGCTGGCGACATATCCATCTACGGCCGCACTCGCATGATATTCATGATGATCTTAGTTCCTTCCCCCCCCCCCCGCCCAACCCCCCCCCCCCCCTCCCGCCGACCCCCTTCTTCTTATCCCCAGCCACCTCCCCTTTTCACAATGCTCTTTCCAGCTTCCCGCAGAGATGCCAGAAGCGAGTGAAAGCTATGATCTTGTCACAATTTACTCTACACGTATTTCTTCAAAATAATGTTAATAAAATGCATTATTGCAGATACGTCTAGACAGATCAGTTGAGTCTGAGGCTCTTGATTTAAAGTCTGATCATTACTTGATATATATATATATATATCATCAGGCCACGTGCCACACGCACAGAACTCACACGCCCACACACCACAATATATAACACCGGTGGCGTGCCCAAATTGTATACCCTGAGAAGAGCGTTTTAGCTTGAAACAAGCTTGTAGGTTTTAATTTTTCCATTAAAAAAATTCTATTTTAAACTGGTATATATATATATACCCAAATACAGGGTCGAACTTTAATTAAGGACAACTTATACACAGTCTCACAAAACATAGAAAGAAAACCGACAAACGACAGAAACTTATAAATGTTTAATTTTATTATCAGTGAACAACATTTGGTCACTTCATCAAAAAAATCATTCTTTCTGATTAGACAGGGGAGCCTGAATGAGACTACCCCCCAAAATGACATTCACAAAAAGAGTGTTTCTTTACAGTCTGATCAAAACCGAGTGTGCCCCCCTCATGCTGCCACACAATCTACACAGCGCTACCTCATGGTGTTGACTGTTCTTGTAATGAGTGCCTGGGGGAAGTTTGCCCACTCCTGCTGCAGGTATAGTGCAGCAGCTCCTGTCGATTTGCCGGAACAGGGTTGATTTTCTTGAACTCTCCTCCCAAGCTCGCCCCAGATGTTCTCAATAGGGTTCATGTCCGGGCTGTTTGCCGGCCATGGCATCCTGGCGATGCCAGCTTGCACCACAAAGTGTTCACGGCTCGACAACGATGTGGGGTGGCATTATCGTCCATGAACACAGCCTGAGCCCCAATCTGCTGGAGTGCTGGGACAACCAAAGGCCGTAAAATCTCCTGCAGGTAGCGTTGGCCGTTCAGGTTGCCATCCACATGGTACAGGGGAGTCTTGTGGTGACTGCTGATGCCCCCCCCCCCCCCATACCATGACGGAGCCACCACCAAAAGCGACGACCTCCTGGATGACGTCATCTGCCAGCTGCTCCCTGGGACGCCGCCACACCCGAATGCGTCCATCTCGTGGCTTCAACTGGAACTTGGACTCATCGGTGAAAAGCACCATCCGCCACTGAGCCCGAGTCCATGTTCGATGAGCTGTGCACCAGGCCAGGCGACGTGCCCGGTGGGCCGCAGTCAGTTTTGGTTTCCGGACTGGGCGCCTTGCTCGAAGGTTGGCAGCATTGAGGCGCCGCTGTATGGTCATCTCACACACTGCTGTGTTAGTGGCAGCTTGGAGCCGACGCCTGATGGTGTTGGAGGTGGTGGTCCTGGTCCGAAGAGCATGTCTGCGGATGAACCTGTCATCTCTTGCAGTGGTCTTCTTTGGCTGGCCTGGACGGGGTCTCTCTTTGACAGTTCCAGTGGCTTGAAAACGTTCTCCAGCCGAATGATGGCGGAGTGGGACACTTGTAGTCTTCTGGCCACTTCTCGAACGCCAACTCGATCCTGCAGCCATGCAATCGCCCGGGTCCAGGTCAAAATCAGACAGCTTGCGTCTTGGAGGCATTTTTGTGTTATGAAGAATTATGCATGTTGGGCTGCTTTTAGGGGCATTCCAGTCAGTAAAATGCTCTGCAATGCATTGGTTTTTGCACGTGCATTTGGAATTTCAGTGCAAAACCGTTTGAAGCAGTGTTCACTCTTGCTTAAAAAACAAGCAATTTTGACAACAATCTGCAACTTTCAACACCCCCCCCCCCCCTCTGCATGCCGCACGTGACAATAAGACAGCTTTCGCAAGCTTTGCGGAATACTCTGTTAACAACTTAAACCTTTCCCAGTCGAATTCTTCGAAAAAATGCATTGCTTGTATTTTTGGACAATTTAAAAGAAAGGGCCTTTTTTCGGGGTGGTCCTTAATTAAAGTTCGACGCAGTATATCTATCTATCTATCTATCTATCTATCTATCTATCTATCTATCTATCTATCTATCTCTCTCTCTCTCTATATATATATATATATTAATATATATACCAGTTTAAAAAAAGGATTTTAAAATGAAGAGGTTAAAACCTACAAGCTTGTTTCAAGCTAAAAGCGCTCTCCTCAGGGTATACAATAAAATTTTGGGGCCCACCAACGGTGTTATATATTATGGTGTGTGGGCGTGTGAGTTCTGTGCGTGTGGCACGTGGCCTGCCGGTTTTTCTTTTTTGGGGTGCGTTCAGGGGGACGTGCCACGGAATGGTGCATTGACAAAGATTTCCTTTTTATGCCTGCAATTGTTTATCATTTCTACTTTAGAGTTCAGGGATTGCTAGGTGGGGTTTACATAATATCAGCCACTTTTCTGTAGTACATAAGTTGCATTTTTTAGAAATGTTGTATGGTGTTGCTCTTTTTTATAATTTTCCATGATATGTTGTAATCTATTTTCTTATTTTTCAGCTTCCAAATATATTTACTTAATTCTGTTTGGTTTTTATATTTTGCATTTTTGAAAGACTTTATGGTTTGCATATCTGGTTTTAAAAGTGGTTAGCCGTGATTCCTATATATGTTTCTTTATCACTGTCTGTTGTTACCGTAGCTTGGTACACAATATTGTTGTAGAGACTTTTATTATTCAAAGGGCACTGGTCTTTTTTAGTGCAATTACAAGATATCCTTTCATCACCCTCTTTGGTTGTGTTGTTTTGGTTTTATTGGAAGAATCAATTATATTTTTAAGGTTGATTTTGGGCAGTCAACCAAAAATATACCTTTTTCAAATCCACAACTCTACATGAAAAAAACTCATAGAGCAGACTGAAACTTTTGTGCGCAACATGAGGTGAAAAGCGTTTTTCTTTTTGAACCAGATGCCAAAAAGGAAGATAAAAAAACTTATGGGTTTAAGTCATGGAAATCGCACCTATAATAGATGAAATGAAACCTTTTGAAGAAAGCATGAAAAAACTAATAGCTAATATTGATTTCAGAAAACCACATAACAATTTCCAAACAACATTGAATAATAACATAAAACAAATCCAGAATGACAAAAAGTATTCATAAAGGCGGACAAGAAAACAATTTCTATAAAATGGAAACTAATGAGTACTCTCAACTCCTCAACAAAATATATTCAGAAAAAATTATAAAAAAAGCTGATAAGACCACATATGAAACATCTGCAAAAAGAAAAAGAACTTGTGCACCAGATGGATTTAGGTGATAGGATAGAAGCAACAGCAATGAAAGAAGCCTTTAAAACCCCTTTAAAGACCACAAACCTAACTTCTCAACAACCCTACTTGTAGATTGATAAAACCCATCAAAATCTGAATTAGGCAAAATTTAGTAAAAAGATCCTGGAAAAAGCAATAGAGGACATAAAAACAAACACTGAATACAATCTCTGGAAAAATAGTTATGAAGTTATCCAATAGTTTAAAGAATTGAACAAACAGACAAATACAGTGTCATTA
>CM031606.1:82140782-82148282 GCA_018398815.1 Conus ventricosus | reverse complement strand
TGGTTTCGCCTTGTATAACGACAAATTTGAAGTTTCTTGTGGCGGGGTGGAATCTCTTCAGGCACTTTTGGGGTTGGGGGTCGCCATAAAAGAAGTTCCCCAAGGTTTGCAAACTTGGGGGTTGAAAAGAGGGCATGGTCAGTCGTTTGGGTTTTCCGCAGTGGAAATGTAGGGGCTCTGATTTTCCCCCATTTGCCCCCCAGTGTGAAATTTTTAAAGGGCTTTTGATTTTCCCCCATTTTTCCCGCAGTGTGAAATGGGAGGGCATTGTTTTTCCCCCATTTTCCAGCAGTGTGAAAAAGTAGGTCATCTGATTTCCCTCATTTGCCCGCAGTGTGAAAAGTAGGTTTTTTGATTTTTTTTCCCCCATTTTTCCATGGTTTTTTTAAAATTTAAGGGGAAAAAGGTCATGTACCGAAACTGAAGGGCGCCCAATCCTGAGGGGTGCCATGTGAAAATTTCCCCTCCAGCTAAAAAATTCCTTTGGAGTGCCGTTTTCCCCCATAATTCCAACAACGCTGTTGGTTTGCTGGGACTGCCCTTTAGGATTCTTTCCCGGCATCCCCCTCTTTTTTTTAGTCCCGTACTGTCTTTTCCTTCTTTGGTTTCCCGCCTTTTCATTTTGGCCCCCATTACTTTTTTTTTTTAAATTAAATTTTTGCCCGCCCCTGTTTTATTGGTATGGGGTGTGTCCCGTTATTTCCACGGAAAGGTATTTTGCAATGTTTTCTTTTTTTTATAATTGGTTTCTTTTTGGGGTTTTTTTTAAAAATTTTTTATTTTTTAAACGCCCTTTGGGTTATGTTTTTGGGAAGATTAAGCGTCATAAATAATAAGAAATTTTTAATAAAAATGATTTATGATAATTTAAAAATTTAAAATTTAAAAATAATTTAAAAATAATTTAAAAATTTTTTTAAAAAAAAATAATAATTAAAAAAATTAAAAATTATTATTATCTAAAGGGCTTTCCCTTTTCCTTGTCCGCTTTCCCCCCTTTAAAGTTTCATCTTTCTACCCAACAATTAGCATGGGAAAGGACTGTTTTCAAACCCTTTTCTCCCGTTTGTCTTTAAGAGTGGTTTGGGACCTTGGTTTTTTGCCAAATTTTTAATTCTCCTTGTCTTCAGATTCCCAAAGGGCTGTTTTATTTATTTTTTTGGAGCCACTGAAAGATTGGGGCATTGTTTTTTGAAATAGATAGGGTTTTTCCCTTTGGGTCCAGGGGGGGGATATGGGAAACTAGCCTTTTTGAACCATTTCTTTTTCCCCGTCCCGGGGTTGTTTTAGTTGGGTTTCTCTTTCTTTTTTCCCTTTTCCCCACTTTTTATTGTTCTTGCCCCCCCCCCCCCCCCCGAAGAAGACCTAAAAGGTCGAAAAGCGTCGTGTTTTTTCTTGTGATTTGGGTTTTTCCACGTTTTTTTTTTGGGGGGTTCGTTTAAAATTTTTTTAAGAGTGTTTGATTCCGCCTGCGGGGGTCTCCCCTTTGAAAAAAGATCTAACGATGGTTGTCACGTTTTTTCTGGCGCTGTAGACCGCACCTAGCTCTAGATTTTGAATGGTGCATGGCTACCCGTTCTACATTAAACATACTGTATGTATGTATGTATGTATGTATGTATGTATGTATGTTGTATGTATGTGTGTATGTATGTATATATGTTGTATGTTTGTATGTATGTGTGTATGTATGTATGTATGTGTGTGTGTATGTATGTGTGTATGTATGTATGTATGTATGTATGTATAGTATGTATGTTTGTATGTGTGTATGTATGTATGTATGTTTGTATGTATGTATGTATGTATGTATGCATGCAAGCATGTATGTATGCATGTATGCATGTATGTATGTATGTATGTATGTATGTATGTATGTATGTATGTATGTATGTATGTATGTATGTATGTATGTATGTATGTATGTATGTATGTATGTCCAGGACTCACACCTTGTGAAACAGACCGCGGTGTATTTGCGTAACTGTATTCTTTCTGCTGTTTGTCGTTTTGTGTACGTAGCTGTGTCCTGCCTTCCTTGATCCTTCACAAATTCACAATGTTCATCTTATCTTTTCCAAATGTGGTATGATGTCTCCCTGGCGTACTGAGCATACTTAGAAGGAATCACATTCAAGTTGGTCGAATCGATCGCATTTGGAAAGACTAAGCGCCACAAATAATCATAATTGTTATTATTATCATTATTATTATCATCATTATTACTATCATTATTATCATTACCACTACTATTATTATTATATTACTATCATTATTATTATTCAACGATGAGATCGAGAATGCGACTAGAGAAGGGAAATTATTTGGGGTTTGAAGAGCAGACATAAAATAAAAATGATCACATAGAATTGTCATTCTCACATCTATATAGATAACTGACCTTGTACTCTCCCCTCTCTCCACACAAACTTTAAGCACAGGCATGAAAAAAAGAAGCTTAGCATCCTAAGCTGCACATTGTTTATTGATGCATATGCGCGTAGAGGGTGTGCTTTAGAACATCTTAAGGGGCAACTGAGTAGGAAAAAAAAATAGTCGGCGATATTGGAGACTCTAAAACCTTTTTTTTTCCTTTTAAAAGAAAGCAATCAACAGTAACCAAGTGGGGTATTTTATGCTCCCATAAGAAAACCTAACACAGAGCAACTCCCATTCAAGACTGGCACAGCCCTCCAAACTTGAATAAAGTCAGACAAACACACAGACGAACAATCTAATAGTGGGGAAAACCAGCGCAGCCAACAACTGAACTGTCTTTCATAGTAAATGACTGGCAAAGATTTGGACTTAAGGAGGGGGGGGGGGGGGGGGGGGTGAGTTTGAAGATGGAGAAACGGAACATGAAATTAAAGAAAAATATGTTACAGATAAGAAAAGACTCTTCACAAGCTGACCTAAGGGAACCATCGCAATCACCTTTTGAAGGCAGATATATACTCTCCAAAAAAAAAAACTTGACACTAATGTAATTTGATTTGTTGTGAAAATAAGGGATTTGTAGTGAAATTGTCACATAAGTAATTTGTAAGCAACCACTGCACTTGCTAAACTGCCAAACTCACTTGCTATGAACATCCAAAAGTCCGCCTGTCTGGCTGATGTTTCAATCAATTCCTAATTTTGCCCATTTTGCCTTATCACGTGCACAGTGTTAGCTGTAACACGGCATTCCTGACGACGCTTTTCGTTGGTATAAAAATCAAAAGCAACCATGGTCAAACAATGCACAAAACCTACTGCCGGCAAAAAAAAATGCCAAATGCACAAACGCCAATAAAACGCAGTTGGACGATTTGCAAGCGGGGCCTCTCAGCAAGGCGTGGCAAGGCACTTTGGTGTGTCCATACAGACCATTGCTCATTATGGACCTTCCATACATCGCTCACAGTGTGAGGGACAGGCGAGGTCAGGTCGACCCAGTCACAACTGCTGATCAGATCGTAACATCCGTGTGCTCCACCTTCGCGACCGCACTACAACAGCAACATTTCCACAAGCGCTTCTCCCAATTTCCAGGACATCGAAGAATTTTGATCAAACCGTTCGCAATCGCCTCAGGCGCGGCCCTTTTGCTCGACGACTTTCGACGGAATTAATCTGAACGCGTCCATGGAGCAACGGTCCATCAGTGGTGTCGTACATAGTGGGGTGGCCACGTGCACGATGGAGAACAGTTTTTGTTCACTGATAGTCACGGTTCCTCCATAGACGGGTTGATGGGCCGTGCACGAATATTACCGACGTCCAAGGAAGCGTTTTGGCCCCTAACAGCATTTCAGCAAGAGGACCATTTTGGTGGAGGTAGTGTCCATGGTGTGGGAGAATACGGCACAATGGTAGGACTAATCTCGTGCACTTTGGCAGGGAATTAACAGGTAACCAGGATACAGGAATGAGATCCTGCAGTCTCATGTTGTCCCCACACATGAACACCAATGGAGGAATTTCCAGCACGACAACGCTGCCCGCATGTTGCTCGAGTCTGTCATGAATTTCCTGCAAGCCAGCAATGTCCAAACCTTGCCATGGCCTGCCTGTTCCCCAGATCTGAATCTAACTGAACATTTGTGGATGTCCTGGAACGACGCGTGCGCCAGAGGGAAACCCACCACCACAGCCACTCCAGCAGTCTTCTTGAGGCACTCCAGCACGAGTGGCACTCATCCCACAACGTGTGATTGCAAACCTATTGGCGTCGAATGGTCCCCGATGCCAGGTAGTGATTGACGCCAATGGCGGTCACACCAGATACTGACATTTCGTGTACCCTGCTGTCTTTTCCCTGTCTGATTGGTTTTTACTTTTCAGTCCAATAGTGTTTAAATGTTTTCAACACGAATGTCCATTGGTAATCAATTAGTACATGGTTCATAATTTGTTGTTTTAATCAAATCCGCTTTGGCAATAAAAAAATTTAAATACCTGTAGTCAAGTTCTTTTTTGGGAGAGTATATTTGTATGCCTCTCCGAGGCCTTTCGTCTGACTTTATTTCAAGTTTGGGAGGCTGTGCCGTCTGAATGGGAGTTGCACTGAGTAGGTTTTCTTATGGTAGCATAAAATAACCCCACTTGTTTAATGTTTATCGTTTACTGTTCCCTGCCTCATTTCACTGCCGATCTTCCTTTTTTAAAAAAAACAAACATATTATTTACTTGTTATATGAACGAATCCGACAAACATGTTTGCTAGCTGAACGTACAAACAATGCAGACTGACTGTCACAACTTTAATCTTGCCCATACGTCGTCCGTTCTGTCCTGTCTCTCCCTCTTAGTTGTCTGTGTCTCCTACCACTTGTATTACAACAGACAGACATACAGACAGAACAGACAGAACGACAGACAGACAGACGACAAAACTACTCGCAGACAAGCAGTCGGCACACTCACACGCACGCACGACACACACCCACGCACACACAGTCACGTATCACTTGAATCACCTGAGAGAAAATAGCTCTCCCATCCTATTCATTTTTCTTCCCACTTCCTCGCTTCCTCCCTCCGCTTCTCCTCTGTCTGTCTATCTGTCTGTCTGTCGACCTGTCTCCTAGTTGTCCTCTCAATCTCTGTCCTGCAGTCTGTCTGTCTGTCTGCCTGTCTGGCCTGTCTGTCTGTCTGTCCGTCTGTCTGTCTCTTTTCTGTCCTGCCTGTCTGTCTGTCGTCGTCTGTTCTGGCTCTCTCTCCACTCTCTCTCCTCTCTCTCACTCCTCTCTCTCTCTCTCACTCTTTCTCTCTCTTTGGTCTCTCAGTCTCTGTCTGTCTGTCTGTCTGTCAGTCCTGTCACACTTTTTGTCTCTCAGTCCTCTCTCTGCCTTCTCTGCCTGTCCGTCTCTCACTCGCTCCTCTCTCCCTCTCTCCCTTCCCTTTCTCCCTCCTCTCTCCCTCTCTCTCTCTCTTCTCTACTCTCTCTCTCTCTCTCACTCTCTCTCTCACCCTCTCTCTCCCTCTCCTCCCTCCTCTCTCTCCCCTCTCCCTCTCTCTCCCCCTCTCTCTCTCTCTCCCCTCTCTCTCCCTCACTATCCCCCCTCTCTCTCACCCCCTCTCTCCTCTCTCTCCTCTCTCTCTCTCTCTCGTGCCAGATCTTGAAGGTGGCTTGTTTCTTGCAGAAGCAGTCCGGCAGCTGAGCCAATGTCCACACAATCACTGAATAAAAAGTCGCCAGTGTGGCCCCCACTGCGATCCAACTTCTCAGTTCTGTAATGTAATTACAAAAGAAGAATGAATGAAAGAAAGTAACAAAATAACTGTAGAAAGGGGGAAGTATGATGAAGGAGAGGGAGAGAGAGAGAGAGCGAGAGAGAGAGATCTCGCGCGCGAGCGAGAGAAGCGAGCGAGAGAGCGAGAGAGCGCGCTAGAGCTACGCGAGCGCTGCTCTGCGCGCGAGCGAACGCGCGAGCGATGATCAGCGCGCGATAAGAGACTAACGAGCGCGATAGAAGAGCGAGCGAGCGCGCAGCGATAGACAGCGCCAGCAGCGCGAGAGAGCCCCGCGCGACCTCTCGCTCGCGTGCTCTCGCCGCTCGCCGCGCGCGCGCTCGCTCTCTCCGCTCCGCGCTTCTCTCCTACGCTCTCTCTTCCTTCCCCCCCCCCCCCGCCCCGCGGCCCTCCCCACCTCCCTCTTCGACGCCCCGCCCTCCGAGGTCCCTCCCGCACGCTCGCCTTCCTCCCTCCACCACTCCCTCCCCGCCTGCACCCCCGCCAGGCCCCCGGTTCCTCCCCCTAGGCGCCTCTTACCCTCCCATGCCACCCCCCTACCCCCCCCAGGCCCCTCCCCCCACCCCCCCCACCTCAAATTCTGTCCCCCTCAGCCCGTCACCGCCACCCTCCCCCTCTCCCCCGCCCTCCCCCCCCCTTCCCCCCCCCCCACCCAGCCCCCCCGAAAACGTTGCACAACATATCCCAAACAAATCCCAGCATCATGACGCCTCCACCAGACGGACCTGCCAGCGACAGCCCCTTTCTTCTCCTCTTTTTTACAGATCACCCAATCCTCTGCCCCCCCAAGCCCCCCCACCCACCACCCACCCCATACACCCCCTACGATCGCAGACCCCCCTCTACCGCGCTAACCCCCGTCCCTGTCACCACCGTCCACCCACACAGGAACATATATGAACCAGACATAACAAGCCCGGTTCACAAACACTCATATCCTCCGCCCTCCCACAACAGTTTTCCCCTTCTTTCTCTCTTCTCTCTCTCTCTCTTCTGGTTGCAGATTGAAGGAGGCGGTTTTCTTGCGCAAGGCAGGGCGGCGCTGAGCCATTGTCCACCCACAATCATGGAATAAAAGTCCCCAGTGGTGGCCCCCACTGCGATCCAACTTCTCAGTTCTGAATGGAATTCAAAAGAAGGATGAATGAAAGAAAGAAACAAAAAAAATGTAGAAAGAGGGGAAGAAGGAGAGGGAGAGAGAGAGAGAGAGAGAGAGAGAGAGAGAGAGAGAGAGAGGAGAGACGAGAGAGAGAGAGAGAGAGAGGGGCGAGAGAGAGAGAGAGCGAGCGAGAGAGGGGAGGGGAATAGCGAGAGAAGAGAGCGAGCGAGAGAGCGAGAGAGCGAGAGAGGGGAGCGACTGAGAGAGAGAAGAAAGAGCAAGAGAGAGAGGACAGAGAGGAGAGAGAGAGAGGAGAGAGAGAGGAGAGGAGAGAGAGAAAGGGAGAGGAAAAGAGAGGAGAGGAGAGAGAGGAAACACGCAAAAAAAAAAGAAGGAAAGAACTAAGCAGGGGAGTAGAAGGGCAAGAAGTGAAAGCCCAGAAAAGAGAAGGAAGACAGACGGGATAGAAAGAAGAAGGTTTCCCAAAGAATGGAAAAAGGGAATAAAAGTGGAAGAGGTAACGAAATGCACAACAGTCAAGACAATGGAAAGAAAAAAAAAAAAACCGTAAGAATGGAGGGACACGAAGAAAGCAAAGAAATAACGACACAGCGAAAGAAAGCACAAAAAAGGAAAAAAAAAAAAGAAAAAAAAGTTCGGGG
>CM031606.1:82126822-82140682 GCA_018398815.1 Conus ventricosus | reverse complement strand
GATCTTCTGTGACATTAACTTTAAAAATGCTGCTGTCGACGAACCCTGAAGGAAAGGGAAGAGTAAGAAAAGGGAGGGAGAGGGGGTAAGTTGCTAATTGCATCGACACCACCTTGACCCCCTCCCTCTATCCCTCCACTCCCACTACGTTCGCTGTCCCCCAAATTTCAGCGCGTTCCACCGTCACTGTATCCTCCGCCACCCCACTGGAACCTTTTGTTCCAGTCTTCAGGGCCCCTTTCACAATCACTCTATCCTCCGCCCCCACATGGGCCTTTGTTTCCAGTCTTCAGCACTACTGTATCCTCCGCCACCCACACTGGAACTTTGTCCCAGTCTTCAGCATACTGTATCCTCCGCCACTCACACTGGAACTTTTTTCCAGTCTTCAGCATTTCTGTATCCTCCGCCACCCACACTGGAACTTTTCCCAGTCTTCAGCACTATGTATCTCCGCCACCCACACGGGCTTTGTTCCAGTCTTCAGCACTACTGTATTTCCGCCACCACATGGAACTTTGTTCCAGTCTTCAGCACTACTGTATCCCCCGCCACCACACTGGAACTTTGTTCCAGTCTTCAGCACTACTGTATCCTCCGCCCCCCACACTGGAACTTTGTTCCAAATCTTCGCAACTACTTTGTAATCCTCCGCCACTCACCAGGAACTTTGTCCCCGTCTTCCAGCACTACTGTATCCTCCGCCACCACACTGGAACATGTCCCCGGGCCCTTTAGCACTACTGTATACTCCGCCACCCACAAATGGGCCCTTTTTTCCAGTCTTCAGCACTACTGTATCCTCCCCCACCCACACTGACTTTGTTCCAGTCTTCAGCACTACTGTATCCACCCACCCCACTGGAACTTTGTTCCAGTCTTCAGCACAACTGTATCCTCCCCCACCCACACTGTAACTTTGTTTTCCCGTCTTCAGCACTACTGTATTCCTCCGCCACCCACACTGGAACTTTGTTCAGTCTTTTAGCACTACTGTATCCTCCGCCACCCAACCCGGAACTTTTTTTCCAGTCTTCAGCACTTCTCTATCCTCCGCCACCCACACGGAACTTTTGTTCCAGTCTTCAGCCCTAACTCTATCCTCCGCCACCACACTGGAACTTTGTCCAGTCTTCACCCTTTCCCCCCCCCCACATCTTTTGTTAGTCTTCCCTAGTTCCCCCCACCACACTGGTTTTTTTTCCACTTTTTTCCGCCCCCCACCCGGGCTTTTCCGCCCAAAACCCCCCCCACCCAAATTTTTTCCCCTTTTCCCACTTTTCCTCCCCCCCCACCTGGTTTTTCCCGTCTTCAGCAAAATTTTCGACCCCCCCCCCCCCAATGGCTTTGCCCTCTTAAAAACTTTCCTTTCCCCCCACCTGGAACTTTTCCCCTTTTTCTACTGTTTCCCCACCCCCTTTTTTTTTCTTTGCACCACCCCCCCCCGGTTTTTTCCGCTTCAGCACTACTGATCCCCCCCCCACCCACCTCTTTTTTCCCCTTTCCCCAAAACCCCCCCCCCACCCAAATTGCCTTTTTCCCTTTACCTCCCCCCCCCAAAAAACCCCTTTCCCCTTTACCTCCCCCCCCCCCAAACTAATTTTTCCCCTTCGATTTCCCCCCCCCCACACTGAACTTTTCCCCCCTTTTCCCCCCTCTTTTCCCGCCCAAAACCCCCTTTTTTTTTTCCCCCCCTTAATTTTCCCCCCAGGGTTTTCCCCCCCAACCCAAAGGGAAAATTTTCCCCCCCAAAAATTTTCCCCCCCCCCCTTTTCCTTTTTTTCCCCCCCCCCCCCCGGTTTTTTTCCGTTCCCCACCCCCCCCCCCCCCCCACTGGAAATTTTTTCCCCTTTTAGCACTTGACCCCCCCCCCCCAAAAATTTTTCCAAATTTAGCACTCTGTTCCTCCCCACCCCACCCTTTTCCTTTCCCCCGTATTTCCCCCCCCCCCCTATTTCCCCCCCCATCTTACCTCCCCCCCTTTTGGCCTTTTCCCCTTCACTTTCTTTCCCCCCCCCAAAACTTTGGGAAATTTTTCCCAATCCCCCCAAAAACCCCTTTTTTTTGTCCCCCCTTTTTTCCCCGACCCAAATTTTTTTTTCCCGTTTCCCCCTTTTTCCCCCCCAACCAAAAAAATTTGTTCCCGTCTTGCCTACGTATCCTCCCAACCCCACCGGGAAATTTGTCCCAGTCTTAGCCTACTTTTCCCCCCCCACCAAAATTTTTTTTTAATGTTTCCCCCCCCAAAAATTTTTCCTCCCACTTTTTTCCCCCCCCCCCACAATTCCCCCCCCCCCTAACTTTTCCCCACCCCCGGGCCCTTTTTTTACCCTTTTCCCCCCCCCAAAAAAAGCTTCGCCTTTCTGTTTCCCCCCCCCCTTTTTTTTCAGCCCTTTCCCCCCCCCCCCGAAATTTTTCCCCCGCCCTTTTTTCCCCCCCCATAATTTTTTCTCTTTTTTAAAATTTCCCCCCCCCGGGTTTTTCCGTTTCGCACACTGAACCCCCCCCCCAAATGGTTTTTCCCCCCCAGCAACATCCCCCCCCACACGGTTTTCCATTTTTCCCCACCCCCCCCCCAAAAAAAAAAAAAAAAAAAAAAAAAAAAAAAAAAAAAAAAAAAAAAAAAAAAAAAAAAAAAAAAAAAAAAAAAAAAAAAAAAAAAAAAAAAAAAAAAAAAAAAAAAAAAAAAAAAAAAAAAAAAAAAAAAAAAAAAAAAAAAAAAAAAAAAAAAAAAAAAAAAAAAAAAAAAAAAAAAAAAAAAAAAAAAAAAAAAAAAAAAAAAAAAAAAAAAAAAAAAAAAAAAAAAAAAAAAAAAAAAAAAAAAAAAAAAAAAAAAAAAAAAAAAAAAAAAAAAAAAAAAAAAAAAAAAAAAAAAAAAAAAAAAAAAAAAAAAAAAAAAAAAAAAAAAAAAAAAAAAAAAAAAAAAAAAAAAAAAAAAAAAAAAAAAAAAAAAAAAAAAAAAAAAAAAAAAAACCCCCCCCCCCCCCCCCCCCCCCCCCCCCCCCCCCCCCCCCCCCCCCCCCCCCCCCCCCCCCCCCCCCCCCCCCCCCCCCCCCCCCCCCCCCCCCCCCCCCCCCCCCCCCCCCCCCCCCCCCCCCCCCCCCCCCCCCCCCCCCCCCCCCCCCCCCCCCCCCCCCCCCCCCCCCCCCCCCCCCCCCCCCCCCCCCCCCCCCCCCCCCCCCCCCCCCCCCCCCCCCCCCCCCCCCCCCCCCCCCCCCCCCCCCCCCCCCCCCCCCCCCCCCCCCCCCCCCCCCCCCCCCCCCCCCCCCCCCCCCCCCCCCCCCCCCCCCCCCCCCCCCCCCCCCCCCCCCCCCCCCCCCCCCCCCCCCCCCCCCCCCCCCCCCCCCCCCCCCCCCCCCCCCCCCCCCCCCCCCCCCCCCCCCCCCCCCCCCCCCCCCCCCCCCCCCCCCCCCCCCCCCCCCCCCCCCCCCCCCCCCCCCCCCCCCCCCCCCCCCCCCCCCCCCCCCCCCCCCCCCCCCCCCCCCCCCCCCCCCCCCCCCCCCCCCCCCCCCCCCCCCCCCCCCCCCCCCCCCCCCCCCCCCCCCCCCCCCCCCCCCCCCCCCCCCCCCCCCCCCCCCCCCCCCCCCCCCCCCCCCCCCCCCCCCCCCCCCCCCCCCCCCCCCCCCCCCCCCCCCCCCCCCCCCCCCCCCCCCCCCCCCCCCCCCCCCCCCCCCCCCCCCCCCCCCCCCCCCCCCCCCCCCCCCCCCCCCCCCCCCCCCCCCCCCCCCCCCCCCCCCCCCCCCCCCCCCCCCCCCCCCCCCCCCCCCCCCCCCCCCCATGGAACTTTGTTCCGTCTCAGCACTACTGATTTCCTCCGCCACCCAACTGGAAATTGTTCCAGGGCTTCAGCATTTACTGTTCCTCCGCCACCCACACTGGGCCTTTGTTCCAGTCTTCAGCACTACTGTATCCTCCGCCCCCACCTTGGGAAATTTGTCCAAGTCTTCAGCATACTTTTCCTCCGCCACCCACACTGGCCTTTGTTTGTACTTCAGCACTACTGCATCCCCCCCCACCCACACTGGAACTTTGTTCCAGTCTTCAGCAGTACTGTATCCTCCGCCACCCACACTGGAACTTTTGTTCCAGTCTTCAGCCCGTTTCCACAATAAATCATCCTCGCCACCCAACTGGGCCTTTGTTCCAGTCTTCACACTACTGCATCCTCCGCCACCCACACTGGGCCTTTGTTCCGTCTTCAGCACTAAATGTATCCTCCGCCACCCCCACTGGAACTTTGTTCCAGTCTTCAGCACTACTATCCTCCGCCACCCACACTAGAAAATTTGTTCCAGTCTTCAGCACTACTGTATCCTCCCCACCCACACTGGGCCTTTTGTCCAGTCTTCAGCACTTGTATCTCCCCACCCACACTGGATCTTTGTCCCCGTCT
This sequence comes from Conus ventricosus, assembly GCA_018398815.1. Taxonomy (NCBI): domain Eukaryota; kingdom Metazoa; phylum Mollusca; class Gastropoda; order Neogastropoda; family Conidae; genus Conus; species Conus ventricosus. The sequence goes on along the minus strand of CM031606.1, from coordinate 82,136,289 downwards.
TCAGCACTACTGTATCCTCCCCACCCACACTGGAAAATTTGTTCCCGTCTTCAGCCTACTGTATCCTCCGCCCCCACACTGGAACTTTGTTTCGTCTTCAGCACTACGGTATCACGCCACCCACACTGGAACTTTTGTCCCAGTCTTCAGCCTACTGATTCCCGCCCCCACCCTGGAACTTGTTCCAGTTTTCAGCACTACTGTATCCTCCGCCACCCACCGGAACTTTTTTCCCAGACTTCAGCACTACTGTATCCTCCGCCACCCACACTGGAACATTGTCCCCGCCTTCACACCGTAGTCCTCCGCCACCCACACTGGGCCTTTTTTTTCCAGTCTTCAGCACTACTGTATCCTCCCCCACCCACACTGGAACTTTGTTCCAGTCTTCAGACTACTGTATCCTCCGCCACCACACTGGAACTTTTGTTCCGTCTTCAACTACTGTATCCTCCGCCCCTCCCCAAATGGAACTTGTTCCGTTTTCCGCACTACGTTTTCCTCCCCCACCCACACGACTTTTTTCCAGTCTTCAGCCCTACTCTTCTCCGCCACCCACACTGGAACTTTTGTCCCAGTCTTCAGCACTATTGTATCCTCCCCCCACCCCAAATGTAAATTTTCCCCAGCTCAGCACTACTGTTTTCCTCGCAACCACACCCGGAACTTGTCCCAGGTTTTGCCTACTGATCCTCCGCCCCCCACACTGAACTTTGTCCCAGTCTTCAGCCAACTTTCCTCCCCCACCCACACTGGAACTTTGTTCCAGTCTTCAGCACTACTGTTTTCCTCCGCCACCCACACTGGAACTTTGTCCAGTCTTCGCATACGTATCCTCCGCCACCACACTGGAACTTTTTCCAGTCTCAACTACTGTTTATCCTCCCCACCCACACTGGAAATTTGTCCAGTCTCAGCACATACTGTATCCTCCCCCCCACACGAAACTTGTTCAGTCTTCGCACTACTGTCCTCCGCCACCACACTGGAACTTGTTCCAGTCTTCAGCACTCTGTAAACCTCCGCCACCCACCCCTGACTTTTTTCAAATCTTCAGCCCTACCCCATTCTCCCCACCCACACTGGACTTTTTCCCAGTCTTAGCAAACTACCTCCGCCACCAACTGGAATTTGTTCCAGTCTTCAGCACCACTGATCCACCCAAACCACACTGGAAAATTTGTTCCAGTCTTCAGCAAATACTGTATCCTCCCCACCAAACTGGAACTTTGTTCCAGTCTTCAGCACTATGTATCTCCGCACCAACTGAGAATTTGTCCAGTCTCAGCAAATACTTATCCTCCGCCCCCCACATGGACTTTTCCCAGTCTTCAGCACTCTATCCTCCGCACCCACACTGGAACTTGTTCAGTCTCAGCCTACTGTATCCTCCGCACCCCACGGGGAAATTTGTTCAGGGCTTCAGCAACGTATCTCGCCCCCACATGGAAATTTGTTCCAGTCTTAGCACTACTGGGGGGTCTCCGCCACCCCCTGGGCCTTTGTTCAGTTTTCAGCAGTCTGTATCTCGCCACCACACTGGAACTTTGTCCAGTTTTAGCTACTGGTATCCTCCCCACCCCACTGGGGCTTTGTCCAGCCTTCAGCACTATGTATCTCCGCCCACATGGGCTTTTTTTCCAGTCTTCGCAACGTATCTCCGCCACCCAAATGGGCTTTGTTCTAGTCTTTAGTCTTCTGTTTCTCGCCACCCCATGGATACTTTGTTCCAGTCTTCGCATCTGTACCTCCGCACCCACACTGGCCTTGTTCCGTCTTCAGCCTCTTTCCTCCCCCCTTGCCACTTGTAGCTAAACTCTTTAGTCCTTCGTCCAACCGACACGCGAACTTTTATTTTTAAAATATGATTTCAAAACTTTTTTTCATCCAGCCCCTGGGGGGGGGGGGGGGGGGGGGGGGAAATGATTATGTAAAAACTCAGAAAAAAATGAAACTTCCCTGGGAAAATTTGAAAAAAAAAGTTTAAAAAAAACAAAAATGAAAACCCCCCCACCACCCCCTAAACCCCCCCACCCCACCACCCCCCCCACCCACAAAAACCCAACCCAAAAAAACGAAAAAATTACGGGGGTAGGGGGGGGGGGTTAGAGAAAGAGGGAAAGGAAAGAAGGGAGAAAGAGAAGGAAAGGGGGGAGGAAAACCACACTGACCCCCCACACCACTGGGAAAAAGGAAGTAAAAGGAGGAAAACTGAACGAATTTTAAAATTTAAATTTAAATAAATTTTTTAAATTTAATTTTTAATTTAAATATATTGAAAGGGGGGGAGAGAAGGAGAAAGGAAAGAGAGGGCATCTTCCGCCACCTGTTGTTGGGTTTGTTGTTTGTGGGGTTTTTGTTAGGGGAGAAGATGGAAAAGGAAGGAGAAGAAGAAAGGGGAAGGAGAGCAAGAAGAAAAAGGGAAAGTTTTGAGAAAGGACAGAAAGGGGTTTTTTGGGGGGGGGGGGGGTTTAGGGATATGTTTGAATGGGTTTGTTTGTTTTGTTTGTTGTTGTGTTTTTGTGGTTTTGGTTGGTTTTTGTTTGGGAAATTTTCGTTGTTTTTTGTATTTGTGGGTTTGTTTGTTTGTTTGGGTTTTTGGTTTGTCTGTCTCGGGGGCGTCTGCTGGGGTTTTGGTTCGTCGGGGTCGTTTGCTTTGGGGTTTGTTGTTTGTTGGGGGTTTTTGGTTTGGTTGTCTCGGGGCCCTCCATCCCCTGCCCCTTTTTGGGTTTTTTGTGGGGGGTTTGTTTGTTTTATGTATTGGGGTCTGTGTTCTGCTTGGCCCTTTTGTTAGTTTTTCCCTCTTTTCACCTCTCTTTGTCTCTTACAAAGTTTTCTTTTCCCCCCCCGCTTTTTTCCTTTTCCCTCTTATCCCCCTCCCCTCTTTTTTCCTTTTTTCCCCCTTTCCCCCCCGCTCTCTCTCTCCTCTCTCTCTCTCTCTCTCTCTCTCTCTCTCTCTCTCTCTCTCTCTTCTTGACTGTGTGTCTCACGCTCTCCTTTTGCATGGCCGTCTGTCTGTCTGTCTACCTGTCTGTCTGTCTGCCTTTCTGTCTCTGTCTCTCTCATTTTCTCTCCCTCTCTCTCTCTCTCTCTTTTCTCTCTCTCTCTCTCTCTCTCTCTCTCTCTCTCTCTCTCCTCTCTCTCTCTGTTTTCTCTCCCTCGCTTACACACAACCCCTCTCCCCCCCCCCTCGCAGCTCCCTCTCTCTCTCTGTTTGTCTGTCTATCTGTCTATCTGTCTGTCTGTCTGTCTGTCTGTCTCTCTCTCTCTCTCTCTCTCTCTCTCTCTCTCTCTCTCTCTCTCTCTCTACCTTTCTCTGAATTTTTTTGATGTTACTCTTTTTGCGTGGTCAGAAAAATAAGATATAAACTGAAATGTGATACACAGGCTAAAGGGAATAAAATAAAATCAAGATGGTAAGTATTAAGGTTAAAAAAAACCGAATAACACATTAAAAAACCAAAATACATCGATAGAAAACAAAAACTTGAGCTAAGAAAGAAACTAGAACACACATTGTTGTTAGACAAAGCGACCCTCCGCCCCCCCACCCCCCCCCACCTCCCCTAAGGAAAGAGCACGCGGTTGTTTACTACATCCAAGAAAACACTACACAAAGTATCTTTTTATCTCGACCGAATTCTTTCTTATTCTTTCTTTTTCCTTTCTCTCTTTCTTTTCACCTATTGTTGTCCATCAGTTATTCTCAAATTGCTCGTACGGACCCCTCACCCATTGCTCTTCCCCACCAACCTCCGATCTAATCAAATTTCCCCATGGTTGTAGATCAGGATCAACTGACCTGCCTTTACTGCCATATTGACCCTGCCATACTGACCCTGCCATACAGACCTGCCATACTGACCCTGCCATACAGACCCTGCTATACAGACCCTGCCATACAGACACTGCCATACAGACACTGCCATACAGACACTGCCATACAGACCCTGCCATACTGACCCTGCCTTTACTGCCATATTGACCCTGCCATACAGACACTGCCATACAGACACTGCCATACAGACCCTGCCATACAGACACTGCCATACAGACCCTGCCGTACGCACTGCCATACGACCCTGCCATACAGACCCTGCCATAATGACCCTGCCTTTACTGCCATATTGACCCTGCCATACAGACACTGCCATACAGACCCTGCCATACTGACACTGCCTTTACTGCCATATTGACCCTGCCATACAGACACTGCCATACAGACCCTGCCAAACAGACACTGCCATACAGACACTGCCATACAGACACTGCCATACAGACCCTGCCATACTGGACCCTGCCTTTACTGCCATATTGACCCTGCCATACAGACACTGCCATACAGACCCTGCCATACAGACACTGCCATACAGACACTGCCATACAGACACTGCCATACAGACCTGCCATACAGACACTGCCATACTGACCCTGCCTTTCTGCCATATTGACCCTGCCATACAGACACTGCCATACAGACCCTGCCATACTGACCCTGCCTTTACTGCCATATTGACCCTGCCATACGACACTGCCATACAGACACTGCCATACAGACACTGCCATACAGACACTGCCATACAGACCCTGCCATACAGACCCTGCCATACTGACCTGCCATACTGACCCTGCCATACTGACCTGCAGACTGACCCTGCCATACTGACCCTGCCATACAGACCCTGCATACTGACACTGCCATACTGACCCTGCCATACTGACCCTGTCATACTGACCCTGCCATACAGACCCTGCCATACTGACACTGCCATACAGACACAGCCATGCAGACCCTGCTATACAGACCCTGCCATACTGACCCTGCCATACTGACCTGCCATACAGACTTGCCATACTGACCCTGCCATACTGACCCTGCCATACTGACCCTGCCATACAGGCACTGCCATACAGACACTGCCATACAGACACTGCCATTACAGACACTGCCATACTGACCTGCAATACTGACCCTGCCATACTGACCTGCATACAGACACTGCCATACAGACACTGCCATACTGACCCTGCCATATCTGACCTGCCATACAGACCCTGCCATACAGACACTGCCATACAGACACTGCATACTGACTCTGCCATACAGACACTGCCATACAGACACTGCCATACTGACCCTGCCATACACGACACTGCCATACTGACCCTGCCATACTGACCCGCCATACAGACATGCCATATAGACACTGCCATACTGACCTGCCATACTGACCCTGCCAAACAGACACTGCCATACTGACCCTGCCATACTGACCCTGCCATACTGACCCTGCCATACAGACACTGCCATACAGACACTGCCATACAGACACTGCCATACTGACCCTGCCATACTGACCCTGCCATACTGACACTGCCATACAGACACTGCCATACTGACACTGCCATAGAGACACTGCCATACAGACCCTGCCATACAGACACTGCCATACTGACCCTGCCATACTGACCCTGCCATACTGACCCTGCCATACAGACCCTGCCATACTGACACTGCCATACAGACACTGCCATACAGACCCTGCCATACAGACCCTGCCATACTGACACTGCCATACTGACCCTGCCATACAGACCCTGCCATACTGACCCTGCCATACTGACCCTGCCATACTGACCCTGCCATAAAGACACTGCCATACAGACACTGCCATACAGACCCTGCCATACTGACCTGCCATACTGACACTGCCATACAGACCCTGCCATACTGACCCTGCCATACTGACCCTGCCATACTGACCCTGCCATACAGACCCTGCCATACAGACACTGCCATACAGACACTGCTATACAGACCCTGCCATACAGACACTGCCATACAGACCCTGCCATACAGACACTGCCAATACAGACCCTGCCATACTGACCCTGCCATACTGACCCTGCCATACTGACCCTGCCATACAGACCCTGCCATACAGACACTGCCATACAGACCTGTCATACAGACACTGCCATACAGACCCTGCCATATTGACCCTGCCATCCTGACCCTGCCATACAGACCCTGCCATACAGACCCTGCCATACAGACACTGCCATACAGACCCTGCCATACAGACACTGCCATAAAGACCCTGCCATATTGACTCTGCCATCCTGACCATGCCATTACTGACCCTGCCATATTGACCCTGCCATACTGACCCTGCCTTACTGCCATATTGACCCTGCCATACTGACCCTGCCATACTGACCCTGCCATACTGACCCTGCCATACTGACCCTGTCATACTGACCCTGCCACACAGACCCTGCCATATTGACCCTGCAATATTGACCTGCAATATTGACCGCGCCATACTGACCCTGCCATACTGATCCCTGCCATATTGACCTGCCATACTGACCCTGACACACTGACATACTGACCTGCCATACAGACCCTGCCATACTGACATACTGACCCTGCCATATTTACCCTGCCATATTGACCTGCCATATTGACCTGCCATATTGACCTGCCGTATGACCCTGCCATACTGACCCTGCCATACTGAACCTGCATACTGACCCTGCCATACAGACACTGCCATACAGACCCTGCCATACAGACACTGCCATACAGACCCTGCCATACAGACCCTGCCACACAGACCCTGCCATACTGACCCTGCCATATTGACCCTGCCATACTGACCTCCCATACTGACCCAGCCATCGTGACCCTGTTATCGTGACCCTGCCATACTGACCCTGACATACTGACCTTGCCATACTGACCTTCCATACTGACCCTGCCATACTGACCCTGCCATCGTGACCCTGCCATACTGACCCTGCCATACTGACCTGCCATACTGACCCTGACATACTGACCCTGCCATACTGACCCTTCCATACTGACCCTGCCAAACTGACCTGCCATACAGACCCTGCCATACTGACCCTGCCATACTGACCTGACATACTGACCCTGCCATAGAGACCCTGCCATACTGACCTGCCATACTGACCCTGCCATATTGACACTGCCATACTGACCCTGCCGTACTGACCTGCCGTACTGACCCTGCCTTACTGACCCTGCCATACTGACCTGCCATATTGACATGCCATACTGACCCTGCCATATTGACCCTGCCATACTGACGCTGCCTTTGGTATGCTCGCCGTGGTTGTTCTGAACGATGAATGGTGGATAGGTGACAACTAAACAGAGCTTGTCAATACCAAGGGTGCTGGAAGGGGTGGGGTGCGGGACAATAATGGCGAATATCGAAATGCGCGCAGAAATCACCTTATCTGCAATACTGCTACTTATTCAGTTTCGCTATTCTTTTTGGTATTGCTGTCTCTGCAGTACCCGCGTAGACGGAAAGTGCTCACCTGGCCATAGAGTGTCTTTCTAGCTTTGACCAGCCATGTGTGTGTGTATGTGTGTGTGCGCGCGCGCGCATCTTTTGCGTATGGCAGACAGACGGAGACAGACAGACAGACAGACAGACAGACACACAGACACATCACACACACACAACACACACACACACACACACAACACACACACACACACACAACCAGATATTCACAGAGAGAGAGAGAGAGAGAGAGAGAGAGAGTGAGAGAGAGAGGAGAGAGGAGAGAGAGACGAGAGGAGAGAGAGAGAGACAGAAGACAGACAGTACAGACAGACAGACAGAGACAGCGAGACAGAGAGAGAGAGAGAGAGAACAAACACCGTTAGATCTTTATCACCGACTGGCAGATTAATTCAAGCCACACTAGGAAGAAAGCCTGGTACACACACACACGCACACGCACACGCACGCACGCGCACACGCACGTGAAAGTATACACACACGCGCGCGCGCACCCCCCCCCCCCCACCACCACCCCTTACTTTTCAAACTATTTTTTTATTTCATACGTTTCTATGTTAAAAAAAAGTATGTGTTTTTTTTTCATTTTATACTGATTAATGATATATTTATATTCATTGGTGTTTATATCAATATTTATCATTAATGCTCTGTGCGTACTTCTGTTTATTTATCAAAATAGGTTATTCCACAGAATCTGATAAGGACAGTTCACTCATTGTCTTGAATTCTTTCACTAAATGCTCTTTACACATGGACCCTCTGTATATGGTCTCATCCGAAGGACTAGCACCCAGACCACCACTTAGAGTCTGGAGAGAGAGAGAGAGAGAGAGAGAGAGAGAGGAGAGGAGAGAGAGAGAGAGAGAGAGAGAGAGAGAGATCCCTGTTCGACACGGGGCACGAGAATTTCTTGCTGTTCCTATGAAAACGCGGTGACCACTATGCCTGTTTTTCTTATTTTTCATTCCACAGTTTCATGCATTCTTGAAGGACACCTTTTCCAGTTTAGCTTAAAGCTTTATTGGCTTAAAACTGAGCACCTTTCTTTGATGACGGACATCTCTTTACCTGTGACGTTTTCTGCGTTTCCCTGTGGTATGATATCATTGGTCTCCATTTATCTATTGTCGTCAATGGGTATGTTTGTTTGCCTGTCAACATGATAACAAAAATTTATGGGAAAAAAAGGATGTGGTCAAGGGAAAAAAGATTGACAATTTGGTGCCGGTGTGTAACACAGGTGCAAATGTAAGAGCGAATCCAGGATTGGTAAATCAGAGTTGTAAAAAAAAAAAAAGGAAACCTACGGGACCAATATTAACTAAAGCTGAATGTAGTCCAAAGGCGACCCTATGAAAGTTATTGCAGATCCGTGAGCAAATCCGGACTAAAGGTGGGATTGTGTGGGCCCTGTTCAAATGGGGACAGAGTTTTGCGGACTCCGAGAGCGCTTTTCCAGCTTTCCTGTTATTCCTCTCAGGCAGAGAGCCAATCAGCTCGTCTGCACAAGACCAGTAGTAAAATTTCACCCCCGTGCACATCCCGCATTCCTTCCTACCCTTCCCTTCTCCTACCCCCTTACACACATTGAAAACCCCCCCTCTCTTTTCACTACCAATCTCTCTGTCTTTCTTCCTGGGGACATGTTGGGCCAATCTAACAGCCGAGAATAGACATTCTGGCTGGGTATCTCGGCAGCATTCACAGAGTTTCTATGGGAAATATCGCAGCCATACCGGACCATGCTTTCCAGTTTCACACACACACACACGCATACAAACACACACCACACACACAACACAACACAAAACACCCACAAACAACACCGCACATGCACCGCACACACACATGCACACGCACACACACACACCACACACACACAAACACACACACACTGAGTCACAGACAGACAGACAGACAGACGACACACACACACACACACACACACACCACACACACACACAACACAACACACACAGTCACAGACACACACAAGTCACACACACCCCACACACACACACACACACCACACACACAACACGCGCGCGCGCGCGGGGCGCGCGCACACCACACACCCACACACACACACACACACACACACACACACACACACACACGCAC
>CM031606.1:82090620-82114222 GCA_018398815.1 Conus ventricosus | reverse complement strand
AAATTTTAGTACGAAAAATGTACATGCACACCCTAAAAAGCATTTGTGCAGGACAGCACCCGTAAATGGGCCTGTCTTCTTTCATTTGTTTACTTAACGGACAAACTAAATCCTGGGATGTGTTGAGAGAGAGGGAGAGAAGAGAGAGAGAGAGAGAGAGAGAGGGGGGGGGGGAGGGAGAGAGAGAGAGAGACGAGAGGGGGAAAAGGAGAGGGGGGCGACAGCAGACAGCAGACGGGGAGGCAGGCAGACAGACAGGCGGAAGAGAGAGACAGAGAGACAAAGAGGGGGCAGAGACAGAAATGAGACAGACAGACAGCAGACTAAAAGACGGGCAGGAAGTCGACAGACACGACAGAGAAAAAACAGTGGGTGGAGGTTGAGAGAGAAAGGCGGGGGGAGAGAAAATAAAATATTCTTTCTGGTCACTTGCTCCCCCACAAGTTTTCGGGCGAAGGGCCTAAAAGCGGCTTTTTATATTCTCTGAAAGTAAGCTTCAAAAACCAAAAATAACGTTATTAAAAAAACAGCATATGTGTAGGGTTTCGTTTTCTTTCAAATTTTTTTTAAACTTTTCAGTTTTATTTTTGTTTTAACCCTGCGTTTTTTGATCATTTTCAATAAATCTTTTTCACGCATACATTCATCAAGCATCTCGTCTTTCTGTGAAAAAAAACTACAGCTTTAACTGTTCTCTAAAGTCTTTTAAAAAACTGAGTTATTTTTTGCATAAAACCACACATTTCCCCAGATGTTTCCCTGAAAAGTAGTTTCGCAAGTGTTTCCCTTTTTTTAAAATATGTCCTTTCTGCTGAAAGTATCTATAAAAAATAGTGCTGGTTCCCTCAAACTTTTAAAAAAAGCGTTCTAGACACTCACTCAGTTTTTTGCTAGGTTAACAAAAAAATATGTTTCTCGTCCATTTAAAACCTTCTATCATGATAGCTTTGTTCCATTTATGTTGGGGAAAATACAAATGATCAAAATTATACGTAAATTTTTTGTAACGGGGGAATTTTAAATATTTTTTTTCCCAAAACCAGTTTGTCCAAAATTAATGAACAATGAGGGGTTTTTTGTCAAAAATTTTAACTGCCCCATATTTTTTTATAATGAATTTAAATTATAGTTATTTTTTTTTATCAGGCCCTCTGTAAAACTTGTTATAAAAAACCCTTTAAAAGGTCTAAATGTGTAAGAAATCCTTTTATTTTCTGAAAGATTGTTTCTATTTGACTAATATTGATTTTTTTGCTTGTTGTTTGACCTTAATATCCTCCCATTGTGAAGAATGCGCGGTAACTTTAAGACGTCAACGCAAAGTTTTGCGCTTTTTAAAATTCCTTTTAGAAGGACGTCCTTTAAACGCCACAACCCCTCCTCCCCTATCTTTTAAAGAAAAAATTTAAAATTTTATTTAAACACGTCTCCAAATTTTCATTTGGGGAAAAACTGTAATTTTGTGAAGCACTTTTAAAATGTTTCCTTTCTGTGGGGATGTTGTTTTTCCCATACGGCTTTTTTTAAATTTCTTTCCGACTTTTGTCACTGGCAAAAGATTTACGTGTAAAAGGGGCCCAGGTTTAAATGCTTTTCTGAAATTTTTTTTGGCGGTAAAAAATGAAAAATGGGCTTATGAATTAAAATTTTATTTCCCATTCTAATATGGTTCTTTTCCCATTTAAAGGTCGGTTTTCAAAACTATTTTATTCTAGGGCCCAAATTATTTGCTTTTGATTGCGCAGTGTTCTGTTTGGAAACTTTTTGTTGTCCCCAACCTTTGGTTTTAATCCCCTTTCTTTGTGACTAAAAACCCAAAAAAAAGCGCCTATCTCCCCATTCTGTTAAAAGTCTGCAAGTCGAAGGTTTTTTAAATTTCAAAAGTTATACACCTCACAGGCGCTAATGTAACTCCGGTTTTTTGGGCCCAGCGACTTTTTTTTGTAAAACTTATTATTTTTTTTCCCAAACATTATGCAGGTTATAAATTTTTTACTTTTTTTCCCCCTTTTTGTCTGTGATTTTTTACGAAATGACCCGTGTTCCAAAAAAAGTAATTTTTTAACTGTAATTTTGGGAAATTGTATAATTCATAATCGCTTTATGCAGTTTCCCCAGAGGGAAGGCTTTAAAACAGTTGGGTCCTTCCATCTATAGTTTTCATTGTGTTAGTGGCCCAATAAACATGAGTAATGAATGTAATAAAAGATTGAGCGGATTTCCCCCTCAAACGTAGTTTCATCTGGTGAAACTTAAATTTTTGTTTTTGTGTGCAAGCAAATTTTTTGCTGCTTACATCAAAAGGTTAATGTACTACTTCTTCTTCAGGTTTAAATGTTAATTGTTGTTTAAAAATTTGTTTTGTTAAGTTTGAGAGTAATGTTTAAGTTACTTTTTGCTTTTTTAGTGGAAAAAACCGTAATAACCTCGGTTTGATTAATGGCTAACTTTGGCCCTGATTTGTTAAATTTTAGAACGTATTTTTTCCCTTGGTTCAGTTATATTAAACCATAGACTTTGTAGATATTTCTGGGTGGACCCTTTGGTTCCCCAATCGTTTTAAAAGCATGTTTTTAAAAAAAAAGGACTGTCTTGGGTTGTTATTGTTACAAACTTTTTTTAAAAAAAATTTTTAAATGAGTGCGTTTAAAAATAAAATTTAAAAAAAATTTTCTGTTGGGCCCCATACAATCTTAAATTTAAAAAACTGGGACCCCTTTTCATTGCTGTGCCCCGACTGTCACTTTTTTAAAAAGGTGGACTTTGACAGATATCTTAACCCCTATTAAAAAAGTTTTGGGGGGGGGGTTTTTTTAAAAAAAGGGGGGGGGGGGGGGGGGGGGGGGGCATAAATCATTTTCTTGGGGGGGGCAGTTTTTTCAAATTAACCCTTTGGTTTTTGCTAAATGGGGATCGTTACAAAAATTTAAAAACCTTCGAAACTTGGGTGAAGGCTTTAAAAAAAATTTCATTCAAAATTTAATTTAAAACGATTTTTTACAAAAGCGGACTTAACAAGGAATTTATTTTTTCGGAAAAGAAAATTTATGAGGCTTTTAAATTTTTTTAACAATTTTATAGGGGTTTAACGACTAAAAAAGCGGACAACATTTCTTAGACTTTATTTTTGGGGTGCGAAAATAAAAGCTTTTCTCTTTTTTTCTTTCGCCCAAGCACAAAACGAGAGAGCATAAAACGGCATGACAAAAAAAATTTCTTAGCAAAATTGGGGCCTTAACTAAGGGTTTTTTTAAAAAAATAAACATGTTTTCCCCCGGGCAAAATGGGTTTGCTGTTGGCACGGGGTTTTTCATCACTTTTTTGAAAAATCAAACTCAGTTGGTTTTCAAATAAAAACTACAAAATGAAATCCTTTTTGCAGGCAATGAAAACAGAAATCAAAAAAACCAATAAATTTGAGCCAGTAAATTTACAAAAATAAAAAAAAAAAACACCCAAAGAAAAAGTTCCAAAACCCCCGGGGTTTAAAGCCCCAAAAAAATGTTGAAGACGTGGGCTTTGTTCGGTGACCTGAATATGAAAAAGACGCACTTTTTATTGGATTAATGGCCTGGGTTTCTTTGGTCTTTATCTTAAAATAGTAACCAAAATATTAAGAGAACTAATGCCCATAGTGCTCGCCATAAGCCAACACTTTGCTTGCGTAGAAAAAACCCGCTAATAACATCCCTATTTACCTGGGAAAGGTCTTAGTTTACCAGCTAATTTTTTTTATAAACTGCCAAAATTTATCAAGCTGTTTTTTTCCATGTTTTTTCGGAATGGCGATGGGGATGAACTTTGCCCCCCACCCCGCCTGTAAAGCCCATCACCCCGTGTACTTTGCAAATCCCAAGGCAGTTATAAACGCTTGCAATGTGGGCACCTTGCTCTCTAAAAGTTTTGTATTGTTTGAGCGTCGTGTCTTCATAAAAATTTTTTCGTTTGTTTTCTTATTCTATTCACTTGAGTTTGTAATTGGTCTCGGTTATGACGCCGCTTTTTGTATTGCTGTCTTTCTTTTTTAAGTTTATTTGTTTGGGTTATTTTCTTTAACATCAGGCCCCGAGTTGTCGTCTCAGCCTTAGCGGTTTTTCTTTTTTTTTTTCCCTTTATGCCATCTTTTTAAACTTAGTTTTGCTAAATTTTTTTTTAAAATTCGTCTTAATTTTTTTACAGTACGATAAATTGGCCTCAAATTTTTGCTGGGGTATTGGGGAATTAATTTTTTTTAAATTTGCGGGTTTCTTTGAAAGACGGGTTTTCCCGCTTTTTTTAAAATTGTATTTATTTTTTCTGTCGCTGTTGGAATTAATTCTTGTTTTTCTATGTTTTTTGGGGTTTTGGAAAACTTTTGGGGAGTTCTTGTTTTTTTGTTTGAAGGGTAGCAACTGCTTTCCTCTTTAATTTTGGTTTTGGTTTAGGAATGTAAAGGGCGTTTTAGATCTTTTCCCTTAAATTTTTTTGGGTTTTAGTGTACTCAAACCTACAAATTTGAGGGGGTTTTCGTTTATTGTAAGCTGAAAACGTTTTCCCCCGTTTGTTTTTAAATACAAATGGCCCTTAAATTTTAGTTCAAAATCTTCAGGGGCTATTAATTGGGAGGGTTCTTGTTTTAAAAATTTTATAAAATATTTTGCCCTTTTGGTTTTTGTTTTTTCTTTGCCCATTGAGGCCCTTTGGTGATGGCGGTTTTTTGGGGGGCATTTCACCCATTTTTTTCGGGCTTTCCAAATATCATAATCTTCTTCCCCTCCAATTCCTGCCTGTTTTTAAAAAATTTAACTTTTTATTTTGTTTTATAAAAAAAGGGGCACAAGTATATGGCTAAATTTCTTAAACCCGAATAGAAAGCTGAAAGAACCCCGGGGCGTAAAGGGGGAAAAAAAAGGGGAATTTTTCTTTTTCCAAATAACCCTTCAAATTTTTGATGCGATCAAATTTTACTTTTAAAATTTTCCCAGCCCTAGGGCGGTTGATTTGATTGGTGCCGGGCTCTGCCCCGGCTTACTTTCAAAATTTAGAACTCGCTTAAACCCCAACAGACCAACCAAAACAGTTTTTTCCAAAAATTTTGGGGAAAGGGAAAATTCGTTAAGAAAATTTTTTAAAAAACCCTTGGGGGGAAAAATTTATTTTCTTTACAAATGCAGACATTTTTTTTAACCCTATTTTTGTTCTAGGGTAACCGCGAAGAAAGGGAAGTTTCTTGCGTTTAAAGGGAAATTTGGGTTTAAGAAAAAGCACAAAAAATTAGAATAGGCCCCAAATTCACCCTCAGGTGTTTAAAGGCGAAAAAAGGCTTTAGCTGTAATTTTGGGCGTTTGGAAATCCTTTTCCTTTCCCTTTTGTTTTTGAGTTGAAAAAAACGCATGCCCCATCCCTTCAAGGGGCTTAAAAAGATGATTGTCTTTACGAACAAATTTTTAATGATTTAAAAAAGTGTTATCAGCACAAAAAAACCCCAAAAGAAAAGGAAGCATTTTGACATCTCTTTAGGTTTGATGTTGTTAGCAACTCAAATTTGAAAGGGGTGATTGAGCAACAATTTGGGTCAAAATTTAGTAATATTTTTAACAAAAAAGTCCCTTTCTTTCTTTAAACATACCCTAAAAGCAGGGCAAAAGCATAAGGGTTTTTTAATTTTTTGTGTCACAGCAAAATCGTTTAAAAGGTTTTTTTTTTTGGCTTTTTTGTAAAGATGAAAAAACCCATTTGAAAAGAGAAAGTGAAAATTTTTTTAAAAAAAAATTTAAACAAAAGTGCAAGTACAATTGATGGTAGCCCAAACCAAATCTTGCAGCGGACTTAGACCTTATCTTCATTTTGACGAAAAAAACAAAATTGTTTGGGGGGGGGGGAGGGGTAGAATTTAAACCCGACCTTGCGTTTTAAAGGATTTACCCCTTCAAGTGTTGGGGTTTGCGATTTTTTAACTTAAAATAGGGGGTTTTGGTTTGGCCTAAGGTCAACAGGGATAAATCAGTTGCTTTGGGAAGTGGGAAAAAAACTGAAAAAGGGACTTTAAAATTTCAAATTGGGGAAAGGGAAAAAAACCCGATAAAAACCACTTAATGTACTTTTGGGTTTTTATTAATCGTTAACAGCTGAAATTAAAAGAAAAATTTTTAGCCCAAAAATGGGAATACTAAATTTTTTTTTCTTTTTTTAAAAAAAGCTTTGTCTGTTCGCTTTATGAGAGAAATACCGCCGGGAGCCCCGAAAGAAAATGATTGTAAAAAAACCCCCCGGCTTTTAAAAAACCTTTAGATTAACCAACATTCAAAAATTGCTACAAAAATTTGAGCGGAAAACCCTTTCAAAATACAAAAAAAACCCAAAACGAAGGTTTTCCCCTTCTCCTTTAAGGGCTGTTACCTTTTGTTAATATGGAGTCAAACTTATCGCCGCTTTCAGCGGGAAACAAAGGTTTGGTCTCTTAGCATCAGGTTTAGGCGAAACCGCAGCTTTCCCTCTAGGCGGTTTTTTTTTAGCTTTGGGCCCTGTGTTAAATTACCCTAGGTGCTGTTTGCAAAAAATAAAAACAAAATTTCCAAAAGAAACACGCTATGGTTCAACAAATTTAACAGTTTAAACTTAGCCCCCTTTTACTGATTAAAAAAGCACTAGCTGACTCAAAAAATCACGGATGAAAAATTTTAATGTTTACGGGCCCGTTTTTGAGGACTACAAAAGAAAAAGTTTTTTTCAAAAAAAGGCGGGGGACAATTTTTTTCTCAACAGCCGACCCCGAGCGGAAAAAAAGGGAAATGCTTTAAAAAAGGGAAAACAAATCTTTAAAAATCTGCCCCTAACTGCTACATAAAACGAAAAGGGGGTTGTTTTTATTTTTGTTTATGAGTCTAAGCAAAAAAAAGGACCATCGATATTAAATTAATTTTTTTTTTGATTTAAATAAATATTTTGAGTTAGAAAAAAAAATCAGATGGTAAATTTTTTAAAAGGCCCAAAGGCAAATTTTTTTGAAGAAATTTGAAAGAAGTTTTATCAAAAAGCACTTTTTGTTTTTTGATTTAAAAATTATTGACCCAGCAAGCGTAGGGGGAAAGTGTTGCTATGTTATTCCCCAATTTTCCCAGGAAAAACAACCCAATAGCCCGCCAGTTAAAGTAATTTTTGCTTTTTTAAATTCGTTTGTTAAAATTAAATGAAGGGAAAATCTAAAATTTTGGGGTTCGACTAAAAAACAGAAAAATTCCCTTTTCTCAAAATTAAATTTAAACCCCTGGTTGGGCGACCAATGTTTACACATTTTGTTTGGGCGCTAAAGAAGCCAAAAGGAGGGCTTGGTTGGTCAGGGGCGAAGTCTTAGAGATCAAAATTAAAACAGGTTTAAGTATGCGCCGATTGTAGGAAAAGGCTTACTTTTCCATTACCTCGGGGGGTTTTTTCCAAAAAAAGCAGTTCTAAACTTTAAGAATACAGCAACATTGTTTTGTGGTGGGGGTTTCGCAAGGTGCATTAGTCCCCCAAAAACCCCCAGAAGGGGTGTCAAAACATTTGGGATTACATTAATGATTTTTAACTTAAGGGAAATACCCTTTCCCTTTTGGTTTTTAGAAAAAATTTGGATAGTTTGAAAAACCAAAAAAAAACCAAATTTTAAAGTTTAATGTCTACACTTGGGATGGGAAAAAAAATTTTTCAGCCTTTAAAATTTGTCAAGACAGCCCAACAATAGGCGAACCCAGACAAAAATCATGTTGATTTTAATGCTGATGTTTTCACCAGCGGGGTTTCCCCCTTTAAACCATTGTACGCAGAGGAGTAGAAAATGAATTTTCTTAAAAAAGATATGGCAAACAAAAATTTTCTGTAGAAATGTTTAAAAAGAATGCCACCCGTCAAGCCGCAAGCAAAAATAAGAAAACATTTTGTAGACCCCCGGGTTGACTGTAAAAAGGGAAAATTTTTTACGCCCCAGAAGGCGAAAAGGTTTAGTTTTAAGAATTTGGAAAAAAACTGAAAAATTTTCCCCATATTTTGGGTTAGGGCAGACTTTGATTTTGTTTATTGTTCCTTATGAAGGGCCGGGCCCACAAAAACTTTCAAAAAAAACAGTTTTTTTTTAATTTTTGGGATTAACTTTGGATTTGTTCATTTGCCTTCTTTATTGTCAGGTCGGATGGCGCTCATTCACCCGAATTATTTTAAAGGGGGCCTAATGCTGCAGAATTTTTTTTAAACGCATGCGGGCAAGTGGAAAATGACTGTTTAATAATCTGAATTTATCTGAAATCATGTTGAGCCTGAAGCCAAAACCCAGTATGACTCGCCACACATTTTTTGGATTTGTGGTTTAGGCCTCTCATCGGGACGCGAAAGAGCCCTTGATCAAAATTAGCGGAAATTTTTAGAGGAGCAGCGCACGGGTAAATGCAACCCTTCAACTAAATTTTGGCCCAAAAGACGGGAAGGCTCCCTATTTTTTTTCAAACTTGCGAGGTTACAAACTCAAATCTTATAATAAAAAGCGTAGGGGACGCCTTCAGGGTGTCATGCTTTGCACATTTCATCAAAAAAGTACATGTTTTTCATTTTTAAATAACAGGGCTTTTTAGGACTTTTGCGCACATGATGGGATCATTAGGGTACTGGCTTTGCCCTTAAAGTCCCCCCAAAAACGGAAAAATTTTTGTTGCCCAAACACTCTTTTAAAAAGGGGCGTTTTCCCTTATGAAAAAATAAAAACATTTGGGGAAAAAAGGTTTGATAAAGGACTCATTTCCCCCCTTTAAAGGCGCTTTTCTTTTCTAGTTTAGGGGAAAGGGGGAAAATTCAGTGATTCCGATTTATCAGCATGCTAAGGTTGCGGGGCCAGAATTTAGGGTGTTAAACGATGGGGGGATTTATAATGGATTACTTGATGGCCGATGTATTTTTGGTTGGCGGCCCGTTTTTGAAAATTATAGGAAGCCCTGCATGAAAATTCCCATTTTTGGATCTGCGCATTCCTTTTTCTGCCCCCGGGATGGGGGGGTTTGGGATGCTTTTTTAAAAATTTATGGAGTAAAAATTGTTTTTGTTGCCCTCCCAATGATTCAGATGATTGAAAAGGGGTTTTGCGTGGGGGAATTAGTATGGCTTTTGCCCCATTACTTTAAAGAAAACCCAACAAATCCCTTTAGATGATTATGCCCAAGTAAAGGTTTTCAAATTTTATGTATTTAGCGAAACAATCTGTTGGTTGGGCTATGGCGCAATCACTTCCTTTACGTAACTTTAAAATGTACACAGGGGGTTTGACCCGAAAAAATTTTAAAAAGGCTTTAAAGTGGTTGGGCGTTTGCGCCTGATAGCAGCGGGGTTTCATTTAGAATTTGATTTAGAATATCCTAGGGAACTCCATGCCTGCATAATGACTTTTCCATTAGCCGCAGAAAGCAAAAGGTGGGGGAAAAAAGACCCCCTTTAAATTTGGGGCCCAATTTTTGGGCCCCCAAAAAAAATTAATTTGTATGTCATTCAGACTTCTACAATTTTTTTAAGCCCGGGTTTTGAAGTTGACCAGCTGTTCATGGTTTTAATTGTTTTTTGATCAAAAAACAGTTCATGAAACCAAAATTAATGGGGAACCCACTGATTTCAAAACTAAATCCACAGTTGTTTCAGAAAAAAAAACCTTTTTAAAGTTTGATGAACAACAGCTGTTTTGGGAAAGACTATGGAGAACCCCAACAAGCGCAAAGATGTCAGTTTGGGTTATAAAGAGAACAAAGAAAATTAAGCTGACTTCAAAAACCCCAAATTTTTTGGAATTTGAAGTTTTTATGATCAGCTTTTTGGGGTTTTAAAGATGAAAAAAAAAAAAGTTTAAATTGGTAAACCCCTTTTTTTTTGGGGTTTTTTTTTTTTAGAAATTTTTTAACTTTTTTGTTAGGTTTCTTTAAAGGCTACTTTAAAACCCCCGTTTTCCCGAGGCTAGGGGTGCTTTTTTCCCCAGTTAAGATAGTTTTGTTTTAGTATTTCCCACTGAAGACATCTATAAAGACCCTGGAAATTTTGGAAAATAGCGAAAGGGATGCAGGATTGGGGAAAAAAAACCCCAAAACCGATTTCCCCAAAGATTCGCCCTTTGGGATTAATTAATAATAAGAAGGTTTTAGGAAAGTTTAAGGTTTAATTATCTGGAAAAGGGGATCAAGGGGTTTTTGGGGGTTTAAGGGGAAAAAAAATACGATTTCGGCCAGGAGAAAAAATATCCAAAAAAACAAAAGGGGTATTGCCCGTGTTTTTTTGCAGTCAAAAAAATATCCATGGGCAAATACAAAAGCATTTTTTGACAAAAAGGGGCTTTTCATCTTTAAAACCGGGAAAATACGATTTTAAAATTTCATGAAATCGCACAACTGTTTTAAAAAAGAAGTCGTTAGAAAGAACAAACACAAAAGTTTTTTTTTTGGGTTTAAACCAGAGTTTTTTATTTTCATATGGACATTATTGGAACCCTTTAAATTTAAATTTAAAGGGAAATTTTGTCTGGTGGGAATTTTCTTGGGAGTTCTTTTTTTACAAAAAATTTTTGAGGAGCTGGTTGGGTTTTTTGTGTTTAGTTTTTCGTAAATAAATTTACGGGCGGATTCATTTTTAAAAATTTTTTTTATTTCATTTTGGGGTCGACATCCCAAAATGGATCGGTTGCCCTGTTTCGGGGTCATTTTTGCTTCCCCCGGGGAAAAAAAGGTAATTTCTTTCAATCCAAATGGTAATTTGGGTTTTTGGATAAAGACTCTCCCTTTAGCCATTTTTGTTTTTCTTTTTATTGCTTGTATGGTTTTAACCTTTTAATTCTTCATTATTTATTGGCGCGCAAACTGGGGGGAGCCTTTTTAACCCCTTTTGTGTTTTTCGAAATTGTAAAAAGTTTTCTGTGTTTCTGGATTTAAAAAACTTTTGGCTAAATGTTTTTTAAGTTTTCGACTTAAACCTGTGATTGTGAACTCCTGGAAACCTCTTCTATTTGGCCCAAATCTTTTGTTTTAACAAATTTTTCACTTTGAACCCTTTTAAAATTTTTTTCCCTCATCGATTGAAACATGCCCCAGGGTAAATTAGGGACCTGTTGGTATATCAGCTGTTTTGCGACGCAAAAACAGCAGAAACCTTTTTTTTTTTTGTTTGGGGTTTCCCCCTCTTTTTATCTTGAAGCTATGTCAATGAATGTGAGGCCCTACTTAAATCTTTTTCGGGCTAATTGTTCAGGGGGGTAAATTTTAGGAAGGTTCCCTTTGATGGGGGTCGTTTGGGGGTTGTATTTACAAAGTGTTGGGTTTTGTATTCGTTAGGCGCCCCCCGGTAAAAAATTTTTCCAAATCGCTTGTTTAGGGTAACCTTTTTTTCGCTGTTTGTTCACTGCCCAGCGCTTGGCTTAGCTTTTAATTGTGATATTCCCTTCAATATCCTTTTGGCGGGAAAAATAAATTTTTTTTCTTTTTTTTTTTTTTGGGCCATTTTATGCGCAACAAAATTTCCCCAAAGTTTTACTTTAAAGATAAAATTTAAAAGCGATTTTTTTCGTCTTTTGTTTTTTCTGTTTGGGTGATAAAAAACGTGAAATTTTTGGTTTGGGGGAATGTCTGGAAATTTGGGTTTTCCCGTTACAAGGGTTTATTCTTTTTTTGTTTGTTTAACATCTTTAAATGTGGGAAGTGCTTTCCCCTGTTTTTTTAGGGGTGTCTAATTAAAAACTAACTGTCAAATTTTTATGCTTTTCATAGTTATCTTGTGCTGCCCGCTGTTTCTCCACGCTTTGTTATGTCTTTTTCTCCCCCTCCGTCATCCCGTTTGTTTACTAAATGCGTAAAATTTCTTCCGCTAAAAGCAAGGCATTTCTACTGCACCGCCCATTATCTTTTTCGAGTGAACCCCTTTTTTTTTTAAATGTATTTTTTTACATATTTTTTTCTTGGAATTTTTTTGCTTAACTAAAAAAATCTTTTTGTAGGAGCGAAAGCTGTAAAAAAAAAGCGAATTTGCTTTGGTGAGGGTTTTAAAGGGTTTTTTTTTCCCCAAAATTTGTGGTTTTATTTTTAACAGGTTTTTCAAGCATCGGGAAACTTTTCAATTTTGACCTCCAATTAAAAGGCAGATTTGGGATTCAAGGTTTGGGAAAAGTTTTTTTTGGTTTCCCCATTTTTTAAAAAAAAAAATAAAATTTAATTAATAAAAAAATGAAACAGCCCCTGATCTGCTGGCTACGGGGAAAAAACGGCCTACCGGGTTTTGGGGTTTTTAAAATGAAGAAAATTTTTGATCAAGTTTTATGCCCAAAAAGGGAAAAGGGTTTTATTTTTTGGGACCTGGGGAAAAAAAAAAAAACAGTTTTTCGGAACTGAATTCAGATAGAACAGATTTAACAGATGTCGCGCAAGACATTATAAAGGGGATATAAAAAGGTAAGAAGCGCAGCTGGGGTCGAGAATGGTTTAAAAAATGTAGGAAAAAAACGGTTTTTTAGTTTGTAAATAAACTACAGTAGATTTGCTTCCCCCTTGATTTTGAACAAGATTTACTATGATTTTAAAGCAAGATCAGTTTTAACAAAGTCTTTGAGTCTCTAAGCTGTGATCAAAGTTACAAAATTTTTGGAAAAATTTGTTACGCCGTTAATCATTGGGTTTTAAATTTCTTTTTAAACAAATAGATTTATTTCCCCTTTAAAATGAAGGGTCGGAAAATTTAGCGAATCAGGAAACATTGAATCAGAAAAAACCCGATCAGGTAGAGATAGTGAGAAGTGAAAAGCTAAAGCATCCTGGGCGTGTTGCAGCGGAAAAAAAGGAAACAAAAGGTTTTAAACCCGACCAAAAAATTAAATTTTCAATTTTTCCAAAAATTTTAACTTTAATTTAAAAAATAACACGCCAAGCCAACGTTTAATTTCCCAAAGCCGCTCCAGAACAAAGAGCAAGTTTTTTCAAAGGGGACCAAAAATCTTCATGGAATTTGAACTTAAAATGTTTCCCCTTTTTGGCCCCCCTTTTCTGTGTGGGGGCAGTTTTTACGGTTATTAAAAAATAAAAGAATGGCAAAAAAACAAAAGCAGCCAAAAAAAACTGATCCCCTAAATACAGAAGAAGACAAAAGCCGCCCAGCACCCCCAATAACAAAAAAACATTTTGATAAATTTAAAAAAGAATAATATTTTAAGAAATTTAATTTTTAAATTTTTTTTATGAAAAATGACGGATTTTTTATTTTTTTTAAAAAGATGGAGTCAATAAAAAAATTTAAGTTATAAAAGACATTTTCCCCTTGACCAGAATTGTAATCAATGCGGTTGCTTAGGAGCAAGAAAATTCTTTAAAATTTTATTTCAAAACCCAAATTTCCCCCAAAAGGGGGTTTAAACAAGAATCCTTTAACGATGCCGTTTTTTGAGGGTGTGTGTTCTTTTATTAGGGCATCTATATTTAAGATAAAAACATAAATTATTTTTGATTAAATTTTAAGATTTTAATTGAATAAGAACTTAGTTGTACTTAAAGGGCGGGCTTTAAATTTAAAAAATTTTTAGGGGGAATTAATTAAAAAAACTTAATTAAGAATTTAAACCCAAAAATTTTTTAAAAACTTTTTAAATAAATTAATTTAAAAAATTAATTAAAAAATTAAATTTAAAAAAACTTAAAAAGTGACTTAAGAATTTAAAAAAAGGATTTCTTTAGTAAGAAATTTGAAGTGACTGAGGTGACTTTAAATTAAAAAAATTAAAAAGGGGCTTTGGGGTTTTGCATGCGTGGGGTAGGGGTGGGTTTGGGGGGGGGGGGTGGGGGTTGGGGCTGCGTTGGGGGGGGGTTGGGGGGGGAGGTGTGCATGAAAGGGGTGGGGGGTGTAGAAAATCTATTTTTGGTTTCCCAGCACCACTTCCCCGGGTTTGACTTATGCTGCTAAAAAAAGGCGGGTTTTCCCCTGAAAAGGTTTTATTTGTAGATGTGAGCAAGGCTAAAATTTTTTTGCAGCCCTTTTGCTCTTTAAAAAAAAAAAAGTTTACCATGAAAAGGCTATTTTTAAACAAGGGCTGACTTCACCCCAAATCCCCCTTTTTGTAAAAAAAGGGGTTTATACAGGGAAAGGTTTTTATGTAGCGTCGCAAGGCCCAAAATTTTTCCCAGTCCCCTTGTGTAAAAATTAGAAAACGTTTCACAAAAAACGGTATTTATAGCAAGGGTGATTACCCCGGCCCCCTCCCCCAAAAAGAAGAGTTTCATTATACTTTTTCTCACACAAAAAAAAGTTTATACCCCACCCCCCTTTTCTATCCGTGGGTTGCAACTGGCTTTGGCAGGTTATGGCAGCCCCCTAACGCCAGTAGGTTTGTACACCCGTCATTGTATATTTGGAGCATTTATTTGGGACAGTGCTGGCTACACACTATCCTCTCCATACTGGTAGATGTACTAAGGGTTTTAGCCCTATTAGTTTTTTTGCCAGAACCTCGAAAAACGCTATCCCGTTGCATAAGTTTAAAAATGGTTTTGGGGTTTGCTACACAGGGTTTATTTTTATGATTCCTTGCTTGTGAAATTTAGGATAAATTTTAAAAACACACAGGGAAAAATTTAATGAGTTTCCTAGCTTTCGGGAAACAAACCATTTTTCACCTGCGGGCTTGGAAAAAGAACCCCTTTTTTTGTAGGGGTTTTTTTTTTTTAAAAAATGACTTTTTGGCTGTCTCAAGCCGGCCCCCCAACAATCAACGCTTTATGGATTGTTTTTCTTTGGGCCCCTTTCCCAAAAATTGGCCATTTATTAGTTTAAAGGAAAACCCTTAATTTAATAGTCAAAACCGTATTGAAAAAATGGGTAAATCTTGTTCAGCAATATTTTTTTTCATTTCCTTGAACCCAAAAAACCCTTTTGGGTTGTCGTTAATTTTCCAAAATTATGCTTTACCCAATTCTTTTTCGAAAAAATACTTAAAAATGCCCGTTAAAATAAAACTTATGGTCTCGAATTTGGGAAGAAACCGTTTTCAAATAAACATGTTAGCCCTTTTTAAAAAAAAAACAAACCCAAAACAAAAGTGGTTTACACCCAAGCCAAAGTCAAAAAACAACCTTTTTGTGAAGTAGTCCCGGGAAAAAATGGCCCCCGGGAAAAACCCGGGCTTAATGGGCCCTGGCGGCCCCCGAAGTGGCAGTGTCACGTGGGCAGGGCTAGAAACATTCGCTGATGCAAAAGGGTATTTTTGAAGTTTTTTGCGGGGGGTTGTTTTATTTTTTTTTTTTGGTCGAAATTTTCAAAACGGCGTGCGCTGTGTGAACAAGGCCTTTTTTCTGCGCCAAACCCTTTTAAAAAAAAGCGAAACTGGTTTTTGGCCCCGTGTTGCCTTTTGTATACAAAGTTTTTTTTAGGTAAATTAGTCAAAATAAGTTTTGCGGGTTTTTTTGTCAAAATATAACTTTGTTTTTAAAAAAACAAGCAAGTTTAGTTAAAATTTGTATTAAAAAAGGATAAACCTACACAGTTTGTCTGTTTGAGAAAATCGTTATTTTTTGGGGGGTTTTTGAAGTTTACTTTTCAGAGAACTATTAAAAAGCCGCTTTTAGGCCACTTCGCCCCAAAAAATTGGTGGGGGGGCAAGGGGAGCCCGAATGAATATTAAATTTGTTCTCTTTGGGGGGACAAGAGAGACCCCGTGATCGGACCGTGATCGTGAATTTAATGTGAGGCCCTCAGCCCTTTTCCGAGTACGCAACAAGAAAAAAAAAACAAACAAAAAAAAAATTTTTACAATTTAAAAAAAATGTAACCCTGGGCTGCAACAAAAAATCCTTCCATGACAGTATGTCATGCAAAAATTCCCTTTAATTGTCACACATGCTTTAAATAGTTCTTTCCCTTTTTAAAAAAATTAATTTTAGGTATATAAATTTCCCGGGAAGGGGGGCCCTTTCTATTTTTAAAACATCTTTGGTTTTTTGTTTAAGCATGGCCATTACCGTGGAAAAAAAGGAAAAAACCCCTTTTTGGGGCTGCCCTGAAAACCCTTTTAAAACTCAGTGGTTTAAATTTTGTGGTCCTGTTCATGTGGTGGGGATTGTGTTTTTCGTGTTCGTTTGGGGGGTTTGATCCCCCTGGATAAATTTTCTAAAAACCTTAAACCCCTTTTCCCTGCATAGGTTAGTATTTCCTTCGATTATTTTTTCTTTAATTGTAGTTTTCCCCCTTTCTTCAGAAGTTTTATCTGTTCTGTAGGGCTTGTCGACACTTGGCCCCGTACACATGTGCCCAAATTGGGCCCGTTTGGGGGGAAAGGGGTCTTTTTAGTGGTCAAAAACCCTAGAATTAAAAATTGAATAAATTTAAAACAGCCCTCGGTAAAAAAACCCAAAAGATATTTAAAAACTGTTAATTTTAAACAAAAAGTCCAAAAAACAACTTTTGACTACGGGGGCGCCCTTTTTAGCAGTCGATCCCGTCCCCCCTCACGCCTCCGCCCCCCCCCCCCCCCCCCCCCTCCTTTTCAACGGGGAGGCGGAGAGAACGAAGGAACGTGCGAGTTCGCGGGGGGGACTGTGTGTGTGCTGCCGTGTGGGTCACGGACTTCATGCTGTCGGCTGATTTACTTTTTGCCTATGAAATAAATTCCCTTTTCCCACCTTTATTCCTGGTTTACCTTATTTGTATTTCTTCATCACTATGTGGTCAAAATTTTTTTGTTGTGTTTCCCTTTTTTAACATTTCATAGTTTTACATGTGTATGTAAATAACCCGGGTTCATTCTTATTTAAACCTTCCACTTCCAAAATGTTTTTTCCTTTTTATTTTACTTGGGAATTTTTTTTTTTTTATTTATTTATTTTTTTAATTTTTTTTTTTTTTTTTGCAAATTTTTATACACATTTAACATTTTCCTTTGACTTCAAAGGGCCATTCTAATTCCCAAACCCAACCCCCCCTGACCACATTTAATTCCCCTATGGTGTTTTGCCCGTTTGGGAGGGTTTCTTCCTCCCTGACCCTCCCCCCTAAACCCATTTACTTGGGTTGTGCATTCTTGATTCATATCAATTTAGGTTATAATTACACTTATTCCTCTTGTTTACCTTAATTGTCTATACTCTTGCATAACTGCATATTATTAGTTTTACATTCAATTCTACTACACCTCTTAATCCAATCAGGCTCAGTCCCTCTCAATCTCTCATACACACACACATATATATATACATGTATACATTATTATTCCCATATGGTGTTAGCCATACATGTACACACCCACATGCACACAAATACATACATATATATGTATATGTGTACATTTACAACCTTGATCATGTTCATATGAGGATTCCTACTCCATCATCCATTTATAACGGCCTCATTTTCCCTTATTTACATTCACATTTGTACAATACCATTCATATTCATTCATTTCACATATTTTCCTCAAAACATATTCATTTCCATAATTCCATTCCTTCATATTATATTACATTCACGTTCCTCTTATTACACCCTGGTATCCACTTTATATAATTAGGGAGACAAGAGAGAGAGAGAGAGAGAGAGAGAGAGAGAGAGAGAGAAGAGAGAGAGAGAGAGACAGACAGACAGACAGACAGACAGACAGACAGACAGACAGACAGACAGACAGACTGACAGAGACAGAGACAGATAGTCCTTCCCCCCTCCCCGTCCCACCCCAGTGTTCTGTGTGTGTGTGGTGTGTGTGTGTGTGTGTGTGTGTGTGTGTGTGTGTGTGTGTGTGTGTGTGTGTGTGTGTGTGTGGTGTGGTGTGGTGTGTGTGTGTGTGTGAGAGAGAGAGAGAGAGAGAGAGAGAGAGAGAGAGAGAGCGAGAGAGAGAGAGAGAGAGAGAGAGAATTTTAAAGACACTGACTATACATCGTTGGCTATGTGTAATTCAAAGATAAATAAAAAAAGGGGAGGAGGGGGGGGAGACAGAAAAGGACCCCCCCCCCCCCCCCCAGAAAAAAACCCCACAACAACAGCAAAAAAAACAAGGAAAAGAAACGAACAATCAGACCCACAGACATCTTCCCATATCAGCGAATGACCTGTACTTTCCACTCTGTGCCCAGAGAGAAGTATAATTTGGTTGTCGTTATCTGGTCTGGACAGTAAATTTCGTCCATCGGGAAATTTGTAGGTGGTTTGGCCCACACGCCTGTATTACAAACAGACACTCCAACTCTATTTTAGACTCAGTGCGTGGTGTGGGGTACAAAGGGTAATGTTCTTACTATAACATTAAAACAAATTGCAGTCTGCCTAAAGGACAACACCTAAACCTCGTGGCGCGCTGGTGTTGTCGTTGGTGGAGGTGATAGTGATGTGGCGGTGGTGTTGGTAATGGTGGTAGTGTTGATGGAAGTAGTGGAAGTAGTTAGTGGTGTTGGTGGCATGTCTTGTGTGTGTGTGTGTGTGTGTGTGTGTGTGTGTGTGCGTGCTCTGTGTTAAAAGTGCTCAACCATGTAGGGAGCGACATACCAGTTTAAAATAGGACTTTAAAATGGAAAAAATTAAAACCTACAAGCTTGTTTCAAGCTAAAACGCTCTCCTCAGGGTATACAATTTGGGCACGCCACCGGTGTTATATATTGTGGTGTGTGGGCGTGTGAGCTCTGTGCGTGTGGCACGTGGCCTGCCGGTTTTTTCTTTTTGGGGCGCGTTCAGGGGGGACGTGCCACCAAAAAGAAAAACGCTTTCCACCTCATGTTGCGCACAAATATTTCAGTCCGCTCGATGAGTTTTTTCACGCCCCCCCTGAACGCGCCCCAAAAAAGAAAAAACCGGCAGGCCACGTGCCACACGCACAGAGCTCACACACCCACACACCACAATATATAACACCGGTGGCGTGCCCAAATTGTATACCCTGAGGAGAGCGTTTTAGCTTGAAACAAGCTTGTAGGTTTTTAATTTTTCCATTTTAAAATCTATTTTAAACTGGTATATATATATATATATATATATATATATATATATATATATATATATATATATATATATATATATATATATATATATACACTGCCGAACTAAAGTTAAGGGCCAGAAGAAGAATCATCTCTCATAACCCCAAAAATCAAAGCAACACCTTCAACTCTTGAAATGTATTAATACGACATGTAACCTTTCGATTCATGTAAACAAAATCACCAACAAAGAAATTTCATTCGCGCAGCAAACGTCGGAATTACCCCACTCCCCTTTTGAAAAGTTGCAAGAAAGTTCTTTCAGTTTGGTCAAGTTCAGTAACGGGTGTGCCCACCCTGGGCTGCAAGGCATTCACCGATCCGTGAGCGCATTGAGTTCACATGGTTCTGGAGCATCTGTTGAGAGATTGCCATCCACTCCTGCTGCAGGAACCGGAAGAGCTGGTCGACATCAGCAGGTGGGGGGTGATTGTCCCTCACCCGGCGCCCAAGGATATCCCAGAGGTGTTCTATGGGCGCCAAGTCGGGTGATCGGGCTGGCCAGTTCATCCTCACAATCTGCTGACGCTACAGAACATCTTGGACCACCCTAGCGCGATGAGGGGTCGCGTTATCGTCTTGGAGTATAGCGCCGGCACCCATGGCTTGCAGTGTAGGGAGGATCAGAGGCGTCACGATTTCATCCCTGTACCGTACGCCGGTAAGATTGCCTCTAATACGGTACAGTGGGGTCCTCCCGTGCAGATGGAAGCCAGCCCACACCATAACTGAACCGCCTCCGTACCTGTCATGTTCCTGGACACAGGCGTCGATGAAACGTTCACCTGGACGTCTCCAAGCGCGTATGCGGGCATCACAGGAAGACAGAGTAAACCGGGACTCGTCTGTAAAGAGTACCCTGCCCCACTGCTGTCTGTTCCAACGTCGATGGTTTTGGCAGAACGCCATCCTGGCCCGGCGATGACGTGGTGTGAGGGGCACACGGACGACAGTTCTCCTTGAGTGCAGGCGCACCTCACGCAGACGACGGGTCACCGTCATGCGACTCATGGTGACGTTGGTAGCGGCCCTGAGGTTGCCTATCAACGTCCTGCGGGTGATGGTTCGGTGACGTAGAGCCAAGACCTGGAGGTAGCGATCGTCTCTTCCATCTGTACATCTTGGCCGCCCAGACCGAGGTCGCTCATCAGTACTTCCGGTAGTCTGGAAGCGTTGGTGGAGCCGCTGAATAACAGAGTGGCTAACTCCTAGCCGTCTGGAAACTTCTCTGCCGGAAACGCCGTCCTGCAGCCATCCCAGCGCCCGTCCTCGATCCACTGTTGTCAGTTTCGTTCTTGGAGGCATGCTTAATCAGAGCTCTGGTGCGCGCCCCTAAATACCCATTCCTGTGCAACTTTCGTTGAGAAGTGTTCAGTATAGCCATGGTTTGCTCGTGCAAAATGCCAAAAACCTACTGCAATACTGCTTCTTCAGCTAAATTCGAGCAAAGTTTCAAGAAAAGTCTCGTGTTTTGACAACCTTTTCACTGCCCCTAAAAACGGTGTTGCTGAACTGCAATTCTTGCAAAACATGGTCAAGCACGTGCAGCAGTGGGAAAGGCTTTGGGGAAACCCAAGTTGACCATTTTTTCGTCACGCGGTGTTGGCATGAAAAATACATACGGAAAGCTGCTGAAATCAGAGGCTGGCCCTTAACTTTAGTTCGGCAGTATATATATATATATATATATATATATATATATATATATACAACAATGATTAAAAGCAAATCTTAAAACCGGGACTACAAATTTGTTTCGAGGTCTTTCCTCTCTTCAGATCCCGTGCCAATCCCCTGCTACTGACCTCGATCGTATATATGTGCTTGGATTGTGAACTGTAGTCCAGTTGGGTTGTGTTGCACGTGTTGTGCGAGGGGGGCCTGTTAGGGTTGTAAGTCTTTCTTTATTGAGTATGAGGGGTTGTTGCACGTGTTGTGCAAGGCGGGCCCTGTTAGGGTTGTAAGTCTTTCTTTCTCTATTGAGTATGAGGGTCCTATCAGGGTTGCTATTTTATACTTGTTGATAAAAATTTCCTTTTGTGCCTGCAACTGTCTACGATTTCAACTCTTGTGTTCAATGTAGCCATACTAGGTTTGCATAGAATCATCCACTTTTCTGTTGTGCACAAATTACATCTCTTTGTGCTATTATTGTATGCTGCTGCTTTTCTGATTATTTTCCATGTGATGTTAAAATCTGTATTTGCTTTCTTAAGATCCCATATATGTTTACTTAATTCTGTTTGGTGTTTGTATTTTTCATACTTAAAAGATTGCTTGTGATTGGCGTACCTGGCTTTAAATTTGTTTTCTGTGATCCCTATGTATGTCTCTTTGCCTCTTTTCGTTGTCACAGTGGCTTGGTATACGATGTTGTCAGAGAGACATTGGTTGTTCAGAGGGCATTGCTCTTTGATTGTGCAATTGCAAGTTTTCCGTTTGTCACCCTCGTTTTTGACGTTGGTTTTCTTTTTGTTTGAAGCATCAATTATTTTTTTAAGATTTGGCATACAAGAGTAAGATAGTTGATGGTGTTCTTGTTGAATATTTTGAAAAGTTTATGGTCTTTCTGGAACGATTCTGTTAGTATTTTGAAGAATTCTTTGCCAATGTTGGTTTTTACTCTACCATCATATGGTGGGTTTGCACCAGGTTATTTTCCTCTTTCTGTTTTTCTTCCTGCTTCCAGTGGTACTTTCAGGTTCATATTTCAACTTGTAGTTGTGTCCACTTTTCAACAGTGCTTCTTGGTAGTCCGTTGCTGCATCGTTGAATATTTCTTCGTTGCAGGAAAGGTTGGATAACCTCTTGTTTATCCCTTGTGGTATCGTTTTTATGATTGTTGGTGGGTGGTTACTCATGGAATTTTAAGTATGAAAAATACAAACACCAAACAGAATTAAGTAAACATATATGGGATCTTAAGAAAGCAAATACAGATTTTAACATCACATGGAAAATAATCAGAAAAGCAGCAGCATACAATAATAGCACAAAGAGATGTAATTTGTGCACAACAGAAAAGTGGATGATTCTATGCAAACCTAGTATGGCTACATTGAACACAAGAGTTGAAATCGTAGACAGTTGCAGGCACAAAAGGAAATTTTTATCAACAAGTATAAAATAGCAACCCTGATAGGACCCCTCATACTCAATAGAGAAAGAAAGACTTACAACCCTAACAGGGCCCCCCTTGCACAACACGTGCAACAACCCCTCATACTCAATAAAGAAAGACTTACAACCCTAACAGGGCCCCCCTCGCACAACACGTGCAACACAACCCAACTGGACTACAGTTCACAATCCAAGCACATATATACGATCGAGGTCAGTAGCAGGGGATTGGCACGGGATCTGAAGAGAGGAAAGACCTCGAAACAAATTTGTAGTCCCGGTTTTAAGATTTGCTTTTAATCATTGTTTTAGCTGCTCCCGCATGGTTGAGCACTTTTTCAAAAAAAAAAGCCGGAAAATATACTACCAGCTATATATATATATATATATATATATATATATATATATATATATATATATATATATATATATGTGTGTGTGTGTGTGTGTGTGTGTGTGTGTGTGTGTGTGTGTGTGTGTGTGTGTGTGTGGTGTCTGGACTGCAGAGCTAATTGGCGAAAAACGCCACCGTCAAGCAACTGCAGTGTGCACTCTGCAGCTTCAGTCGTTGCTGTTCTGCTGACAGGTGAAGACAGTACAACCCCAGAAAACAGCCAAGCCTTCGCCATAAGCTTCTGGAGAGGATCCCAGCTTACAGTCTTTTCTGCTGTCAAAAGAACTTTCCCCGCGGTTTGTGGGTATTTACTCATCGTCACTGGGCCTTTTCTTAGAGCCAGCCAAAAGGCAGACATAAAAAGATATAAACCGAAGGTGCGAATAGAACGAAGAGAAGTACTGTCTCCAACTGCCGGACCAACGAACTCAGAGCAATCCTGCACCAGCCGTGGAAGCCTGTGTTCACTTAAGGTACAGCCACGCACAGGGCGACCTACCAAGACCTCAAGGGACATAACTGCTCCTCGACAGATGCCACTGTGTGATGGCCAGTGGACATGACAGGACAAGACCCTCCATGGGAGCATCCCCGTGGGTGTACCATCCCATATGTCTGGACTGCAGAGTTAACCGGCAAAAATCAATCACCACTGTCGAGCAACTGCCGTGTGCATCCCGCAGCCTCAGTCGTTACTGTTCCGCCGAGAGGTGAAAACAGCACAACTCCAGATACGGCCAAGCTGTCGTCATTGTCTTTTACGTGCCCTCTGAAGAGAATCCCGGGTTACAGTCTTTTCTGCTGTCAAGAGGACCTTCCCTGCGGTCCGTGGATGTTTCCCTAGAGTCGGTCAGAAGGCAACCACAGCACTGACTATTTACAGAGAGCGGTCAATGTTCAGTCGTCATAAAGCAATCCACCAGAAGAGACACTGCACTGTGGTGCTTGCTGATCCTCAGAATATCCTGTCCACAACGGAGATCAAATCCAAGAATCTTACATCGAAAGAATACTGATTTATCCTCTTGCTAAGCCTTCCAATCAGTCGTACAGCGATTGTCTTGCATCTAATGTTCTGTTCAAACAGAAACCAACATTGTTATATTGCTGATCAAAGCCCAAG
>CM031606.1:82075620-82080620 GCA_018398815.1 Conus ventricosus | reverse complement strand
AGATTCACATTTTGTGTATTCTCTCTCTCTCTCTCTCTCTCTCTCTCTCTCTCTCTCTCTCACACACACACACACACACACACACACACACACACACACACACACACACACACACACACACACACACACACACACACACACACACACACACATGCGCGCACACACACATTATATATATAATATATATATATATATATATATATATATATATATATATATATAAAATATATACTTACATACACTCTCCTCTCTCTGTATGTCTGACTCTCTCTTTCTCTCTCTCCCTCTCTCTCTCTCTCTCTCTGTCTCTCTCTCTCCCTCTCTCTCCCTCTCTCCCTCAGTGAAAGTGTGTGACAGTGAAAATGAACACAAATGAACACTCAAAATAAGGTATAATGAAACACAAAATAGGGAAGAAAATGTTCGATAAATACATTTCCTTATGACTGTACACAAACACAAACAAACAAACAAACAACACTCAGAGATGCACACAACTCCCCAGGCAGCAATGAGCATTTGAATGGATAGATGGATGTCACGTCAACATAACAGCAGATAATGAAGAGTCACAGAAATTTAAAACCTGTGGTGTGTTAAACGAGGCCGATGATTGTGGTGTTAAAGAGTACCTCCATGGTCTGATTGTACGGAACAGGCCTGTTGTAGTCCATGAATTCGTGATTTTACTTTAGTTAGAGATGGTGGATTTACCATATAGCCTGTTTACTCTATCTTCTTCGAGTATTAAAACTTTTGGTCTCTCTGTCTCCCTCCATCCCCCCCCTCTCTCTCTCTCTCACTCTCCCTCCCCCCCTCTCTCTCTCTCCTCTCTCTCTCTCTCTCTCTCTCTCTCTCTCTCTCTCTCTCTCAAGCAGGAGAAATGAAAAGGGGATGCCTGCAGTCCCGTTTGTTTTAATAAATGCATTAACACGGATAGAATCAAGGAAGGAAGATATGATGCAACACTTCATCTTATACTGTGGGCATTTTTCTTTTTGTTTTAAGATACTGGCTTAAACGTTTAATGAAAATAGATTACTTCCATACGCATATGAAATTTTGTTAAGATCAGATTCAAGTGGGGATATTACGTAGGTTTCAGGTTTTGTGTGCTGCCCTTTCAGAATAAGGAATCTCTTGTATATAATTCTGTCTCTCCCCTCTTCCCCTTTCTCTAAAGCAATGATACGAGGTTGTGGAGGGAGAGTTGAGGTGTGAGCAGGACAGGGGAGGAGTGCGGGTGAAAAAAACAGCATAGAGATGCTGATTGTCTGGTTGTGCTTCAGATAGTTCTTGGCAGACCATGTCTGTCTTTCTCTGTGCCTTTCTGATTTATCTGAATAGATGTTATATCTATTTTTGTCTGTGCTGGATATCCGATTAAGATCTTGTTTCACGACGCGTTTGTCATTTGTACATGTATTAAATTTGTCCTGAATGCTTTACTAGTCACATTGAGATCTTGTTTCCTTACGCTTTCGTTCTTTGTCTGGATAGTTATCAGATTTACTTTTGCGCACTGGTTGCTGAACTGAAATCTTGTTTCTCTACACCTTGGTCATTTGTCTAGACAAGTATCATATCGGCTTTAGTGTGTTGGTTGTCGGGCTGAGATCTTGTTTCTCTATGCATCTGTTTACTGGTCTGGATAGGTCTCATCTTATATCTTCTTGTTTCTTTACTTTTTTTGCTATCGGTCTGAAAAGATTTCTGTTTTGTGGGCGTGGACTAGGAGAATCGGTGCCGCAAGTGGAATTGGTTTGAAGGCATGTCAGCTTAACGTTTTCGTCATAAAATGAAAAGTACAGTATTTTTCTTCTATATTACAAATAGTTTGAATCTTACCAGCTTTCTGGTTCATCAATAGTCCCCTAACCCTATGTTCGTTGGGACACCACTTGAACTGACAATCCTCATCCTGGTTCATCAACAGTCCCCTAACCCTATGTTCGTTGGGACACCACTTGAACTGACAATCCTCCTCCATCCTTCTCTGTCCTCTGCCGCTCTCTGGGAATCACCAAAGCTCAGGAATGATTATTTCTGGATATTCCTGGATTCCAACCCGCTCCCCCCCTCCCTTCCCCTTCCCCGTCTGTCCCTTCATCTGTTTCCTGGTACAGTTCCCTGCAGAATTGTTTTTGCATGGCCGGATGATTGCGAGATGTGACCATACCGTGTCAGGTTTGTTTTTGCATGGCCGGATGATTGAGAGATGTGACCATACCGTGTCAGGTTTGTTTTTGCATGGCCGGATGATTGAGAGATGTGACCATACCGTGTCAGGTTTGTTTTTGCATGGCCGGATGATTGAGAGATGTGACCATACCGTGTCAGGTTTGTTTTTGCATGGCCGGATGATTGAGAGATGTGACCATACCGTGTCAGGTTTGTTTTTTGCATGGCCGGATGATTGAGAGATGTGACCATACCGTGTCAGGTTTGTTTTTGCATGGCCGGATGATTGAGAGATGTGACCATACCGTGTCAGGTTTGTTTTTGCATGGCCGGATGATTGAGAGATGTGACCATACCGTGTCAGGTTTGTTTTTGCATGGCCGGATGATTGAGAGATGTGACCATACCGTGTCAGGTTTGTTTTTGCATGGCCGGATGATTGAGAGATGTGACCATACCGTGTCAGGTTTGTTTTTGCATGGCCGGATGATTGAGAGATGTGACCATACCGTGTCAGGTTTGTTTTTGTATGGCCGGATGATTGAGAGATGTGACCATACCGTGTCAGGTTTGTTTTTGCATGGCCGGATGATTGAGAGATGTGACCATACCGTGTCAGGTTTGTTTTTGCATGGCCGGATGATTGAGAGATGTGACCATACCGTGTCAGGTTTGTTTTTGCATGGCCGGATGATTGAGAGATGTGACCATACCGTGTCAGGTTTGTTTTTGCATGGCCGGATGATTGAGAGATGTGACCATACCGTGTCAGGTTTGTTTTTGCATGGCCGGATGATTGAGAGATGTGACCATACCGTGTCAGGCCTGTTTTTGCATGGCCGGATGATTGAGAGATGTGACCATACCGTGTCAGGTTTGTTTTTGTATGGCCGGATGATTGAGAGATGTGACCATACCGTGTCAGGTTTGTTTTTGCATGGCCGGATGATTGAGAGATGTGACCATACCGTGTCAGGTTTGTTTTTGTATGGCCGGATGATTGAGAGATGTGACCATACCGTGTCAGGTTTGTTTTTGCATGGCCGGATGATTGAGAGATGTGACCATACCGTGTCAGGTTTGTTTTTGTATGGCCGGATGATTGAGAGATGTGACCATACCGTGTCAGGTTTGTTTTTGCATGGCCGGATGATTGAGAGATGTGACCATACCGTGTCAGGTTTGTTTTTGCATGGCCGGATGATTGAGAGATGTGACCATACCGTGTCAGGTTTGTTTTTGCATGGCCGGATGATTGAGAGATGTGACCATACCGTGTCAGGTTTGTTTTTGCATGGCCGGATGATTGAGAGATGTGACCATACCGTGTCAGGTTTGTTTTTGCATGGCCGGATGATTGAGAGATGTGACCATACCGTGTCAGGTTTGTTTTTGCATGGCCGGATGATTGAGAGATGTGACCATACCGTGTCAGGTTTGTTTTTGCATGGCCGGATGATTGAGAGATGTGACCATACCGTGTCAGGTTTGTTTTTGCATGGCCGGATGATTGAGAGATGTGACCATACCGTGTCAGGTTTGTTTTTGCATGGCCGGATGATTGAGAGATGTGACCATACCGTGTCAGGTTTGTTTTTGCATGGCCGGATGATTGAGAGATGTGACCATACCGTGTCAGGTTTGTTTTTGCATGGCCGGATGATTGAGAGATGTGACCATACCGTGTCAGGTTTGTTTTTGCATGGCCGGATGATTGAGAGATGTGACCATACCGTGTCAGGTTTGTTTTTGCATGGCCGGATGATTGAGAGATGTGACCATACCGTGTCAGGTTTGTTTTTGCATGGCCGGATGATTGAGAGATGTGACCATACCGTGTCAGGTTTGTTTTTGCATGGCCGGATGATTGAGAGATGTGACCATACCGTGTCCGGTTTGTTTTTGTATGGCCGGATGATTGAGAGATGTGACCATACCGTGTCAGGTTTGTTTTTGCATGGCCGGATGATTGAGAGATGTGACCATACCGTGTCAGGTTTGTTTTTGCATGGCCGGATGATTGAGAGATGTGACCATACCGTGTCAGGTTTGTTTTTGCATGGCCGGATGATTGAGAGATGTGACCATACCGTGTCAGGTTTGTTTTTGCATGGCCGGATGATTGAGACATGTGACCATACCGTGTCAGGTTTGTTTTTGCATGGCCGGATGATTGAGAGATGTGACCATACCGTGTCAGGTTTATCTTTTTGACAGCTGGCAGAGGGTCTTTATAGGAGCCGATGACTGCCTCGATTCTCTTCCGCACTTGTTCAATGATGAAATGTCACCAACGACATTCTTATCACGCCCTTAAATCTACTCGAGTTGTAAGCTCAACAACAAGAGTGCCAACCGAACTCATCTAAATAAAACAACGATTAACCTAATCAAATCTTAAATGAATGTTAGCGAACCGCCCAGAGAACGTGGACAAGCGAGTCACAAGACAAACACAACGCGTTTCGACCTCTTAGGTCTTCCTCAGGTGAGACATAAACGAATAAAACAACGAAAATTCACTTAGCTTTGATCGCTTCAGATCGCTTCAGAGTTCAGCGCAAGGAAGAAGGCGTTGAACTCTGAAGCGATCTGAAGCGACCTTGCGCTGAACTCTGAAACGATCTGAAGCGATCAAAGCTAAGTGAAGTTTCGTTGTTTTATTCGTTTATGTCTCACCTGAGGAAGACCTAAGAGGTCGAAACGCGTTGTGTTTTGTCTTGTGACTCGTTTGTCCACGTTCTCTAGGCGGTTCGCTAACATTTATTTAAGATTTGTTTAGATTTCCGCCTGCAGTCGTCTCGCTTTGCAACTAGATT
>CM031606.1:82063120-82070620 GCA_018398815.1 Conus ventricosus | reverse complement strand
CTGTCTGTCTGTCTGTCTGTCTGTCTGTCTGTCTCTCTCTCTCTCTCTCTCTCTCTCTCTTTCCTCTCTCTCTCTCTCTCTCTCTCTCTCTCTCTCTCTCTCTCTCTCTCTCCTCTCTCTCTCTCTCTCTCTGACGCAGGACTACTAGGTAGGTAACCAAGGTCGTACAGCGCGTTCGGCCAATGCAACGGGGAATATACACCAAGGGCGGTGTGGAGGAGTTTGAACTGAAATCCGCCTCTCTCTTTGGTCTCCTTCACATAACCCTACTTTGTCCCATGGAGGATAGATGTCGCACCTCGCAGTCAGCAAAAGATCAATGCTGGTAGTCCTCAGAGGGTTGATAATATTTTCTCTCTGTCTGTCTGTCTGTCTGTCTCCTCTCTCTCTCTCTTTTCTCTCTCTCTCTCTCTCTCTCTCTCTCTCTCTCTCTCTCTCAATCAATCAATCAATAATTCTTGTGAAATTTGCCGATGTTCTATTGCTGCGTGCAAGTGGTGAACAAAGGACTAGAATAGACATCTTTCGATTGCAGAATTTAATCGAGAGGAAGGTCTCGAGGCAAACAACTTTTCTGTCTTTTTCCCCGTTTTGTTCCTCTAATCATTGTCCGTGTGTTCATTGTTTCCTTCTGTCTTGTATTTTGTCTCCTCCTCCTCTCCTTCAGTTTTTGGTCTCCTTCTTTTAATGCTTTGTTAACCATCATCTTTGTCACCTTCTTTACCCAGTCCTCGACTTTTTTTTTTCTCTCTCTTCTTTCTTTCTACTTCATTTGTTCCTTTGTTTCCAATTTCGTGATTGTTTTCCTCTCCTTGTTTTTAAACATTCCGTGTTCTTGTTCGTATCCTTCTTCGTTTCCTTCCTTTTCTTTACTGCTGCTGTTGTTGCTGTTGTCGTCGTTGTTGTTGTTTTCATCTATGCTTTCTTTTATTTCTCATTTTGTTCATCCTTATTGTTCTTTGTTTTCTTGTTCTCGTTCTTGTTCTTAATCTTGATGTTGTTGTTGTTGTTGTTGATGTTCTTCTTTTTCTTCTTCTTCAGAGGCACGAAAGTGGAAACCTTTCGTCCCTCTGCTCCCCTAACTTCTTTTGTAGACTTTTGTTCTGAACAGAGGGGCGTTTTGGCATATCAATGGTTAATAAAAGCAAAACCAAACCGAACCAAACCAAACCGAACCAATCAACCAACCAATCAAAACAACTGTGATATCAAAAATCCCAAGAATGATAAGATATAATAGTCTCTGTCGATAATAATGCACCCATTTATTTTGTTCTTGTTGAATAATGTCTAACACAAATGAGTGTACTCTTAATTATTAGCCCGTAAGATATGAACATTCTTCCAGTTCGACGTAGCTAAAAGACAAGATACTGTTTTTTGTGTTATCATCTGATGACGAACTTATAATTAAATCAGTTGCGAAATTTAGTGCAGAAGCACAGAAGACTAGACAGACGAAGGACAGTGACAATCGTAATAATGTGTTTTAAGATATACATGAATAAAACATTTCGTTCATCACATGAAGAGGAAATATAAAAGATGTACTATTATCTTTTGTTTGAGTGGATGGTCGAGTTATTCTATAATCTTACAATTTTGGTTTGTTTATTCTTTTTTCTTATGCTACAACGGTACTAGTATGTACGAGGATATCCGGGAATGTTCCGGTCTTATGCGTTTTGTTAGGTTTGATTTACACTGGATTTAAGTGTGTTTCATTTGCTCGTCATGAAAGAAGGAGTGAAGGTTATTGTTCTGTTACCCCCCTTGTCAAAAGATTGTTTTTTTTGGTAATGACAATAAAATATCAAAGTGTCAAAGCGTCAAAGTTTCTCTCTCCTCTCTCTCTCTCTCTCTCCTCTCTCTCTCCTCTCTCTCTCTCTCTCTCTCTCTCTCCTCTCTCTCTCTCTCTCTCTCTCTCTCCCTCTCTGTCTGTCTCTCTCCTGTCTCTCTCTCTCTCTCTCTCTCTCTCTCTCTCTCTCTCTCTCTTCTCCTCTCTCTGCTCTCTCTCTCTCTCTCCTCTCTGTGTATTCGTTCTATCATTCATGATCATCTCTTCTGATACTTTCAGATCTCCATATCATTCTATCCTCTCTCTAGTTTCTTTTCTCTCACGCCCCCTCAACACACTCTTCTCTCTCTCTCTCTCTCTCTCTCTCTCTCTCTCTCTCTCTCTCCTCTCTCTCTCTCTCTCTCTCTCTCTCTCTCTCTCTCTCTCTCTCTCTCTCAGCAAGTTTGTACAAATTGGATTGTGTGCATCAAGTGTTCCTTTTTTTTTTATACGAAACTGCTTCGCTTTCACTGCTCCTGAGAATGAGAACCTTGTACTGAAAATATGAGTTTTAAGGCTTGGTTACTATCACTGCTGGTTTGAACTACAGTTTTTAGGACCGATAATGTGAACAGTTTAGAGAGACATTACTTTATCGTTCAACACCTTATTATGCCTTTGTCGTAGGACAGATGGTCAGGCAGAAGTAGGATCCGCTACCTTTGATCGTTTGTTCTGTCGACAGGCGTGGATGAGCTAGAACGAGTTTTGGTTGATTTCCCGTACAAGGAGTCTAGTCTTTTCAGATGGAGACCACCACAGTCATCTCACAACTGTAAGTATAATCAACATGGGATCTTATGTGGACGTTGTGAACATTTTATCAGGATTAGTATAGGTGAAGTGTCATAATTTGCAACGATGGACAAGGTTTTGGTGAAAACTCAACACAAGTAGGTAATATGAGCCTCCAACTAGAATAGAATAGACTCGAACTAGAACTAGAGTCTGTGTTCGTTAAAGTGAGTGACTTTGCAACCCTCAATGGATAAACTGAATGTAACGTGACCCAGCTGATGTTTTATCGCATAATTATAAGCATTCACACCGTTTTGGTTGGATTTAAAACATTATACTGCTTTCACACCGTTCTTCTGTTTCGATAATACTTTTCTGTCAGCGACCATATTTTTTCATATCCTTACTAGGAGTACCGTCATCAGCGTAGAACTCAGGTGAAACATTGTTACTTAAAGTATAGAGTGGTAGGTCACTCATAAACAGAAAATTAAAAAGAAGGGGGCCTAAATCAAAACCTTGTGATACTCACTTCTTGACCGCTTTTTCCGCAGAATATGGTCAATTATGTAAGACACGTCGATGTCTATCCCTTACCTAAGACTAATCGAAGCCTGTCTTCAAGAAATGTTACTCCAGTTTAACACTTTTTTTTCTTCACAACAGACTGCCATGTGTCCAACAAACACGGTAAAGCTGCACAACAGAAATATCCGAGCCGAACACAGGTCAGCAAAGAACAGAGGAGAGGATGTTCTCCATCAGCTTGAAGTCTTGTGTAAATTTTTTTCTTATAGGGGTAGATACTTTTGAACGGAAGGATAAGGTCTGCAATTGTTATTGTAAAGAGAGAGAGAGAGAGAGAGAGAGAGAGAGAGAGAGAGAGAGAGAGAGAGAGAGAGAGACAGACAGACAGACAGACAGACAGACAGACAGACAGACAGACAGACAGACAGAAGGGGAAAGAGATGTGACGAGGATGCTGGGGATGTGGTTTCTGTTTTCCTTTCAGGAACTGCCACTATAGCCGTTTACCTTCATGCCATTGGATGGGTTTCTTCCTGAATACGCAGATTGTGTTCGGCTGATGTGAATAAATCCGATCAATACTGGCAGCAGACGCTGCCTTCACCCCGACTAGAGCGGACACAAAATTGTTTTAATCCTAACAATAGTACTGCGGAGTTCCAGGCATCGTGGTGTTCAGCGTGTCGATTTTGAAATCCATAGAGAAATGTCGTTATTGTGAATATCCATCCGATCAGTCGTACACATGAACTTTTCATCCCACTCAAAACTGGAAATAAGATCGTGCTACAGCGTTTATTTGAGCAATGGGGCAGTTTCATCGTGTTTTGTCTCCGTCTATTTGCAGTCTCCATATGCACTCCATTATCACTCATTTCTGTACTGCAAAAGTGATCCTAACATTGCCTTCCACGGAGAGAGAGAGAAGAGAGAGAGAGAGAGAGAGAGAGAGAGAGAGAGAGAGAGAGAGAGAGAGAGAGAGAGAGAGAGAGAGAGAGAGAGACAAACAGACAGACAGAAAGACAAACAGACAGACAGACAGACAGACAGACAGAGACAAAGGGAGACAGAGAGAGAGATAGGGAGGGGGGGGGGGCAGACAAACAGAGGAGACAGACAGACAGACAGACAGACAGACAGACAGAGATCTGACCAGGATGCTATAGGGATGTGGTTTCTGTTTTCATCCGGCTTGGTGAGCTCAGCCGGACGATCATTGCGGATCAACGTCGGGAGACAAAAGCACCCTCTCCCCTTTCTCTTCCCCTCGACCCGTTCCATTAGTCACCTTTATTCCCACTCCGCATACCACTTTACCTCGCTGTCTTTTTTCTTTTTATTTGTTGTTGTTGTTTTATTTTATTTTATTTTATTTTATTTTATTTTTATTTTTGTTCCTTTTGTTCAGCTGAGTTATGAGAAGATTACGCCATAAATAAAGTGTTGTTGTTCGTCTCTGCTCCTTGTTTTTGTCTTCGCCCCCCCTCTCTCGCTCTCTCTCCTCTCTCTCTCTCTCTCTCTCTCTCTCTCTCTCTCTCTCTCTCTCTCTCTCTCTCTCTCTCTCCCCCTCTCTCTCTCTCTCACTCTATCTCTCTGTCTGTCTGTCTGTCTGTCTGTCTGTCTGCCTGTCTGTCTGTCTGTCTGTCTCTCTCTCTCAGTTAAACAGAATTAAGCATTTCCTTGACCAAAATTGTCGGAAGTTATTTTTCCATGCCTATATACAATCTGATATTGACTATGCTTCAACTTGCTGGGACAT
Source organism: Conus ventricosus (assembly GCA_018398815.1). Lineage (NCBI taxonomy): Eukaryota > Metazoa > Mollusca > Gastropoda > Neogastropoda > Conidae > Conus > Conus ventricosus. The sequence goes on along the minus strand of CM031606.1, from coordinate 82,065,758 downwards.
GGCCAGTCACAATTGCTTGAAACCACTGGAGCGTTTGTATAGACGTTCACTAAAAATCGTACTCCTTAAATCATCTCTTCAAGTTGTAGACTATAAAGAACTTGAGATTCACCCATTCAGTCAGAAATGTCGTTTCAATAAGGGTGTGTTCATGTTCAAAATAATGAACAATCTCGCACCTTCTTATCTACGTACCAAATTCCTTGTAAACACCTTTCGTAATAAATATTTGATATCCATTCCCCGACCCAGAATTGATCTATTCATGTCTTCCTTAGCATATTCGGGTGGTAAACTTTGGAATGCAATTCCTTGTGACATAAGAAATAAAAATAGCTTATCTACGTTTAAAACACATTATCATAAATATCTAATGCTAAGTTATAGCTAACCTTCTGTGGTATTTTTGGATCGTAATCTTGTATCCAATTTCCTGAAATGTTTTTTACTCATCTCTATGTCTTTATTCTGCTGCTGCTTGTATTCTCTGCCTGTTTGTCTATCTGTCTGTCTGTATTGTCTGCCTGTCAGTCTCTCTCTCTCTCTCTTCTTCTCTCTCTCTCTCTCTCTCTCTCCTCTCTCTCTCTCTCTCTCTCTCTCCCTCTGTCTCTCTCTCTCTCTCTTCCATCTCTCTCCCTCTCTCTTCTTCTCCATCTCTATCTCTCTCTTTCTTCTCTCCATTTATCCCTTCTCCTCTCTCTCTCTCTCTCTCTCTCTCTCTCTCTCTCTCTCTCTCTCTCTCTCTCTCTCTCTCTCTCTCTCTCTCTCTCCCCTTCTATATCTGTCTGTCTTGTCTAGCTGTTGCCTGTCTACCTTCTATTGTCTGTCTCTAACTCATAAGGTTAAAGAATGTTTTTAAGGTATGTGCCCTTTCTCCTCATGACTTTTTAAATATATGTGTAAGTGGAAGTGTTGTGTAGGTATCTGCCCTATGATATGGCCCGGGGCATGCACATCAACATTCATGCTCTCACCTGCATACATACATTGTGTGCAAGTATGCTTTGTACATATTTATGTATGTTGTTTATGCATATGTATATGTGTATGAACTATATGTATATGTATATATGTACGTGTAAATATATATATATATATATATATATATATATATATATAATATATATATATATAATATATATATGTACAAACCACTAATAAATTCCCAGGATAAGTACTGAGCACCATTCCAGCAACTTACGGAGCAGCTTGGTGTTGCAATGACTGCAAGAAATGTTGAATTATAAACAAAGCTTGCTTTGCTTTAGGGGGAGATAGGCATTCATATCTGCAGTGGTAGTTAATACTGCCTAACTAACAGTATGTGCTCGAGTGGGTGGATGGGGAAAAATAAAATAAATGCTTCTCAAAAGAGCCTTCAGCCAGCTTATAATCTCCAATAGGGAGTAAACTCACTAACACATAACTCCTGGTCATATACCGATATTTCGAACTTGGTTTTTTCTCCTCAGTGACCGCGGAAAGTGGTAATTTGACCCTCCTGCCTTTTCGGTTTTAAGAAGAATGCTATCCCAGAAAAGGCTGGTGTGCAATACCGTAGTATGTTTGTTGAGTTTTCAAAAAACCAACCAAAGGTGCCACCTAAAAAGCAAAAGACTTTCCGCGGTCACTGAGGAGAAACAACCAAGTTTCGAAATATCGGTATATGACCAGGAGTTATGTGTTAGTGAGTTTCCTCCCTATTGGAGATTATAAGCTTGCTGAAGGCTCATTTTGAGAAGCATTTATTTTATTTTTCCCATCCACCCACTTGAGCACATACTGTAAGTTAGGCAGTATTAACTGCCACTGTAGATATGAATGCTTATCTCCCCCTATTTCTTCAATCTAAGACATAAGAGCAAGCTTTGTTTATATATTATATATTATATATATATATATATATATATATATATATATATATATATATATATATATATATATATATATATATATATATATGGGGTGCGTAAATATAGTCGGAAATGTTTTTTGTTTTTTTGTTTTTTCTGTTTTGTGTTGATTTTTTTTTTTTTTTTTTTTTTGTGAGGGCATGGTGTAAGACAGCCATTATTGGTGCTTATCCATCTTACCCTCAACAAAACATTCGTTCGTTCGTTCGTTCCAATACCCCAAACCTACTCCTTGGCCTTCTCCTTCCTTCTCCTTCCTCTCTCTCTCTCTCTCTCTCTCTCTCCCTCCCTCCATCTCTCTCTCTCTCTCTCTCTCTCTCTCTCTCTCTCTCTCTCTCTCTCTCCCTCCCTCCATCTCTCTCTCTCTCTCTCTCTCTCTCTCTCTCTCTCTCTCTCTCCCTCCCTCCATCTCTCTCTCTCTCTCTCTCTCTCTCTCTCTCTCTCTCTCCCTCCATCTCTCTCTCTCTCTCTCTCTCTCTCTCTCTCTCTCTCTCTCTCTCTCTCTCTCTCTCTCTCTCTCTCTCCATTTACCCCAAACCTACCCCTTGGCCTTATCCTTCCCCGTTTCCTTCCCCTTGTTCGTTATGTTCACGCGTTTTTCTATTTGCATTCGTTTGTCAATGATATGGACAATAGCTAATATTTGTTTTGAACTGTACAAGATCTTGTTAGACTTTGTTCTTTTTATATGTGTATTTGCATTAATTTGATCTTTAAATGCATTA
>CM031606.1:82043120-82055620 GCA_018398815.1 Conus ventricosus | reverse complement strand
CACGATCATTGCACCATCGGATTGCAGTTTTCATTTTCTTGTACTTCACTCACGGTATTCTGCACCTTATACGCCGCCGTAACAAGTTTTAAATATAGCGTTTTTTCCTCTTCACAACATTCATTAAACGCATCTTGGGTTACAAAGTAGTCACAAAGCAAGGAAAAGTAGTACTACCATTAAAGAAAGAGGAGCTCACATCATTCACAAAGACGGGTAGGTGGGAGGAAGGGAGAGAGAGGGAGGAGGAGATAGAGCGTGATGCTTGCAAATCGTAAACTGACGCGCTATCGTCAATTAGACACCTTTAGACATGTCCTTTAGGCCACGACTCTGAAGATTGAATCTGAGACGTTCGGGGTTCCTCATTGTCATCACACCTTATCTGTGAAAGGTTTCAAAGTAGGACATTAATCTTATTTATCCTGCGCGGCGCTCTTTCACAAAAGGGCAATCATGTTGTCTTGCCTTGACCCTCGATGACACACACACACACACACACACACACACACACACACACACACACACACACACACACACACATACACACACACACACACACACACATAACTACATGATGTGAATCGGTGTAATGAAACGGAAAGTTTGCTGCCCGTTCGTTTGACAAAACTAAGAGTACATTAGTACAAAGAGAAACATACAAACAAAGTAAATGAACCCCCCCCCCTCTCTCTCTCTGTGTGTGTGTGTGTGTGTGTGTGTGTGTGTTGTGTGTGTGTGTGTGTGTGTGTGTGTGTGTGTGTATGTGTGTGTGTGTGTGTGTGTGTGTGTGTGTGTGTGTGTGTGTGTGTGTGTGTGTGGTGTGTGTGTGTGTGTGTTGTGTGTGGTGTGTGTGTGTGTGTGTGTGTGTGTGTGTGTGTGTGTGTGTGTGTGTGTTAGAGAGGGAGGACGACGGTAATGGCCCGTTATGGTGTAGAATTTCGCACTATAAGACACCTCGAGTGTCTCCTATTGAAAATCTAGTTCCACGAAGCAACGTTCTCATAGCACGCCACACACACACACACACACACACACACACACACACACACACACACACACACACACACACACACACCACACACACACACACACACACACACACACACACAAAGCCCTGTTGTGCTGCAATACTTTACATGGATCTGCATGAAAAAAGGAGAAGAGACAGAAATCAATAACAGACACTTGAAAGCAGGAATCCTTTCAGACTGAAATGACAAAAGGCTGGAACCTGAAAATGGTGTGACCGTCCTTTCTGGGAAATGTTTTTATTTCCCTTATTCCGAACGGCTTGGAGGTAAGGCTTTTGTGGCATGTGCGTGTGTGCGTGCGTGCGAGTGCGCGCGCGCGCGTGTGTGTGTGTGTGTGTGTGTGTGTGTGTGTGTGTGTGTGTGTGTGTTGTGCGTGCTATGAGAACGTTGCTTCGTGGAACTAGATTTTCAATAGGAGACACTCGAGGTGTCTTATAGTGCGAAATTCTTACACCATAACGGGCCATTACCGTCGTACTGTGTGTGTGTGTGTATGTATGTGTGTGTGGTGTGTGTTTGTCAGTACAACCGTGAGTTAATCTGACAATAAATTGGTTTCAGTCAGTCAGTGTGTGTGTGTGTGTGTGTGTGTGTTGTTGTTGTTGTTGTTGTCTTCAATTTAACGTCTTTCCACATTAAGTGATATTAGACGAAGGGAAAGGATTTGGAGAGGGGGAGCATGAGGAGGAGGTGGGTGGGTCATCTTGCAATCATATACAAAAAAAAAAAAGCATCTTTACAATCTTTGCAAGAAAAAAAAAAGAAAAAGAAAAAGAAAGAAAAAAAGGAAAAAAAGGTATGGGAAAGCCAATTTAAATAACTATTTTGAATCATAACACAAACTATAACAAATGTCCCATAGGACTGCTTAGTAAACACTTCGCAAAATCAAACAACAAACTAAAATTCTCAAGAATACTGTCAAGAGAACTTTCAGAAATAGCCGTAAAATAGGTCTCAATCTCTGGCATTCCAGAAGAATGTGTTGGTTTGAAATTTGTTCACCACACAGACATTTAACATTCTTGCTGAATTTTGTTTTGAAGGCATTAAGCTTTATCCTATAAGACAGTCAGTGTGTGTGTGTGTGTGTGTGTGTGTGTGTGGTGTGTGTGTGTGTGTGTGTGTGTGTGTGTGTGTGTGTGTGTGTGTGTGTGTGTGTGTGTGTGTGTGTCTCAGTACAACACTATGTTAATCTGACAGTAAATGGTTTCAGTCAGTCAGTCAGTCAGTGTGTGTGTGTGTGTGTGTGTGTGTGTGTGTGTGTGTGTGTGTGTGTGTGGTGTTGTAGAAGTATACGCGCGCGCGTGCTAGTGTGTAGACGCAATCCTAGATTATAATGCTGGCAAACAGAAATTGTACAAAAACATAATGAACAAAATTAATACAGTACATTTTAGCAATGATCAGAAATAGTAATTTATGCTGTTATTAATTGCAATTTTGTTCCAAAAGACCTGAGCAAACTCAAAACGGTATGCGTCTTCTCGTGTGAAGTATATATCTAAAAAAAAATAACAGGCCTGTGTTCGGGGAATAAAACTAATTTTACAAATCTCCAATTCGTCTAATCCCTTCAAGAAGTTTATATCTAAGGAGTATGCAATTTCATCTCTCTCTCTCTCTCTCTCCTCTCTCTCTCTCTCTCTCTCTCTCTCCTCTCTCTCTCTCTCCTCTCTCTCTCTCTCTCTATATATATATATATATATATATATAGTTGAACAATTAAGTAGTGGGGAAAACAAGCGCAGGCTAACAATTCTTCAGTCGTTATAGTAATGACTTGAAGATTTAAACTTTTAGGAAAAAATAAATAAAATAAAATTGAAGATGAAAATGTGAAATATATTATAAATATGAAAAACCCTTCACTAGCTGCCTGAGGGAACCATATATATATATATATATATATATATATATATATATATATATATATATATATATATATATATATATATATATATATATAATATATATGTTGTGTGTGTGTGTGTGTGTGGTGTGTGTGTTTATTCATCTATTTGTCTCTCTATCTATCTGTCCATCAATCCATTCATATCTGTATCTATTACTCACTCTCTTTATGTCTTTATCTCTCTATCCGACTGTAGGTCCATACATACAAATATCTATGTACCTATTTGTTCATTATATCATGCATCTCTATGTATCTATATCTATCTGTCTATAAATACATACATATGTGCATCCATACATACACCACATATCTGCCTATCTAGCTATCTATCTATCTACACACACACCCAGACACAGACAGACAGACAGACAGACAGACAGACACACACACACACCACACACACACACACACACACACACACACACACACACACACACACACACACACACACACACACACACACACACACTTCACCTGAAAAAAGCCCTTTTATATTGCAATACTCTGTACGGATCTTTACAAAAGAAACAGGAGAAGAAGAGAACCAAATCGATGGCAGACACTTGAAAGCAGGAATTCTTCAAGCCTGAATCGACAAACGCAAGTACCCGAAAGTTGTGTGACCATTCATTTTTTTCAGAAAGTTTTTATTTTTCTCGCTCTATCTAGCGCCAGGGCTACAGTGTTTTGTTATGCCGTGTGCGCACTTGTGTGCGTGAATATGTGTGCGCGTGTGTCAAGTCAAAATTATCTTTATTGAGGGTTTAAGAATAAGCTTTCCAGCTTTTTTTTTTACATCCTGCCCTCATAAACAAGAACGAAACTAACCAAATATATAACCACAAGTTCAAAAACATTTGTTTTAAAGCACGCAATTTCTATCATGCAAATACGTCATTACACTCATATGAAATATGAAACGATAATGAAACTATTATTGCAAGTTCATGTTTAAGCACACACGCACACACACACACACACACACACACACACACACACACACACACACACACACACACACACACACACACACACACACAGAGAGAGAGAGAGAGAGAGAGAGAGAGAGAAGAGAGAGAGAGAGAGAGAAGAGAGAGAGAGAGAGAGAGAGAGAGAGAGAGAGAGGATGAGGATAAGGGGATCGTATTGATGGAAATAACTTTAACTGATGCGCAGAATTTCTGTCAGATACATTTTTAGTGCTCGTTTAAATGTCTGTATGGAGCGACATGATTTTATGGAGGAAGGCAAATTATTCCATGCGGTCCCTCCAGAATATAGAAAACTTGATTTATAAGTAGTTATTACTTTGAGGTCTGGGAAGAGACAGTTTTATGTGTATGTCTGTAACTATTGAGACAAAGCTTTCAAGGATTATCTTCGGGGCTGATCCATTCATTACATTGTACATGCACAAGCATTTGTTGAAGTAGACTCTGTCTTTAAATGGAAGAATATTTAAAGTTTTGTAATCACTCTTTGTCAAGGTATTGGATTTCAGCTGAATCAATTTAATGGCGCTCTTATGCAGACGACTTACTAGTTACACATTAGTTTCACTGGCATCATCCACTAACGTGGATGCATAATTGATAAAGTATAAAGTATGATCCGTATTAAGTATTGCAGTATAACAGTGTGTGTGTGTGTGTGTGTTGTGTGTGTGTAGTGTGTGTGTGTTGTGTGTGTGTGTGTCGTGTGCGCGCGCGTGCGTGTGTTGTGTGTGTGTGGTGTGTGTGTGAGTGCGTGTGTGCTACGCGCGAACCCACTTATCCGTGTGTGCGTGCATGTGTGCCTGCATGCTGCGTGCGTGCGTGCGTGCAGTGCGTGCGTGCGTGCGTGTTGTGTGTTGTGTGTGTTGTGTGTGTGTGTGTGTGTGTGTGTGGTTGTGTGTTGTGTGTGTGTGTGTGTGTGTGTAGAGAGAGAGAGAGAGATGAGTGAGAGAAGAGAGAGAGAGAGAAATGTGTGTGTGTGTGTGTGTGTGTGTGGTGTGTGTGTGTGTGTGTGTGTGTGTGTGGTGTGTGTGGTGTGCGTGCGTGCCTCTGTGTGTGTGTGTGTGTGTTGTGGTTGTGCGTGGCGTGCGTGCGTGCGTGCGTTGCGTGCGTGCGTGTGGTGCGTGGTGGGTGCTGTGGTGTGTGTGTGTGTGTGTTGGTGGTGGGGGGGGGGTGTGTGGTGTGTGTGTGGTGTGGTGTGTGTGTGGTGTGTTGTGGTGCTGTGTGTGTGTTGTGTGGAGAGAGGAGGTGAGAGTGGAGGAGAGAGAGAGAGAGAGGAGTGAGAGAGAGAGGGAGAGAGAGTAGGTGTGTGCGTGCCCTGTGGTGTGTGTGTGTGTGGTGTGGGAGTGTGTGTGTGTGTGTGTGTGTGTGTGTGTGTGTGGTGTTGTGGTGCGTGCGTGTGTGTGTGTGTGTGTGTGTGTGTGTGTGTGCGCGCGCCGCGCGTGTGTGTGTGTGTGTCCGCTTGTAAGGATGAGCATTTTGGAGTTGAGCCGATTGGAAAGATCAGCGATGATGGATAATAACGCAAAATACCAGTACTCCGTGTATCCACAGAGAAACCTCCTGTTAACAGAAACAAATAATGAAACAAAATAACAAAGAACCAACATACCAGAGAAACAGAAATGGTCACGCATCACAAGGTCCTGTTATACTGCAATATTTTATACGGATCTGCATGAATGATAAGAGGAGACAGATCGATGGCAGGAACTTTAAAGCAGAACACTTTTCAGCCTGAATCGAAGAAAAACGAAAAACAAACAAATCTTAAATAAATGTTAGCGAACCGCCCAGAGAACGTGGACAAACGAGTCACAAGACAAAACACGACGCGTTTCGACCTCTTAGGTCTTCGTCTGGTGATATATAAACGAATAAAACAACGAAAATTCACTTAGCTTTGATCGCTTCAGATCGTTTAGGGTTCTCATTCAACGCCTTCTTCCTTGCGCTGAACCCTAAACGATCTGAAGCGATCAAAGCTAAGTAAATTTTCGTTGTTTTATTCGTTTATATATCACCAGACGAAGACCTAAGAGGTCGAAACGCGTCGTGTTTTGTCTTGTGACTCGTTTGTCCACGTTCTCTGGGCGGTTCGCTAACATTTATTTAAGATTTGTTTAGATTTCCGCCTGCAGTCGTCTCGCTTTGCAACCAAACAAACAAAACAAAACAAAAACAAAAACAAACAAAAAAACCGGAACCCGAAAGTGGTGTGACCGTTCTTTCTGCGAACGTTTATTCCCCTTCTCCACGGATATAGGATTTCTTTTTATAGCGCGCGCACGCTGTGTGTGTGTGTGTGTGTGTGTGTGTGTGTGTGTGTGTGTGTGTGTGTGTGTGTGTGTGTGTGTGTGTGTGTGTGTGCAGACGTGGTTGCAGGCGTGCGTACAGGCGTGCGTGCGTGTGTGTGTCTTCGCGCGCGCGCGAGTGAGTACGTGTGTGTGTGTGTGTGTGTGTGTGTGTGTGTGTGTGTGTGTGTGTGTGTGTGTGTGTGTGTGTGTGTGTGTGTGTGTGTGTGTGTGTGTGTCTGTCTGTCTGTCTGTCTGTTAAACCGTTATTTTGCCATTATTTTTTTATATGTCGGTGGTTTTAATGAAATTTTGTATATAGAAAGGTTATCACACACAAATGGCACTTCTTTTTCTTCTTCCTAAAATACTGGTTCACTCAAAAACGAGTAGGTCACCAGCGCGCGTGTTAAAAAGTAAAATAAAATAACATAAAATAGTGCGACTCACTTCCATGTAGTGTTTCAAAATCTGACTGTTAAAAACCGTTATTCTTGACATATTGTCCAATTTGGATGAAATTTGGTATGTACACAGGCTTTAGCCCAGTGAGGACTAAAATACCAGTTTCAAAAGTATACATCGGTTAAATAACCGTTAAAACCGTTATCTTGCCTTTATTTATTATCTCACAAAGCACTTGGCCGATTTATAAGCGGTTTGGAAAACTGGGAGGACGTTTATATGCTTCGCATCTTGTTTCTATTTCTTTTTCTTTTTGTTTGGCTGTTTGTTTTTGTACTCCCAGTTCTTATAGAACAGGGAGTACTTTAGAATGGGAACGAAGAAATGATGTGTGTGTGTGTGTGTGTGTGTGTGTGTGTGTGGTGTGTGTGTGTGTGTGTGTGTGTGTGTGTGTGTGTGTCTGTGTCTGTGTGTGTGTGTGTGGCTGTCTGTCTGTCTGTCTGTCTGTCTGTCTGTCTGTGTGTCCGTGGTCAAAATGTGTTCCACTTGCTCCAGACAAAACTACTGGGCCGATCTTTCTGAAAATTTGTAGGTATGTTCATCATGGGCCACGGATGATGCCCGATGTTTTAGTTTACCGCTATAGCCGTTACTAACGGCTGTAACGGCATGTAACGCTTTTTCTTCTTTACGGAATATCTCAGAAAGTACTTGGCCGATCTTTGTAAAAATGAGCAGTTACGTTCATTATGGGTCACGGATGATGCCCGATGTTTTTAGTTTACCTCGTTATAGCCGTTACTAACGGCTGTAACGGCCTGTAACGGTTTTTTCTCTTTATGGAATATTTCAGAAAGTACTTGGCCGATCTTCCTGAAAATTTGTAGGTATGTTCATTATGGGTCACGAATAATGCCCCATGTTTTAGTTTACCGTTAAAACCGTTACTAACGGCTGTAACGGCTTGTAACGGTTTTTCTTCTTTACGGAATATCTCAGAAAGTACTTGGCCGACCTTTATGAAAATTAGCTGGTATGTTCATTATGGGTCACGGATGATGCTTGATGTTTTAGTTTGCCCCGTTATAGCCGTTACTAACGGTTGTAACGGCCTGTAACGGTTTTTTCTTCTTTATGGAATATCTCAGAAAGTACTTGGCCAATTTATAAGCTGTTTGGATGAGCTTGTGACAAATCGGATCCTCTGTCCATATGTAAGTGATGTGATGCTGAAAAGGGATTAAACAACCGTTAAAAACCGTTATTCTGCCGTTATTTCTTATATATAGGTGAATTTTAATGAAATTTGGTACATAGAAAGGTTATCACACACAAATGGCACTTCCATATAGTTTTTCAAAATTTGACCGTTAAAAACCGTTATTCTTGACATATTGTCCAATTTGGATGAAATTTGATATGTACACAGGCTTTAGCCCAGTGAGGACTAAAATACCGGTTTCAAAAGTGTATATCGGTTATATAACCGTTAAACCGTTACTTTCCCGTTATTTTAAATATATTGATGGGTTTTAATGAAATTTGGTATATAGAAAGGTCATCACACACAAATGGCACTTCCATGTAGTGTTTCAAAATTTGACCGTTAAAAAAACCGTTATTCTTGACATGTCCGATTTGGATGAAATTTGGTATGTACACAGGCTTTAGCCCAGTGAGGACTAAAATACCAGTTTCAAAAGTGGATATCGGTTATATAACCGTTAAAACCGTTATTTTGCCGTTATTTTTTTATATTGGTGGATTTTAATGCAATTTTGTATATAGAAAGGTCATCACACACAAATGGAACTTCTATGTAGTGTTTCAAAATCTGACTGTTAAAAACCGTTATTCTTGACATATTGTCCGATTTGGATGAAATTTGGTACGTACACAGGCTTTAGCCCGGTGAGGACTAAAATACCAGTTTCAAAAGTGTACATCGGTTAAATAACCGTTAAAATCATTATTTTGCCTTTATTTCTTATCTCACAAAGCACTTGGCCGATTTATAAGCGGTTTGGAAAACTGGGAGTACGTTTATATGCTTTGCATCTTGTTTTTTTTTCTGTCTGTCGCAAGGATATCTTCCGAACGGAAAGTCGGAGTCACGTCAAACTTTGTGTGGTGGTGTGGCACAAGAATGGCAAGAGATCCGAACAAGAAGGTCATGACCTTGACGTACGACCTTTGTAGGCCAATTAGGGTCAAGGTCAAGGTCGAGGAGATAGCTGGACCCTAAAAATTTGAGGGTGGGGAATTTTTTGTTGCAATCATGTATTCTGAACGGGTAGACAGAAGCAATTCAAATTTTTGTGATGTTGTGCCACCTTAGTTGGAAGATATTCGAAACAAATATTTCAAGGTCAAGGCCATGACCTTGGCGAATGACTTTGAAAACTGAAAACCTATTTTTAGCCATATCTCGAGCACTGGAAAACATAGGATGTTGAAACTTAGCATGGAGGTGATTTGGCTTATGGTGCATCCAAATATTGTAAACCGATCAAAGTCGTAGTCTTTTCAAATTTTGTGTGGTGGTGTACCACATGAATGGCAAGAGATCCGAACAACAATATTCAAGGTCAAGTTCATGACCTTTTTTCTGTCTGTCCCAAGGATATCTTCCGAACGGAAAGTCGGAGTCGCGTCAAACTTTGTGTGGTGGTGTGCCACATGAATGGCAAGAGATTGGAACAAGATGTGTGTGTTGTGTGTGTGTGTGTGTGTGTGTGTGTGTGTGTGGTGTGTGTGTGTGTGTGTGTGTGTGTGTGTGTGTGATAGAGACAGACAGACAGACAGAGAGAGACAGAGAGAGAGAGAGAGACAGAGACAGAGACAGAGACACAGAGAGAGAGAGACAGACAGACAGAACACAGAGAGAGAGAGAAGAAGAGAGAGAGAGAGAGAGAGAGAGAAGAGAGAGAGAGAGAGAGAGAGAGAGAAGAGAGAGAATCTATAACTTCATGTGACTTATAAATGTCGATGTGTGTCAACTACTCAGTGTGTGTGTGTGTGTGTGTGTGTGTGTGTGTGTGTGGTGTGTGGTGTGTGTGTGTGTGTGTGTGTGTTTGTGTGTGTGTGTGTGTGTGGTGCGCATGTGCACGTATGTATGTATGTGTGTGTGTGTGTGTGTGTGTGGTGTGTGGTGTGGTGGTGTGTGGTGTATGTGTGTTGTGTGTGGTGTGTGTGTGTGTGTGTGAGTGTGTGTGTGTGTGTGTGTGTGTGTGTGTGTGTGTTGTGTGTGGTGTGCGCGTGCGTGCGTACGTGTGTGCGCGCGTGTGTGTGTCCAAAAGTGAGGAAAGTACTTTCAGTAGTGATGTAGCAGTGTGAAAGATAAACACAGTTATTGAATGAATGTCGGTGCGTGTCAGCTACTCGGTGCGGAGAGAGACAGAGAGAAGGTGGGGCTAAGATATGAGGTAAAGGAAGGCGGAGGGGGGGGGGGGGGTCGGGGGGGGGGGGGGGGGGGGGCGGAACGGACAAAGAAGATATCTGCCCGTGCGGCGTTATGTCAAATAAATCGAAGTTTTGAATTATCATTCAAGAACACCTTTTAGCTCAAAAGGTAGATGGAAGACAGCCCTATCTACACTGAAAAAGGCAATACTGCAAATATATTAAGAAGCAAGAAAACAGGAGGGGGTGGCTTAAATACACCTTTTCCAAATTTTTAAGGTTAAGGTTATGACCTTGACGTGTGACTTTCAAGACCGAAAATCTATTTTTAGCCATATCTCGGGCAGCGGTCAACATTGGAAGCTGAAACTTGGTATGAAGGTTGTTTGGTTTATGCTCTCCAAATATGTCAAAGCAATTAAGGTCAAGGTCAAGGTCACAGACAACGTCAGACTCTCAAAATTGAGGGTGCATCAATTGTTTGTTCCAAGACCCCAACGGTTTGACACAGTCACCTCAAATGTTGTATCGTGATATGCCACCTGTCTCTGTCTGTCTGTCTGTCTGTCTCTCTCTCTCTCTCTCTCTCTCTCTCTCCTCTCTCTCTCCTGCAGCCAAGTAAAGAAATCACGAGAATAAGACCCACTCGATAGTCATGGCCCCTGACGGCCAATGGTCAGCTTAAGACGCCAAATTGGCCACCTGGGGGCATGACGGCCCAATGGGTTTTTTTCCCCACGTGATTTCTTTACTTGGGGTAGACAGACAGTAAAAAAAAGGAAAAAAAAAGAACGCCACGAATTTATACTTCTTTGCCAGTGAAATATCGGACAAAACGGCCGCTTACTTAGAGCCGGCCGTTTTGTCCAACCAGGCCGTTTTGTCCGACAAAAAATTGAAAGTCGGACAAAACAGCCGGGTTTTAGCCGGCCGTTTTGTCCAACCTCGGACAAAACGGCCGGGTCGGACAAAACGGCCGGCTACAAACGTGTACCGCTTGCCGTCGATCAGGAGGTAATTGAAAATTAAACTAGCACGTTTACCGTCACTTTCTTGCTTTTTTCAGGTGCGGAGTCAACTCTTCCTAAGGTCATGCACTCTGGTGGAGAAATCCTCGCCAATGAAAACGTTACTTCTTTTCAGTTTGCGTTTCGCTTTAAGAACGTTAATTTTTTGTTTGTAGAATACGCATCGCGCAATCATGGGAGAATCCGGCTGGTTGCTCAGTCTGTGGACCCTATCAAACTGAACCTCTTCAGACAATTCTAATTTATCTGTGACCAAGTCCCTAAGCACATTTTCACAGTCCGCAGAGGTCTCATTTTCTGCCCGAGGCAATCCATAGAAGATGAGATTGTTTCTTTTGGATCTCCCTTCGAGGTCGTCAGTCTTCTTTTCTAGATCTTCCATTTTCCTTGTAAGGTCCTGGTTTTCCTTCCGCAGATTGTTGACTTCCTCCCGTAACCCCCGCAGCCCCCCCTGCATGCCAGCATAGTCCTCCGTAGGGCGTGCATGTCCTGCTTCACGTCGTCAAGCTTCCCGTCAAATTTTCTTTCCATGGAGTTCAGCTTGCTCATGACGTCATGAAGCGACAAGTCTCTCCCTGGCTTGTTGGGTGCTCCGTCGTGTGGATGACCAGGCCTCGAAAGGAGAGAGAGAGAGAGAGAGAGAGAGAGAGAGAGAGAGAAGAGAGAGAGAGAGAGAAGAGAGAGAGAGAGAGAGAGTATGTGTGTGTGTGTGTGTGCGTGCGTGCGTGCGTGTGGGGGGATGGGGTGTGTGTGTGTGTGTGTGTGTGTGTGTGTGTGTGTGTGTGTGTGTGTGTGTGTGTGTGTGTGTGTGTGGTGTGTTGTGGGGCGGGGAGGAGGTGCGTGTGTGTTCAGCTGGACTGTTAAAGGGACATTGTTAGAAAAGTACTGCATAAGAACGATAGAGTGCGCAGATTCCAGATGTGGTCGTGTTTGCAGTTAGTTCACTTTCAATGTTGATCCGAACAAAACGTACTTGAGTTAGGTGCCTGGAATGGATCTCCCAGTAATAATTATATTTGTGACAAACATCTGACCGACACACCTTCAGCGTAATACTGAATACACTGATGTTCTAAGTAAATGTAAACACACACACACACACACACACACACACACACACACACACACACACACACACACACACATACATACAGACACACACACACACACACACACACACACACACACACACACACACACACACACACACACACACACACGTACACACACACACACACACACACACACACACACACACACACACACACACACACACACACACACACATATATATATATATATATATATATATACATATATATATATATAATATATATATATATATATATAATATATATATATATAATATATATATATGTGTATATATATATATATATATAATATATATATATATATATATATATATA
>CM031606.1:82023120-82030620 GCA_018398815.1 Conus ventricosus | reverse complement strand
AACAACTACACCAACAGAGACGACAACAGAGTACCATCAACACAACGACCTATCCTACCATCACGTGAACTAACAACAGTCATAGCGCACCAACAACAGTCACAGCGCACCAACAACAGTCACAGCGCACCAACAACAGTCACAGCGCACTAACAACAGTCACAGCGCACCAACAACAGTCACAGCGCACTAACAACAGTCACAGTGCACTAACAGCAGTCACAGCGCACTAACAGCAGTCACAGCGCACTAACAGCAGTCACAGTGCACTAACAACAGTCACAGCGCACTAACAACAGTCACAGCGCACTAACAACAGTCACAGCGCACTAACAACAGTCACAGCGCACTAACAACAGTCACAGTGCACCAACAACAGTCACAGCGCACTAACAACAGTCACAGCGCACTAACAACAGTCACAGCGCACTAACAACAGTCACAGTGCACTAACAACAGTCACAGTGCACTAACAACAGTCACAGCGCACTAACAACAGTCACAGTGCACCAACAACAGTCACAGCGCACTAACAACAGTCACAGCGCACTAACAACAGTCACAGCGCACTAACAACAGTCACAGCGCACCAACAACAGTCACAGCGCACTAACAACAGTCACAGTGCACTAACAGCAGTCACAGCGCACTAACAGCAGTCACAGCGCACTAACAGCAGTCACAGTGCACAAAACAACAGTCACAGCGCACTAACCTTCTTGTCCTCTTTCCGGACGGCCTCAAAGATCTTCCAGACCATCTCAGGCCCAGCACTGCCCGTCTGACGGCCCAGGTCGAAGTGGTTGTTGATGGGGTTGACGTTGTCGGAGATGATGCTATGTTTTAGCATGGAGAACATCTCCATTGTGCATGCACAGGCTCTACAGCCCCTCCGTCTCTCCTCCTCTTGTGATGCTTGTTGTTGTTTCTGCTGTGGTGGTGGTGGTTGTTGTTGACGCCATCGTAGGCGCCGTCGTGGACTGCTACTGCGACTACTACTATTGGTGAAATCGCCGGGGTCCTGAAGCATGGGGTATTCTCACATCGTCGTCACCGGTTCGCTGAGGTATTGTTGGTGCTGATGTATGTAGTATGAAGTCTATGTTATGTGCTTAAGCCGTTTTCCTATGTTGGTCAATGTCAGTTTAAGTCGCTTTTCGTCACCATCAACTTAATACACCTTGGGTATATTTGTTGGGGTACTCACAAATGTCGTTTAATGAGCGTTATTTAGTTTGTTTGTTGTTGTTTTTTTCAGTGGATCTACTGAAGCTCGGGATTTCAATGTAACAGGACAGTCCAGATGAAGTGGTTTCTCTCTCCAAAGAACTTTATCATCCACTTCATTAGTCTTCATTCATTCTTTATGCTGGTACCCTTCCGTCTTTCCTTCCTTCCGTCTTCCCTTAGGGCCTTTCCTCATTCGGTCCGATGTTTTGCTGTGTTCTGATGCATTATTTTAAGTACAATTATCTTTTTGCACAGTCCAAGCATTGTTTGTAATCAGTCACAAAACTTCTCCTCTGCTTCATAGACAGTATCCTTTCTATCAAACAGTATCACCGTTTCCAGAATATTGTCTACCAGTCCCTGACTGGTTCTTCACGATTTCTGTTGAACGTTGTGTATTCAGTCTGTGAAACGTTTTTCTGCAGGTCTCATGAAATACTTTCATCTATATATTTAATCTTTATCGATTCTAACACATGATTTCGTGTCATTGTTCTTCCACAGAAAGACAACCGAGTCTGACAGAGTGAAATTGCAAAATGAGATGTTATTTATGTTCAGGTCCAGTCATTGTGTTTTTTTTTAATGTGATCTAAAGCGTCTCTATGTCGCTAGAAGGATTTCTTTATAGTAGTGTGCTGTGTGCTAAATCAATACCGTTTTCCTCATTTCTCACTGTTTAATGCACTCACTCCATCAGCTCACTGTGACTCTTCTGATGATGCTGTTTTCACCAAATGCTTAAGTCATTCTACACTGACTCGTTTGCTGACTTTCCACCAGATATTGATTTTCTTTTAATTTAAATGTTTCCGCTCACATAGGTCGGTTGTTTCAAGTGTGGTAATGCAGTTCCTATAACAGGTAAGTTATGTTCACGTGTACTGTAGAATGCTTTGCAGACAACTGAATTTACAATACATGTCTTACTCCGTATGATTCTTTTCATTGGTAGTGCAGCAGTGACTTTTTTTTTTTTTGAAAGCGTTATGTTTTTAATGGACAAGTTATTTATTACTATTTGAGAAAGGTATGTGCTACTGGACCATTCTATATATTATTTTTGCTGTCATTTCATTCGGTTATTGTTTTGGTTTGTTGTACTTTTAGCAGTCGAGATTTCTTGAACAATGCTGTCAAACCAGACTTTGAGTTATTTATCTCTATATTGTTCTGAGTATCAACCGCTTTTTGTGTTAGATGTTGTTCTTGCACAGTGTTTTGTTCGGTCGTCTGTGTTGTTGTTGTTTTTTCTTACAGTGTTGCTGTCAGTGTTCTGTAGTTAAAACCAACAACAAAACCTTTGCATTTTGGAGAAATTTCGCTCGTGAAAGAATATACGACATCGTTCATCTTCTTTCACTCTCTCTGCTTATTCCTTCGTCTCTTCTTTGGAATTCTGTTACTCTGTCTGCAGCGAGGATGGATGCTTGTGACAAATATTTGAGGAGATCGATAAATACTGCACAGATTTTTCCCCCGTCCAGCCTCTCATATTTAATGCCTTTTCTCCTTAATACCCACCATCTGCAACATCAGTCACGTGACGCGTGAGGCGGTTTGTTTGTTTTGACTGTTTCTCACAGAACGAGAAAATGACGCTTCAGTTCAACTCTTCCATCAGAGGTTTCTTTCTAGGCGTGCAATTAACAAATCCGAATCCACTTGCTTTGCACGTTGCACACCAGGAACCATTCTTATCATACCCTGATGTCTGTTTCTCTCTCACAGCACAGCCACACAGATGGCAGATTCATTCTTTTCAAAACCACGACAGCACCAAACATCTCGTGGTAGCGCAATAGCTTTTCCATAAATGAATCAGTTGCAGTCCAGATATTCACAACTCCAGCAGCTGTCTTTCAATTTGGATACTCTATAGTGGTTAGAAACAATTCACAAGATCTTCATCACTACCTCCTGACCCTTTCAATTTCCAAGCCAGTCTCGAGAGAAGAAACACATGTTTGCTGCGAAGACCTTAAAGCCTACGGAGATAGAATCGTTGGATTGTCTAGCCTTTTATCGGAAAACTAAAATAATCTGAAGCACATTTGTTGCAAAATAATAGATGGAATCAGTAGTATTTTGTCAGCGCCATTACCTAAAAAAGACACATTCTCAGAAACAGCAGTATATTATTTTTGACACAGAAAACACTATTTGACACACCCTGAACTCACATTTCAGACACAAAACAATGTTCTCCATCAATGCTACAATCACCCACAGCTTGAATTTGCATCAGACTCCAAAGAAAGGACACCCACCTAGAGTTCACTTTAAATCCGTCTACGTCAGTGGAAGAGTTGAGTCAATATCAGAACAACGTAGCCAACGCGTCTAATCGATGATTTAGTCTAAGTCATTATGTCTTTCTGTCACTTGAAATGCCACAGACCTAATGACAATGACATACACGTCGATGAGTTTCATTTAAAACAACGTCTGCCACCTGTCCAAGTCTCCGCTTACCATATTGAACGATAAAAAAAAGTCCGTAAGCCCTTCTTTGTGTGAGCTTCAAAGTCTCGAGCCTCTCTATTGAAAACTCATTACGGTGACGATTCTTTGGTGCCAAGGCATCTACGCCTTAACCCACGTCTGCCCCGGGAGACGCAAATGGGAGGTGGAGGAGGAATGGTGTGGTGGAAAAGGAGGGAGGGAAAGAGGAAGAAAGAAGTCGGCGACACTATCGACCCCTGGTGGATGAGCCGGAGAAGCTGCCTTGTCACGAACACAGCGTCACTCTCTCGGGACACCGTTCACTGGCTGACCCTGACCGCGATCCCATCGGCTGCAAACTCCTGTCCGTCCTGCTAGATGCTTTTAACTCAGCTCCAGTCAGACTGTTCTGGACTTCAATCTCTGGCAGATCTGACATGATCAATTTGCCGGCGGGGCTTTTTCGACCACCGCGACAAGAATGTTTTGTCTCCGGTCCGAAATCACTTTCCGGCGACACAGTCCGCTTTTGACATTTCTGAGGTTTACACTGACGAGTAAACTTCCTAATACCCCTAACGATTTATGATCCAGACCAGCTTCACAGACAAATACCACTCACGTTGACGTTTCCAAGGTGCACGTTGACATTCCTGTCGCGAGAATATTGAGCTGTTTTCAGCATCTTTTGTTATGGTAGGCAATACTGCTCCATCCGTCCAAAATAGGGTGTAGAAAATAGAATCAGGTTTTAAAATCTCGTTATGTTGGAGAGGTGCAACCGAACAGAAACTATGAACGCGCTGATGAAGTGTTTAGCATTGGCCAGCCAGCAAACTGTAGGTACTGGTTTCCCTGCAACGCGGTAAACAGACAAAGTGGTACGGCGGTGCACAATCAGGCGGAAATGACGTTATTGCGTTGTACTGGCTGGGAGGGACATGGGCCATCATGTCGGCAAATTGACCAATCACAACACTGCGCATCAGCCCGCGGCTTTTTTTTTAAATGACTTGCTGTCCTTGGGTTATTGTGGTGCAGTCGCCTTCATCAACCAGGTCTGGGTCTGGTACTTACCAATCAGTTCTGGGACCGGTTTGGAGTTCTTTGTTGTCATCAGCATATTCCGGGTCAGTTTATCACCAATCAAGTCTGGGTCCATTCGTTATCAACCTTTTTGGGGGGGTCAGGTCGTCACTAGCCGCTTCTGATACGTTGGTCATCAACCAGTTGTGGCTGTTTGTCGTCAACCAAATGTAGATCCAGTTGTCATGAACCTTGACTATATCTGTCGCCGACCAGCTGTGGCCGTTTTAGTTGTTGGCCTATATGTCACCAATCAGTTGTGGGTCTATTTTCCATCAAACACTTTTGGATGTATTCTTGATTAGCCAGTTCTGGGTCTATTTGTCCTCAGCCAGATCTGGGTCTATTCCTGATCAGCCAGTTATGAGACTGTTCCTGAGCAGTCAGTTCTTGATGTATCCTGACCAGTCCGTTCTAAAACTATTCGTCATAAACCAGCTTTGGGACTGTTCCTGATCAATCAGTGGTGGGACTATTTCTCAGTAATCGTATCTGGAACTGTTCCTACTCAGCCCGCTCACTGATCAACCAGTTCTGACTGCGTTTTGAATCAGCCAGCCCAGCGTCTTAATTTGACTCAAACAATAGGCCTACTTTGCTAGCTGTTATTCATCGACTTTTTATGGTTCCTTCTCGATTGAACAACAATGGGTCATTAGTTCTTTGGTTCCATGTCTTGTTAAGTCGGGCGATTCTTGTTCTTCTGTCTCAGCTAGTCACTGGCTGTTTTTCTCTTTCGTCTCACTGATTATGTAAGCTGATCATGAAAGTGCTGGCAGCGGGCGAGGTTGGCGAGTCGATGGGGTGAAGACACGAAGAGGGACGATGAGCAGGAGGAGGAAAGAGAGGAAGAGGGAAGAAGGGAGAGGAAAGGAGGGATGAGTATGTCCAGTTCCTGTCAGCCTCTGGACAGACGGTGATGCCGCGTGGTCAGGCAGCGAGGGGGGTGTGGAGGACTGGAAGCCTGAAACAGAGGAGGGGGTAGAAAGACATAAAGTTGAGAGTTTGAATTGGTCTGTCTGTCTGTTTGTTTTTTCCGTCTGTCTGTCCGTCTGTCTGTCTGCCTGTCTGTCTGTCTGTCTGTCTGTCTGTCTGTCTGTCTCTCTCTCTCTCTCTAGATGTGCATGTTGCGTGCGTACATGTGTGTACACACACATACATACACAAACACAAACACAAACACACACACACACACACACACACACACACACACACACACACATATATACATGCATACATACACACGCGCGCGAGAGAGAGAGATATATATAGATATATATATAAAAGAGAGAGAGAGAGAGAGAGAGAGAGAGAGAGAGAGAGAGAGAGACAGAGAGAGAGAGAGAGAGAGACACAGAGAGAGAGAGAGAGAGAGAGAGAGAGAGAGAGAGAGAGAGAAAGAACGCACACACACACACACACACACACACACACACACACACACACACACACACACACACACACACACACACACACACACACACCACGGCACCAAAAACCACACTCACATAGAGATTCATTCCTACCCACTCTTACTGACACCCATGCTTTCAATTAGACACACAAAAAAGCGGCTTGCAAATGGAGTAGCATTTCAATGAGGATGCTTGTCGCTTTCCTCTCTAATTAGTCCCCTGTGACTCCTGTTCCTTTTGGGAAGAGAGAAAATGTTGATGTCACAATGAATGTGTTGTTGTTTAGTTGTTGTTTTATCTCCATTGTTGGTTAATTTCCCCCCGCTGCACTACTCTCTGATTTTTAACGGTGTTCGCGTTAAGTTTGTCTGTTTTTTTTCCCCCACCAATTTCTCTGTTGCACATGTTAGAAGACAGATTTTGTTCAACAACATTACTCATGAGTGTATGTTTCCTGGGCTATCTCTGCTCTAAAGAACGAGGGAGAGAGAGAGAGAGAGAGAGAGAGAGAGAGAGAGAGAGAGAGAGAGAGAGAGAGAGAGAGAGAGAGAGAGAGAGAGAGAAAGAGAGAGAGAGAGAGAGAGACAGACAGACAGACAGACAGACAGAGAGAAAGAGAGAGAGAGAGAGAGAGAGAGAGAGAGAGAGAGAGAGAGAGACAGAGAGAGAGAGAGAGAGAGAGAGAGAGAGAGAGAGAGAGAGAGAGAGAGAGAGAGATCAAAATATAAAAGTGTACAAATGATTTGATAGCAACATAATCGAAATCTATGCATCTGTGATATCTAACACCCTGACATGCACCTGCAGTCGACGCTTTGAAGAGTGTTCGGCATGCTAAAAGCAAGCTAAAGGTGTTTTGTTGTCCAGAACAGGTAACCCTACGAATCCTTGAAACTGTGAGCCTGTATCAAATCGTAGCAGTCCTGATTATGGGCAAATACCTAACACGTGGCTTTTCAAAGTTTTAAAAAAAGTTAATAGGGAATGTCTTTGGATGTGGGCTTTTTTTTCTCAAAGGTTGCGACGTACTTACCCCCCCCCCCCCCCACCCACCCACCCCACACACACACACACACACTTCCCCCTCCAAACCTTATTTTGAAACAAAGTTGCCGTTTTGTCAAAGGTACCAGTCAGCACCTGTCCTCCTTCCCCACAAACACTAAACTAGTCCTGCATGGATCTTTAGCTGGTTGTATGACGTTAAAACATGGTGCAGCCAGAGGTCAGGTCTAAGTCTTCCCCTCTTCACGCTAACGTGCGTCACCTATACGTGCTGATTACACACACCACATGGGTAAGTTCCTAAAGAGTCCTCTCGCAA
>CM031606.1:81985620-82010620 GCA_018398815.1 Conus ventricosus | reverse complement strand
ATCACGTCCCGACCGCTGCTGCATTGAGTACGGCCGCAAAGTACATTCCCTTTCACCCTTTCACGTCCGCTTCACCGGAAAACAGCAACGTTCACTCCCTCAAACCAACAGCAGTACAGAAGGATCGAATCTCTCCGGCCAACTGTCCCTCGCCTGAGCGGCTCAGCACGCCACCCTTCGCTCAATCCTTGACAGCCACGCCTCACTGTCCAGACGGGAGAATGCGGCCCGGCAGGTTGGACACCGGACACCCTGCTGACCTGGACCAGTTCCATGGAGCGAAACTTCGACGACAGACAGGTAAGAGACAATCCCCTGAACCAGGGCTTGTTGTGCACTAAGAGATATTTTACCACCGTTTAAAAAAAGGTGCTACTTGATTGTTACAAAAAAAGTAAGTCCAGTTATTTATTAATAAAAATGTTGATTCTGGCGAAAGCATTGTTTCAATGTTTGAGATTTTTAATAGATAAAGCCAAGTCTTCTGCTGTTCTAGACACTTACAAGTCTTGTCAGTTACCTGACGTTTTCTGTGACTATGTCTCTGAGGAGTCAAAACAGATCGTTATGAGTTTGACTTCAATTGTTTCTTGTCAGAGAATATTTCCAATGAACAGACTTACCCTGATTCTAAGTTTAGCGTTTTCCATCCGGTGTCAGAACAGCAAGTGAGAAAGTAGATTTTGAACTCTGCCCAAAAGACTTGTTCCCTCGACCCAATGCCGAGGTAGCTTTAAACATTAAAAACATGGGTTGTTTTCTTTCTACCTTGACTATTTGCAATCGTTCTCTTCTCTCTGTTGTTTTCCCACCACCTTCAAGAAATCTGTCATGATACCACTGCTCAAAAAGCCCTCACTTGCTTTAAACTATTTGAAAGCCCTCACTTGATTTAAACAATCTGAACAAGTACTGTTCTGTTTCAAACCTTTCTTTTTTGTCCAAAGTTGTGGGTACATAGTTCTCCAGCAAATCTTTACTCATATTTACTCTCATGACCTCATCTGTCCGTATCATGACCTCATCTGTCCATCTCATGGCCTCAGTTCAGTTCAGTTCAGTGGTTTATTTAATGTCTTTTCATCGCCAGATGATATTAGACACTTTAAAAAAAAAAGACAAATAAAAAACACCCTCCACACTTAACTTATCATCCACATTAGTACTTTCAAACCCACATCTGATATATGCATATTGACATGAGTGTAATAAATACCCTAGCGGTACACAAAGTTGTTGATCTTTATAAAAAATTTGCAACCTGTGACTGCGAAATAACCATGGCAATTTCAGCAACATATGAACCATATAAGACAGTATTGACATTTTCAATGTTATTCATCTGAATACCTTTCTCCTCATAGAGTGGGGTCAACACTGAGCATTCAAACAAAAGATGATGTACAGAAATGTTTTCTCTGCATACACAAGAAATACCATGAGAATATTTAGTGTTCCAAGCATTCAACCTTAATTTATGAATTAATCTAACAATGTGCCTTGGGCACAACGGTAAAGTAGCCATTTTTTTTTACTAGAATTCTGCTTATGCATACATTTTTCCATAATTTGGATTAATTCACAAGAGGATAGATCTAAGGGGTTGTTTAGTAAATTTTCCGTCTTTCTGTTTGCTCCTTCTTTTGCAAGACTGTCTGCTATTTCATTCCACTTTATACCACAGTGAGATGGGACCCAACAAAAATCAATTCTTATGCCTTGTGTAATGAAACAATGCAGGAGATGTTTTATTTCAAAAAGCAAATCTTTTCTAGCTTTGCAGTCTCACTTACTTTTGTATCTATCCCTCTCCTTCCTACCCTCCTTTGCCCCTCCTCTCCCCCTCCCCCTCCTTTTTTTTTTTTTTTTTTTTTTTTTTTTTTTTCCCTTTCTCCCCCCCCCCCTTTTTTTTTTCTACCCCCCTCTCCCCCTTTCCCTTCTTCTCCCTCACCTCCTCCGTCCTTGTTCCTTTTCTATCGTCCTCTGAAGGGCTCCTTCCCCTTTCGTTCCTTCTCTTTACTTTCCTTCTTACTTCCTTTCTCTATACTTTCGACCTCTACTATTCTCCTCTCTCACCCCCCCCCCCCCACCCACCCTCCCCCTCCCCTCCCTCATACTTCCACCCTTCCTTTAGGCCCCTCTTTTTGTCCTTCTCTTTATGTCCTCTCCTTCTTTCCCCCCGGCCCTCCCCTTCTTCCCTCCCTCCCCTCCTTTTTCTTCCCCTTTTTTTTTTAAATTTTATTTTTTAGTCTATCTGTATGTATGTGTATATATATATATATGTATATGTATGTTTATATATATATGTGTGTGTATATATATATGTATTAGATTTTTTTTTTTTTTTTTTTTTTTTGGTCATTGGGAGTGTTGTTAGCGCCTCTCATCATGACCGCATATCTATCTTTTGCGTTAATGCTCTTATTTTTGCCCTTTTTTTCTGTTGCGCCACCATAGCACCACCTACTTCCCTATGCTACACCCAGATGTCTTAATGTATGCCTGTTTGTACATTTACCCATTTATTCCCCATTGTTACCCCCCCCCCCCCCCCCCAGTGTGTGCGCTTATTGGCGTGTGTATGTGTGCGTGCGTGTTTGTTCGTGCGCACGCGCGCACTTTTGTGTTGTGTGTGTGTGTGTGTGTGTGTGTGAGGCTTTGCCCGCGGGCAAGTGCTTTTTTTTGTTTTTTTGTTTTTTTTTTTTGTTTTTTTTTTTTGGGGTGTGGTGTGGGTGACCTTGAGCACTTGCCTGCGTCAATTTCAAATTTCATCACGCGCAGCAAACTCTTTCTGTACCAATTAGATGCGTCAAAACCGAGGACACCGAAGTAACGCTCATTTAAAAACGTGACATCAGTCCCAAAGAGAAATGCCAGCGTCGCTCCTCGAAAATGAAAGACACAGGTGTTTCTTTAAAAGACACCAAATACACTAATGAATACAATATTCACGTTTTTCTGCTTTCAAATCAAAAGGAAGAACTGTCCACGCACCCTTCAAGGAGCTTTGACCACAAAAAACCTGTTAAATTACCCACACAGCAAACGAGGGAAAACGGACACAACTGTCATTCATGACATTATGTAGACAACCACAAATCCCACCACGAAACGCATACAAGACTGTTGACCGTTTTTCTTCACCGCTTGCCACCTCAACCAAGGAATGGCTTAATCACCATCACAAAAACGTTATTTTTCCACAAATAGCATGCACCTATATCGTGTGTACGCTTTGAATTCCGCTAGCCGTGTCCATGAACAGATGTCGCTGTAGGGCACGCTCAAAGCAGTCCTTGCTCAATCAGTCAGCTTAAAAACGTTTTAAACCCAATAGAGAAATGCCAAAATGTGGTACAAACGTACGCTTGTAACACAAGCAAACGATGGTCCCAATCGCGGTCCGTTCCCGCGCTTAAATCAAATATACGACACTATAGATCTATTTGCATGATCTGTAATAAGAAAAGCCAAGACAATTTCCATGGACAAGGTGTTTTCATCCCCTGTTTTTTTTTTTTTTTTCCAAGCAGGCCGTCCATTCAAGAGGGTCCTGCTGCACACTTCCCTCCCAAATCACCCCATTCTATCCACACACAAAAAAACCCCTTTCCTGCACAATACCACATATATTCCAGACAATGTTTTTGTTGCCTCTGCCTTGTAAACGTCGTCGCGTAAACATTTCTGTGGCCTGTAGTGTTTCCATTGACCCGTACTAATTAATAGCGATCTCCTGAAGCACTTGTTTATGTCGTCATGTGGCAGCTCTCCTGTTCAGGGGTACTGGCTATAACTTAGGAAATGTCCCACGGTTTCTTTGCAAGGACAGCATGAACACGCAGGGTCCCAACTGATTTCTCCTCATTGCACTCCAGTTTGAATTCGAGGCTGTTCAATAGAAAGATCTGTGGAAGACCCTGACCCTCAGAAGGAGCCAGAAGCCATATCTAATCGTTGCTGAAACATTTTGGTGTGCGTTTTCCCACGCAATCCTTGCTTCTGTTGGTCTGGATTTTCTGGCCCGTCTCTTTTTTCTACAGTTTTCCGTATTACCATGCATCTGATCCTTTAAGTTTACCGCCTTGATCACATTTTGATTCTTGTTAATCCCACCAGTTCCCTTCACATGTTAGTTTGTGTATGTCTTGATATTCCTTGATCTTGAGGATTTTCCTTTTGCCACGCCCGCTTCCTCCTGATTATTCATTTTTCTGTTAGTCCGTTAGCCCTCGGGGCTGGATTGGTTTCCCAGTCTTGTTTTTCGAGTCCTTGTACATGGACACCTTGATGTCCAAAAGATCCAGAAAGGACACAGAGCATTTTCTTCTTCTTTGTGCTTTTGTTAATCTTAGCCTCCATTGATGATTCCAGTCCACATAGAAGGTTTGTATATCAACAGAGACGGATTCAGCATGAACTCCAGACTCTAGACATTGGAATTGCCAGGGACAATGCAGGTTTTCAATCATGCCTTTTTTGTTCCTTTGTCCTGTAAGTAACCATATGCTTCTTTCCACACGTTCATGGCTGGTTCTTCTGTCACCGTTGAAATGGTTTGTGTTGTTCTTGTGAACGTTACTGTGTTCTTTCCTCTGTCCATACCGTTGAAAGGCTTGCTTGGGTTCTTGTCAACGTTTACTGTGGTCATGTCCTTTTCTCTCTGATGAACGGCTTTCCGGTTTCTTTGGGTTTGAAACACACCTTGATTACGCTATTACCGCGTTTAAACTGCTTTATCAATTCGTGTGTTTTTTTTATCCATCTTTGTGTCATCCATGAAGATTTTTGAGAAAGCATTCCAAGATCCATCCCCGGCTGCAGAGCCTGCACCGGCCTCATCGGCTGCTTTATGGGTACCTTCATGCCAACACAAATAGTGTAGTGACAGTACATACCCCGATTGGGTAATCTAAGTTCAGATTGATCCGATATCTTTTTTATCCATTTTATAAAATAACAAGTTGAAAGGGCAAGAAAATACACTTTTCAACATTTCTTGGATGTTCTTTAGGAGATGTTCATCTCGGACCAAGTGATCATCTTTGTGGGACGATATGTTAATTGACTGTATATCCGTCATCGCGCAGTTCCCACGACGAGTTCCCGTAGCCTGTATTAGATTTCGATTACTCGAGCGAATATACCTGGCATGCTTCCTCTGAGCTGGAACACACCATGAAATGCGTCCATTTTTGGGTCCCAACACATCCATCCATTTCTGTAGATATTTCTGCACCCTGTCGCAGTGACAGAGAATTGTTTTGCGCCTCAACATATTCAGAGATTATTTCGATCTGAATCGATTCATCAATTTCAGGAGTTCTGAGTTTTTGGAGATATATTTCCCATTGTCCCTCATTGGTCGCTGAGATCTTCATGTTTCCTCAATGCTGACGACTATCTCTTGTATTGCGAGACACTTAAGATTTAGGGATAGTTTTATTTATTAGGGTTCTGGCGAATTAATTGGGGGTTTTTTTATTTGTTATTTTTTGTTTTGTTTCCCCCCCGGTTTTTCTTAAAACCATTTTCTTTACTTTGTTTGCTGTTGGTATCGTACATTGAATATGATTTCTAGCGCTATGGGGGCGGAACAAATCCATTATTTCAAGTGGTGCGTCCTCGGAGAATCGTAATTACATTTTTCCCTGACTGCTGCTCGAGAGTTTATTTGTTCCTCGCGAAGTGTCCCTGATTCAGCAATACAGGAATGGATCTCTACAGAAAAATCCAGGGTTTTTCATTCGTTCTGTTCGTTCTCCTTTTAGTTGATTATGTTGTTCTGTTCCATCTGTTATGTGCTTTCCTGTCTTCCCACAAGCTTTTAAAGACTTTTTGTCTCATACTGCCTGGGGTTTTGAACAGATCATAGATACAGCTGACCTTAAGCAGTTTACTGATAACATTTAATCCATATATGCAACGTACTTTAAGCCACCATATGCTGAAGCCACTTCATATGCTGAAGCAAAATGCTTGTAAATAAGGCTAGTGAATAAGAACGATAATTTGAAATGCTATATTTCAAACCAATGGGTCAACCAAGCTTCGTCAGTACATCAAATCTTTTTGTTTGTTTTTTGTTGTAACACATTTAATTATGCGCACATTTGAAGCAACTCCATTTGAAGAATGATATAGGGACGGATGAATGTTACAGATGAATCATGAGGCATTTCCGTGTGAAGGTTTGGGAACCAAGCTAACGTTCACATGCGTCTAATCGATACATGTTTAGGGGAACATAATAGTACAACGCCATATGGTTTATCGTCACTCGAAAGATATAACTTATGAACGGGTAATGTTTTGTTCCACTGTATCTGTTTCAAAACATATATTAGTTTCCATTTCAATAAGGAAACATTCACGGCCTAGGATATAAGGTTAAGAAATTTCCAGGGGAAAATCTATAAAAAACAAAATTGGAGTTAATATTATCTGGCAAAGACCAACAATAATAACAGGACTATGATGATAACATCGGCTTTAAAGAAAACAGTAAAATTCATATATACGCAGAAATATTCGACGTAACCAAGGTAAAGAAACGTGAGTGGTGGTGTGTGGTGTGTGTGTGTTGTGTTGTGTGTGTGTGAGAAGAGAGAGAGAGAGAGAGAGAGAGACAACAGACAGACAGACAGACAGAGAGAAACTCTGATACTTTTGACACTTGATATTGTATTGTCATTACGCAAAGACGGTCTTTTGACAAGGGGGGAGGGGAACATAACTATAACATTTTCCTCTTCCGTTCCTTGCTAAACAAACTAGTACACATGCATTCCTAAGTACGTATCAAATTCACTAGACTTTTTATGAAGTGTTTATTCCTGATATGAAGCCCTTTGGCGAAAGCTTGAAAACAAAAAATCGTCCCTGAGGAAGAGATGTTCAACTCGTTTTAATATTCAATCTTATAAAAATTATATATATATATATAAAGATATATACTAGTTATAGTATATATATATATAATATATATATATGCTGAACAATTAAGTATGGGGGGAAACAACGCAGTTACAATTTCTTTCATCGTTAAAGTAATGTACTTGGCAAGATTTTGAAACTATAAATAAATAAAATTATTAAAAAAAACAAAATTGAAGATGAAGAAAATGGGGTAAAATATTATAAATATGAGAAGCCTTCACTTAGCTGCCTGAGGGAACCATCGTAAACCGTCTGAAACACATTTAATTGTATGCCGCTCCTAGCCCTTATCGTCCGCTGGATCGGACTCAGCAGGGGAGACACGCTGATTGTGTCATGCTCTTGGTGTCAAATAGAGACACACCACAGTCTATAATTCTATGGTGTTTCTCACCACAAGGGTTCAAAAAAAGAATCCAACAGCACCCTCAAGCACCACGAAGGTATAAATGGAACAAAAAAAAAAAACCCCCCCAAAACAAAGTAGGGTTGGAGATGAAAAAAGTTGCTGAAAAACTAAAAGCCATTATTCAAACAATATAATACAAAATTAGGGAACAATCTTTGAGCCTATGCTTGAGGATCCATTGAAGGATGCAAGGGAGAGATAAAAAGATATGGAACAGTCTGAGTGTTTCAGCTCTGCTGTACATAACCCAACATTGTGAGTGGCTAAGAATTGTACAGAACTACTTTATCTGGATCTCCTAAGAGATGCAAATCTCACCACTGATTGACCAACAATAAGAATCTGAACAATTAAGAATGGGTAGGAAAACAAGCGCATTCTTAAATTCTTCATGTCGTTCATGAGGTAATGACTTGGCAAAGATTTTAACTTAAAATAAATAAAATAATTATTATCAAAAAAAATTGAAGAAGAGAAAATGGGGTAAATATACTGACATCATAAAAAACCGAAAGCAAAACAACTGAAATGTTAGGGGCGAATTTTATGGTCACAATTGTACAAGTGGAAGCAGAATCACCGTGATTGTGATTAATTACACGGTAATGTTGAAACTGGCAACAGCAATAATGTCTTGTGTGAAAATCCCAGGTCACGTGACAAACCAGCTTAAGTCCTAATACCGTGTGGGCTCACCAATTTGCATGGACAACTGCTTGACACCCTGCGGCTCATTGAGTGGAACCAGGTGATTGATGCCGTCCCCTTGGCACACCAGCCCACCTCATGGACGAGCCTGGTTGAAGTTGAGCCGCTGTTGCTGGTCTGTGAACGCAGAGTCCAACCGTCCTGCCAAAGTTCAACCCCAAAATGTTCTATTGGGTTTTAAAACGGGAACTGGAGGCTTGGGCCAGGGCAGCACATTGACGTTGTTATGCTGACGAAATTCGCTGGGAGCTCAGTCTGTGTGTGTCTTGCAATGTCCTGTTGGAATGTCCAGTTTGGGTGTTGCGCAAAAAAAGGAACGACATGGGGTCTGGAGCATCTGTGATGTAGCGCTGTGCTTGACACCCGTCCGCGACCAGTACCAATGTACTGAAAGATGACTGCTTCCTATGGCGTTGTACTGCCATTGCACCCCATATCAAAACGTTCGGGCCTCCCCAGGGGGTTCCACCGCTCTCAACTCACACAGGAGTACAGCATAGCGTTCACACCAGTTCCAGCGCCCATATTCTGACACGACCGTCAGCCATGTCAATACAAAAACGGCTCTCATCTAGAACAGTAAATGCTTCCCCAACTGCTGTCTGCGCCAGTTGATTCGGCCTTGTGCCCACTGCAGCCTGTCTGCGGTGTCCTTGGGGTCAGTACCGGACCTCTGTAGGACGCCAACATGCCACCCGTTCTCCGAAACGCCGCCCTGCACAGTGTTGAGGCAGATTCGTAGCTGGAGATTCCACAGTACCTGGCGAGCAGTGGTTAGCGGCTGTTTGCCGCCTGTCCCGCAAGATGGGTTCGAACAAAATGGCGATCCTTCTTGGTGTGGTGATCCGAGGACTGCCTGGCCGCGGACCATCATCAGTGGTACCAGTGACTCGCATGCGTGCTGCAGACGATAGATGGTGAGAAGTTGGACGTTAAAGATATTGGCGACCTGCCTGCATCCACACCAGCCTCCAGATCGCCTAGCACATTGGCGTTCCTCTGCCTTGTAGTCCTTGGCATCCTCAGTAGCGCTCAGACGGCAAGTCGTTAACAGTGATACCTTGTAGAGCGGCTTTATAAAGGCGCAATGCCTCTACTTGTGACTGGTTAACCTTTGCTCTGCATGGGGTGCACGTGCCTCACATGCCAGCAACCAGTTTGCCTTTTTTGTTGACCCCCAAAGCCGGGAATGCTGTGTTGGCTCACACACACAATTGTTTTCACTGCACGTGAGACTTGAACCCAAACAACTTGCCACAAATGTTCAATATTTTATAGTCATCCACCCCTATTTCGATCACACCGAAAAATAAGCCTTTCAAATTTTCCGCGATTTTTATGGAAGTCAGTATATTAAAATATAGTAGCCTTTACTAGCTGCATTAGGGCACCATCGTATCCGACCTGAAAGCACATTTATTTTATTGCCTGCTCCTAGGCTTTCGGCCGCTGGAATCGGACTCATCAGGAAGACACGGCTGATTGTTCAGTGCTCTTGTGTCAAATAAGACACACCACATCTATAATTCTATGTTGTATTCACCACCAAGGGGTCAAAAAAGAATCCAACAGCACCCTCAAGCCGCCTGCGAAGGGTAGTAATGGAACAAAACACAAAGTGGAGATGAAAAAAGTTGCTGTACATAAACTAAAAGCATTATCCAAACAATAAAAAAGATAGGGGACAATTCCTTAAGCCTATGCTTGAGGATCCATTGAAGGATCAAGGGAGATAAAAAGATATGGAACAGGTTCTGAGTGTTCACCTCTGTTCAATAACCTCAATCATTGTGAGTGGCAAAATTGTACCAAACAACCTTTACTTGGATCTCCTAAGAGATCATCTCCCACTGATTGACCAAACAATAGAATATTTATATATAATATATATTAAATAGAATATATATATATATATATATATATATATATATAAATATAATATATATATATATATATATATATATATATATAACGAAACAATGAGGTAAACAACAAATCTGCTGATATCCAAATATTTCGGCTACTTAGCCTTCTTCAGCATGAGTTCTTCGTTTGTAAACAACGCAAACGTCATTGTCCGTTTGCGGGGATTAGTTTTACGGTCCAATAGATGACGTCATTGTGGTATTATAAACACACACACACAACACACACACACACACACCCACGCACGCACGCACGCCACACACACACACACCACACACACACACACACACACACAACACACACACACACACACACACACACACACACACACACACACACACATACGAAAGCTTTGTATAGATCTGTCTAGCAACAAGAAGCAGGGCGGAACTTCGAGATCCAAACTGTGAAGACTGGTGTCTGGTTTTGTGTATATCATGGATGGCAAGCCCAAACCTCAAAAACGTCATCCTATCCTTGAAGTGTAATACATATATATAATATAGATAAACATATATAGAATATAATATATATATAGTATAAATTATATATTTAAGTCTAAAGCATCTTTCTGTCACTGAGAATATAAAATGACAGAATCAAGCACATCCACACCATGCTAGCCCACACCCATGACCGACCCTTATCCAAACAAACTCTCATTGTTGTCGAAGCAGGCACACAGACACAATAAATAAAACTGTTTCCACCGGATCCCCCGTTCTTCTGACAGAACTTTAGCACACTCCTTCTCCCCGTCCAGTAGTTGCCATCGCCGATCACTTGGCAGAAAGGTTCCCCATCAGATTTCGCTGAACCTCCTTGTGTCCTGATGATGGTTCAGTCGTTGGAAGAGAACACGCGCTAAATGATGAGGATCATTTCCCTTCCCTGACACAATGGCCTCCGCCGGGGATAACAATGCAGCAACAGCAGCAACGATCGCTTTTGTCAGTGTCGTTGGCATTGTTGTTGTTGATGTTGTTGTTGTTGATGTGTTGTTGTTTGTCCCCGTCGTCGTCGTCGTCGTCGTCGTCTTCGCGACGTTCATAAACAGTATTGCATGTTTGGGGGTTCGTTTTCAATGTGTTTGATTTTTTTTTTAATCGACTTCCTCCTCCTCCTCCACATCATCACATCATCGTGTCGTCGCGTGTTTGCCGTCGCGTCGTCGTTCCTGTTTACATCGTCGTCGTCGTTCCGTTGTGTTAATGTCGTCGTCACGTCATTGTCGTCCGGTCATCGTCGCCTCAAATTCTCATCACTCGTCGTCGTCGCTCGTCAATCATAATTTTTCATTATCGTCGTCTTCATTCCCCTTCACCCTATTTTGTCATTATTATCATTTGGGTTGTGATCATATTGTCGTCATCATCATCATCATCATCATCATCAACATCATCTATCACATCCATCAATCATCTTCATCATCATCATCGTCGTCGTCGTCGTCGTCGTCGGTGTCCCCGTCGTCGTCGTCCAATAACATTAATAGCATCAACCAAGCAGCATTCTGGTTTCATGATGGAAGTGGAAAACACGTGTCGGGATAAACAATCACAGCTGTGCCAGCATTACAACCATGCCTTCTCTTCACCGTGAGGCCCAACAGCACTGGAGAATGAATCGATGAAAAAATGAGACATGTAAAAACAAACGATAGTAAACGGATGCCCAGAAGCCACAAATCAGTCTCCAAAACGTTTGAAGAATAATCGGCAGATCATCCTGGAACATTCCTTTTTTAAATCTCATAATTGTAAAAGAGCAAAAACTAAAGTTACAGACCGCTAAACGATTGGAACAAACAATCACACAAACAGAACGCAATGCGTTTTCGGGACCCACTGGAATGTCTTCGGGCCAGGATGAACAAAATAGATACAAGCAAGCTACCATAACGAGC
This sequence comes from Conus ventricosus, assembly GCA_018398815.1. NCBI lineage: Eukaryota > Metazoa > Mollusca > Gastropoda > Neogastropoda > Conidae > Conus > Conus ventricosus. The sequence continues at coordinate 81,998,732 of CM031606.1, read as the reverse complement.
AAAACTACAACGAGAATTACTTTCTTTCTTGCTTTTTTTGGCAAGTCAGTGGGGTGTGTGGGTGAGAATCCGTGCGTGTAACCATCCCGTGGATTATTGCTTTCCGTGACGGTAGTGAGTGAAATATAAAACTTCTAAGTGGACTCATCAATTGGAGCGAGGTCTGAGAAGGATCCAGAACAAGGGCATTGGAACGGCCAAGACGTATGGCGTCGGACTTCGTCAAATGTAACTATGCAGATGTCTCGCTGACAGTCTGGATAACGAACGTGTACAATCGTAATGCATCACAGATACTGGCTGTATAGTTTGGAGTGTTGAATGTGTAGTTGGATTCGGTCGAGTTTACTAGATCGTGGAAATGCTCTGAAATGATCTGTCTATAGGCATAGACTGTTTAAAAAAACGAATACTGTGCTTAATGCACTGAATATTGTGCTTTACTGAATATCTTTGAAGGACTTGAAACCAGCCGACTACAGCCTGCGCAGAGAGTATAATACCATGGCAACCCGTTTTTAAACAAAAATTGTAGCAATGAGCAACGCCCCGAAAACTCGGGTCGAGTTTCAATATGCATATCATAATCTGCTTTTTTTTATAAACATAGAACAAAGATCTAATGAAATAAATCTCGAACGCCCAATATTTCGAACCCCATTTATTGGTTTATTGTAAACACACCCACACACGCACACGCACACACACATCAACACACACACACACACCACATCGAATTAACCAAAAACCAGTACATATTACTTAAAAAGTTAAGACGTCAAAGCATGATATTTACAGTTACACTTTAAATGTTGTGATACACTACTGAGGCCTGTGTTTGTTTTTCGTAATTTTCATTCAATGATATTTAATGTGAAGTGCATTACGTTTTAGTTACGTTTTTGATGATAAGATATTGAAATGCACCTTTTTTCACACACCACACCAAGGACCGAAGCAAGTATTTCATGTGAAGGTGAAAAGTCGGACAAACTAGAAACACATCATTAGTAAACATGACAATGAAGGGAGGGTGGGGGGGTTATTTCAACTGGGGAAAACATCCCAAACTTTTTTTTTATACGAATGTTTGCCTGTTATATTGCCAGCATCAGTCTCAGTGGTAGCGCTGTGATGCTTTATTAATAACGCCCACTTGTAGAAATGCAACAAAGGTGACTGAATGACCTTACACCATCGATTCCAATACATCAACAGCTCTTGATTCCTAACTGCGGATGCAAGATTATTTCTTCGTTGCATTCACATCGGCAGGTGCTATTGGACGACTCGCGGGCGACATCACGGCTAACTTTTCCTGCTATCTCGTCATGCACACTCCTTGCAGGAAAGAACAAAGAGAAAGGGAGAAAAGGAATGGAGAGAAGAAAAAAAAGAAAGAAAAAGAACCAGCAGGTCATTCCTTGATGTTCGTGGGGACGTTGGAGAAACTTGTTGTGTGGTCAAACAACTTCTGTGATCACCATTGTTGCTGATGGGATCAAAGTCCTCCCTCTCTCTTCTCTCACTCTCTCTCTACTCTGTCTTCTCTCAATCTCTTCTCACTCTCTTCCCTCTCATCTCTCGTCAGACGCATCTTCTCTCTCTCTTCCTAGGTCCATATAACCTGTCATCACGGTGTACCGCTCTCTCTCTCCTTAGTCATCTCTCTTCTCTCTCTCTCTCTACTCGTCCTTTTTTCTCTTATTGCTCTTCCTCACAGTCTCTCTCTCTCTCTGTCTCTCTCTCTCTGTCTCACTCTCTCTACTGAGTCTCTCCCCTGTCTCTCTACTCTGTACCCCCTCTCTCTCATCAACTAGTCTCTCTCACTCGTTCCTTTTGCGTCTCTTTTATCTTTCCTTCACACACACACACACACACACACCCCTCTTCTCTCTCTCGTCTCGGGTCTATATCATTCTCTCTCTCATCGTCTCATCATCCTCTCTCATCATCGTCATCTCTCCATATCTCTTCTCTCGTCTGTCTCCTCTCTCTCTCTCTCTCTCTTCGCCGCCTGCTTCTGCCCGCTTTTTTTCTTTTCCTTCTTGTTTTCTTTCTTTCGTTCTTCCTTCCTTTTCTTTCTATTTATCCTTCTTCACCGTCTCTCGCGACTCTCTCTCTCTCTCTCTCTCGATCCTCACTCCCCTCTCTCTCTCTCTCTCGTCTCCTCATCTCTCGACTCCTCTCCTCTTCACACGATCTCCTCTCTCTCTCCTCTGTCCTCTCTGTCTCTCTGGTTGCTGTCTGTCTTTGAGAACCTTGTTTGTCCTATTTGTCTGTCCTGCTTGTTCAGTCTGTTCCTGTCTCCCTTCTCTTCTCTCTTCTCTTCTGGTTTGTCTGTCTGTTTTCTGTCTGTCGGTCAGTCCTGTCTGTGCGTCTTGTCAGTCTGTCTGTCTGTCTGTCCTGCTGTTCTGTCTGTCTCATCTTCTACCTCTCTCTCACTCTCTCTCTTCTCGATCTCTCTCTCGCTCTCTCTCTCTCTCTCTGTTGGTCTGTCTGTCAGTTCTGTGAAATCTGCCCTGTTTGTCTGATTGTCTGTCTGTCTGTCTCCCTTCCGCCTGTTTGTGTTGTTGAGTTGTTGTTGTTGTTAGTTCTTCTCTTTTCTTCTTCTTCTTCCTTTCGTCTTCTCTCTGCTCCCTGTCCCTGTCTGTTGTCTTCTGATGACCGTATTTTTTTTAGGGAGTCTGTCTTGCTCTCTGTTTGCTTTCTGTCTAGTTTGTCTCTATTCTTCTTTCTTCACTCTTCTTCTCTCTTCTTCTTACTTCTTTCTTCTTCTTCTTCTTCAATCCTTCATCTTCTTCTTCATCCTCATCTTCTTCTTCTTTCTTCTTCTCTCGATCTTTCTTTCATTCTCTTTCTCTTTCCCTGCCCCACACAATCTCTCTCTCATCTCTCTCTCTCCTCCAACTCTCTCTCATCTCTCTCTTCCAGTCACTCCTCCTCTCTCTCTGCTCTCCCATCACATCGTCTCTCACTCCTCTCTCTCTCAACCGACCATCCTTCTTAATGCTTCTACATCTCTCTTTCCTCACTCTCCTCTCTGGCTCTCCTCTCTCTCTCTCTCTCTCTCTATTTCTTCTCTCTCTCTCTCTCTCATCTCTCTCTCCACCACACTCTCTCTCTCGCCATCTCTCTCGTCTCTCATCGCTCATCGACCATTCCCTTGTCTCTCTCTGCTTCATCCCTCTCCTGAGACACCCTCTCGCTCCTCTCTCTTCGCCAACTGCTATCCTCCTACCATAAAATTCTGAACTTTTTTTAGCATCAGTCGAGATTTATCGGACTGCGACATTTTTTCACGGAATAACGACTTCTTTGAGAAAAAGGGACAGGGACGAGCTTGGGGGAGAAAGAGGGAGTGGGGTTGAAGGTGGGTTGGGGCAATACTGAGCTCGTTATCTAACTATTTGTCTGTCCTGTCTTCTGTCCTTCTGTCTGTCTTCTGTCTCTCTCTCTCATCCTCTCGCTCTCTCATCTTCTCCCCTCTCTCTCTCTCTCTCCTCTCTTCTCTCTTCTCTCTCTCTTTGACTTTCTCTGTTTCCATCTCTCTCTAGCGCTGTCCCTCTGTCTGTCTGTCTCTCTGTGTCAGTCTGTCGTCTCTCTTTTGTGTCTCTTTCCTCCTTCCGCAATCGAACCCCTACTCTCTCTCCTTCTGTATGTCTCCTCCCCAAACCCACTTTCTCTCTCTTATCCTCTATTATCTCTCTTTATCTCTATTATCTCTCTTTATAAACGTCTCCTCTCTCTCTCTTTCTCTCTCTCTGTCTCTCTCTGTCTCTCTCTGTCTCTCTCTGTCGCTGTCTCTCCTCTCTTCTCTCTCTCTACATCCTCTCTTCCTCCTCTCTCCTTCTCACCTCTCATCTTCTCTCTCTCTCTTCCTTCTCCCTCTCTCCTCTCTCTCCTCATCGAACTCTCTCCTTCTGTTCTGCGTCTCCTCCACAAACAGAACCCCCCATCTCTAATTCTCTCTTTCTCTCTCTCTCTCTCTCTCCTCTTCCTCTCTCATCTCTCTCTCCTCTCTCTCTCTCTCTCTCTCTCTCTCTCTCCACTCTCTTCACCTTGCTCTCTCCTCTCTCTCCTCTCTCCCTCTCCTCTCGGGGTTCCTCTTCTCTCTCTCTCTCTCTCTCTCTCTCTCTCTCTCTCACTCCTCTCTGTACTCTCTCTGCCAACTCCTACCTCTCCCATAATACCTAAACGTATTTTTCAGCGTCAGCCGAGCAATTATCTGTCATATCCGCATTTTTCATGCAATAACATCTTCATGCGTGAAATAGAATAGGTGGCGCATTTTCATGAAATATCGGATCTTCATGGGAATGGAATGGGGGGGGGGGGGGGGGTGGGCGGGGGGGGGTGGGAGGGGGGGTGGGGGGGGGGGGGGGGGGGGGCGCATTTTTCATGAAAATAACGATCTTCCTGAGGAATGGTATGGGGTGGTGCATTTTTCATGAAATAACGATCTTCATGAGGAATGGACTGGGGTGGTGCATTTTTTCATGAAAAAACGATCATCATGCGGAAAGGAAGGGGGTGGTGCATTTTATCATGAAATAACGATCTTCATAGAAATGGAACGGGGTGGCGCAATTTCATGAAATAACGATCATCATGAGGAATGGAACGGGGTGGCGCATTTTTCAATGAAATAACGATCTTCAGAGAATTGAACGGGAGGCGCATTATTACATTAAAATAAACGAACTACATGAGAATGTGAAAGGGGTGACGCATTTTATCATGAGAAATAACGATCCTTCATGAGTGAGAATGGAAAGGTGGAGATATGCACATTTTTCATGAAAATAACGATCTTCATGCGGAATGGAAAGGGGTGGAGCAATTATTCATGATATAACGGATCTTCACGAGGAAGGACTGGTGTGCGGAAGGCGAGAGGGAAGAAGGTCAAAATACAGTTGGGACGCTACTGAAGGCGGCATTGGGACTTGTTTTCTGCTGTCGTCTGTCTCTATTGTTCAAATCACACACACGCCACACACACATCACACACACACACACACACACACACACACACACACAAACACACACACACACACTATGCATGTATATAGATAGATTGATAGATAGATGGATGGATAAATAGGTAGATCCATAATATAAATGTATATGTAAATGCTGATATATATAAATAATATATATATATATAAATAAATATATATATATATCGAGAAGAGAGATGAGAGAAGAGAGAGAGAAGATAGAGAAGGAGAGAGAGAGAGAGAGAGAGAGAGAGGAGATCTTATCTCTCTCTCTCTCTTCTCTCCAACTCCCATTCTATGAAGCTTCCTTTCTACCACCTCCCCCCTCTCCTCTCTCTCTAGATATCACACCCCTATACACAACTTTTTCCTCTCTCTCTCTCTCACTCACTCTCCCATCACTCTCTCTCTCTCTCATCGTCTCTCTCTCTCCGTCCGCTTCTCTCTACCTATCAACTTTGTCGTCCCGCTGTTTACCTCTCAATCAGTCTTTCTTTGTTTATCTCTCTTTATCTCTCTCTCTATTTCTCAACACACGACACATGAGAGTGAGTGTGAGAGAGAGAGAGAGAGAGAGAGAAGAGAGAGAGAGAGAGAGAGAGAGAGAGAGAGAGAGAGAGAAGAGAGAGAAGAGAGAGGAGTGAGAGAGAGAACACACACGCACACACGCAACATACACTCTCTCATCTCTCTCGAATCTCTCTCTCCTCTCTCTCTTCCCCCTTTTACTCTCTCTCTCTCTCCTCTCATCATCTTCCTCACTCCGTCTCTCTCTCTCATCTCTCTCTCTCTCTCTCTTGGGGTATAGTTGAGTTGGTGTTTGGTACGCGAAGTCCACATCCAATGCTCTCCGATTATAAGACTATTTGATGTATCTAGAACGACTACATCTCCAGAATTTGTCAAGTACTACGTGAAGAAATGCCGTCTGAAGTACGGATTTCAGGGCGATATGTGGGCGGTTATTCTGCTTAGTATTTCAGTGTTTTATTTCAAACGAAGCGAGGCAGAAACTTTATGCGGGTCGCAGATAAAGTTAAGGCGCAGAAGCAGACGGTGCGATGTTCGTGCTCTGCTCACTCATCTCGTATTTGTTCTGGGAGTATTCTCCTCCAGTGAGACGTTAGACAACGCCAGGGCCAAAACCCATCCAGACCAGAGAGACATGAGGCAAGACCCTACTGGCCAGCCCGGAGGAACAAGCAAGTCGTAGACCCAGATGGAGAGACCCTGGCCATACCCCTAGACGAGCCTCCAGTTTACCCGGGAAAGAACCCCTTTTTTTTTCCGCTTGCCGACGTTTATGAGCAATTAAACATCCATGGAGCGGAAAGTTTGACGCCAACTAGATGAGGAGAAGCAAAGATCTTGCACGCCCTGCGCGAGGAGTACTTTATCATGCAGGGGGAACTGGGGAATCTCCGGAGCAAGTCAGCAGCCTGCAGCAGCAAAACCTGGACCTGACGAAAAAATAGAGACTTGGAAAACAAAACCTGATGAGACTCGAGGGAAAATCCAAGAGAAAACAATCAGATTTTTTTATGGATTAACCTCGCGCCGAAAGTGAGAAGCTCCTGCAGATTTGTGAAAACACGTTGAAAGACCTTGCTACAGATAAAATTGGAGTTGTGTCTCACCAGTACATCGAATTTGACAGGGATCATCGACTCAACAACCGGCAATGACTCTCCCGTGATCGCAAGTGTGTCTTCAACAAAAGAAGTGGCATCCAGAAGTCTAAGCGCAAACTGGGGGAAAGGCAGCAATATTTTCATAGGTAGGCTACATCTCCACTAAGTGTCGTGGATTGTTAGGAAACGGTTGACTCCCCATCTCAAGAAAGCTAGGAAATACCGGCAAACGCGCGACCATGATCTTCAACTCCCATCCTCGCGACGGCAAGCGTTACACTGTAGGGATTGACGACAGACACGTTGAACTGAGGTATTAGGAAATTGGCCCGGTCCTTTAATTTAAATATTAAAGTGTCCGCAACAACGAAAAGGAACCCATACAGAATCGACACCAGCCTGTGCCAACCCTGTGTTCAACTACGTCCAGCCACGTGAAAGCTGGAAATAGAATGTGTTTTTTGACAACTGGGAAAACTCGGTCATCCCAGAGGCAGTTGAAATATGAACAATACAGACGTTGGGTGTTTTCTGGAAAAGTTCCATCCTACGGAAATCAAGATTCGTGCACGTTGACATTACTTAATAAACTGAAATCTAGTTCTTTCCTTCATTGAATAATAAATGATTACTTTCGAAAATGAATAATAACGATTTTATTTTTCATTACTTTCTAGTTTTGATTCGTATTTGTGAAACATTTGTTGATGTTTTCATTCTCCTATGGTAGCTGATACCAATGGTACTGTAATCCTGCTTATTAAAAGTTCACGGCACGTGAAGGCGTTCCGGTGGACTGGTGTGCCTGGTGAAAAAAAGATATCTGACCCTATGTTAAAGTAGTGGAGGTTGCATCGGATTTGTTTTATCCTTTATTATTGAAAATCCTTACTTGGCACAATGAAACATGTATAGTATGAGTGCGCATATATTCCTCCAGAAGCTCTCCATATGACACTCAATTTGATAAGGAAAATGGAGTTTCTTTGCTTGAAGATTTTTTTGTGTGATTGCTTACTTTTTATAAAAGATGAAATGTATGTGATTGTTGGCGGTGACCTGAAGAGCAGGTTTCAAACTATTCTTATGATGTTGAAGAAAACATATCTTGTATGATGATCAACATAAAAGTTGACCATTCATGTTCGAAACTCTGAAGATACTGTGCTAAATAATTAGGGAAACTACTTCTCAAGCTGTGTATTGCTCAGAAACTGTGCATTTTAAACGCGTGGTGTAAAGGGCGACCTTCAAGGACTCTACACAAACATATGTGATAATGTAAGCAGCGTTAACGACTATTTTTGATGTCCATGACATGTTTTCGATCATTCTGATTGGTGTGAGATGTTGTGTATCTGAGAAAATTGAGTCTGATCATATGCCTGTGGAACGTGAACCTCAAACCGTCTCATGTCATGACAAGAACTGTACACAAGTAAACAACAGCGCTGTACGATTGAGAAATTTGTCTGGAAATGAAGATCATGTTGCTTTTGTTTTAAAAATGGGATTTTCTAATAAATGGCAAGAGCGTATGCAAGGGGCAATTAGTCTGATTGGATATTAATGTAACAGGCATTAGATGTTTATAATTGTAGTTGAAAGAGGCGGCAAGAGCATGAAAAAGCAGTTTTACTCTCGGCATACAAAAACAAGAAAGGACTGGTAATGATACCGAATGCCGAGTTAACAAAAGAAGAAGCTCGAAATTTATTTTTTATTGACGAAATTCCGGCGTTCTTTGACCACACCTTCTCGTAGTCCTACTGTAAGGCCAGGAGGGAATTATAAACATCCTCTTAAAGAGAAAGGAGAAACAGTTTCAATGATGGATCTGTTGAGGGATTACTCTGTCATGTAAATAGCCAAAAAATTTTTGGGATCGATTCACAAATTTCAAGAAAACGAAAACAACCCTGTGAATGATAATAGTCCGAAATGTGGTTCCAATCATTTCATGAGATTCTACTGGAAGGAAAATTTGATGCCCAAAATGATATGGTTCGGTGACAGTTTAACCTAAAATGACAACGATTATAAGACAATCAAAATCTCCCGATTTCCAGAGGAATAATTTTTAAATGCTTTGAAAAAAGTAAAACCTCGTAAGCTGCCGCCCAGATGGGATTATTTGGTGAATGATAAAAACTGCCTTGCCATCCAAAAGTGTTTTTAGATTTTTTAGGTTATTTTTAACCCATATTTGATAAGGGAATATCCTAAATGGTTGGTCAAATCTATAGGTGATTCCATTATAATAAAAAAGGCGAGCAAAACAATCCGGATAATTACAGAGGAATCTCGTTATGTAATGTGTGCGCAAAATTAATACAGTCTGTTATTAACATGAGACTGCAAGAGTGGGTGGAAGAAAATAACATTACTGGAGAATATTCAGCTGATTTAAGATAAACTACTCTACTATTTGAACAATATATTTACTCTGAGGGCATTCCGTACAGAAACATTTTTTGTTTAAATCGTAACTGAATGTCCGCATTTATGAGTTCGAGAAGGCGTTTGACTCTGTTAATGATCCTATATTTGTGGCCCATCTTGCTTAAAAATGGTATTCATGGAAAGCCTGTATAAAATAGTCTAGTAAGTACTGTATGACTGTGTAAAGGCACGAGGAGAACTGGTGCTGTATAACAGATTATATAAACTGTAACTTCTGGTGTGAAACAGGGCGAATGTTTGAGCCACATTTTGTCTCGTTATTTATAAATGAATTAACAGCAAGAAGTTTATACTTCTGGAAGGCACGGTGCACATTTTATGAGAATTTTGTAAATTTTCATTGCTTCTCGCTGATACGTGGTCTTGGTCTCAGAGACACAGCAATTGGATACAAACCTCATTAAACATCCTTGCAAAAAGCTACTGCTACATTACAACTAAAAGTTAATAAAGCAAAAAGTAACATAATTGTATTTATAAAGGGCGGTATCTTGCAGAAGAGAAAGATGGATCATACAATGGATCTATATTGCCTGTTGTTCATGCTAATAAATACTTGGAGATACTTTCACCACACGCTTGAGTTTCGTCCTATACCTGCAAAGATTTAGTCAGTAAAGCCAAAAACGCATTGTTGTGCATACTAAAGAAATTATCATACTCCATAACGATTCCCTTAACTTGTATTTTAGATAGCTGTTTGATTGTCAAGTTTACAGCCGATGGTGCATATGGAGCTGAAATATGGGGTCTGGATGCTGCTGTTGTACATTGCGCAAAAAATCCATTTGTTTGCTCTAAAGAATTCTTGGGGTGTCGTTGCAGACACCAAATGATCTGGTATATGGTGAAACAGCTAAATATCCGATCATTGAATTTCCGTTGTAAATGTAATCGATATGGTTAAAAAAATTACAGATGCAAGATCACCGGTTACCTACCAAAGCGTATAGATATGCTGTAAATGGACAATAGAGTAAGAAAAACAGGGTAACAAAATGTTAGAATGAAACTAATGTGATTATGGATTTGGTTTTGTTATGGCCAACAAAGTGTTGGTGATATGAATGTTTTTATGAAGAGTTCCGAGAAAGATTAATTGATTGCAGTTGCAAAATTGAACACGCACCTGACAAAATAGTGATAGATTTGAATTAATACAGAACGTATAGATCACGTTACGCTTTTTACCAGTTTACATATCAATACAAAATAGACAAGCTTGTCAAACACATTCTGACTAGATTTCGATCGGTGTCTCTGATATTGCTAGTCATTACGTTTCGCTATAGACAGCCAGCGAAAGAAAAATCTGATCTGTCCTTGTGTCGAAAAATGCAAAAGAGGACGAAGTTCATTTTTGTGCAGGTTTGCCCCAATGTTAAAGAGATCTTAGAGAACAATTCATTCCGCAAAAGTATTTGAACTACCTTGTCTGTTCCAGTTAACGTTGTTAATGGCATCACCAAATAGAAAGTACCGTAAAAAGCTAGCTATTATTTATATAAGGCATTTAAAAGGATAATGTTTATACAACTTGAAAAGACCAATACTCATGTGGCGACTTAAAATGTATATATCCCCTTTCAAGGGCTAGTGGCCTTTATGAATAAAACATTTGAGTCTTGAGTCTTGAGTCCCCACTCTCTCCTCGCTTTCTGTTTGATATGTACGTGCGCGCTTTTTTTACCTATTTTTTTCTTTCTTCCTTCCTTCCTTCCTCTCCGTCTCTCTCTTTTATTTCTTTCTTATCTTTCCCTTTCCTTTCTTTCTATTCTTCTTTTTTCTATTCTTTCTCTTTCTTTCTTCTTTCTTTCATCTTTCTTCTTCCTCCGCCTCCTCTCTCACTTTCTCTCTCTCTCTCTCCATCTCTTCCGGTCAGTCCCTCTCATCTCTCTCTCTTCTCTCTCCTTGCCTCCCACATCCTTCTTCTTCATCCTTTGTGTCTTTCTTTCTGCGAGGAAGGCAGAGAGGAGAAGAGAGAGAGAGAGAGAGAGAGATAGGAGAGAAGAAGAGAGAAGAGCAACAGAGAGAGAGAGATAGAGATAGAGGGAAAGGAGAGAGTAAGAGGGAAGACAGAGAGAAGACAGACAGACAGAGACAGAGAGAGAGAGAAAAGTAACCAGACAAGTCAGACAGACAGGGGGACCAGAAAAATAGATAACGAGCTCAATACTTCCCCCAACTCCACTCACCAGTCCCCATCTTTTCCCGACCCCCCCCACCCCAACGCATACCCCGTGTTTCTAACTCTAAGAAGCTCGTTTTAATCCATGAAAATGTGCAGATCCCGATAACGCTTGACCGAATGCAAAGAAAGAAAAAAAAGAATTTAGAGAAGGAAGATAGTGGCTGGCCAAAGATGAGAGGTGGGAGTGCGGGAAGGGAGAGGGAGGTTAGTGGGATGCAAGTGAGGGAGCAGAGAAGTGAGAGAGAGAGAGAAGAGAGAGAGAGAGAGAAGAGAGAGAGAGAGAGACAGACAGACAGACAGACAGACAGACAGACAGAAATGATAAGCAGAGGAAGGCATACAAGAGTCACACATGCCAGAGAAATATATTGAGACGGACAGACAGGAACAGTACAGAGAGAAGTAAGCAGAGGGAAACAGACAGACACACATGCAGAAGAGAATGAGACAACAACCAGAACAGACACAGACAGACGGGACGGACAGACAGACAGACAGACAAGAGAGACGCAATAAACGCAAGGAGAACAGACAGACACACTGGACATAGAAGAGAGATAAAGAGACAGACAGACAGACGAGGACAGACAGAACTTGACAGACAAACAAAGCAGTAGAGAGACAGAGACAAAGAAGGCAAGACAGACGGTCAGGCACGACACAGACTCACACAACAACAGACAGTCAGCCCAACAGACAAGACAGACCGACAACTGACAGACTAGACAGCACAGACCGACAGACAGACAGACAGACAGACAGGCCACCAACAGAACAAGAGAGACAGATACAAAAGGCAAGACAGACAGTCAGGAGCATTAGACTGCTACACCATGGAGAGCTAACAACAGGGCGAGAGAGACCATTGGAAAGACGTACAGACCGAACAGGCCACAGACAGACGAAAGACAGTGACAGACTGACGACAGAGAGACATAAACCGCCCACTCGGTTTATGAATCATTATGACCATCATCGCAGACAGTACAAGACAACAAGAAAAGACAGACAAAGTACGACAACAACAGACAGACAGTGTTGGTGAACAGGCTGTCATGCAAACAGGACTATGAGACAGACGTTGTCCTCCCTCAAGCCGAAAACTCAATGAGATATATCTCCTCCCTTCCTTTCGCATTCATTCTGTTTCCCTACTTCTTGTACCCACCACCACGCTTCCTCCTAACATACCCCCTCCACACCAACCTATGATCTTACCACCCCGGTCCGTTCAATCGTCAGTCCATATGCCAAATTTAGTGTGCCTGTGGTGGAGCAGGCGATTGTGTCCATCCCTCAGCGGAAGATGCTTGACCTGTTCCGTCCGTCCCAGCAAATGGGTAGTGCCTTCTGTTGTAAATGGGATCAGAACGAGGCGCCATCTTTAAATTCCTCGCTGATGCCTTGATGATTGGGAGAGTGCCCTTGTGGCGAGGACCCAATGACAACTGACCACATCCTTCAAGTCTGTACGACGTATGCAAGCATCCAGGGAAAAGTACTGGCCAACCACGACAGCAGTGGAAGCCAAGTCTGTACGGCCCCCTGGAGTACCTTCGACGGCGACGTGCGAGCCTTGCATCGAGGACGACCGGGCTGCGTCCAGCTAACGGGATGGCGAAACGTGAGGAAGAAGAAGAAGAAGACCTCGAGTCTATCGTACACCCACTTCCATCCGCCTTCCCTCCATCCGAAAATCAAAAAGACTCGTTTCCCTACAAAGTGCCGCGCTAGCCTTTCTATCTATCTCTTTCTCGTTCTTTTACTTTGATTTGGTTTGTTTGGTCCGCTGACTTAGGATGATTGCTGGTTTGTAGATTCTGA
>CM031606.1:81973120-81978120 GCA_018398815.1 Conus ventricosus | reverse complement strand
CATTTCTCCACCTAGTGCAGTCTTCTCATCCAACGCCAACGTCACATTTCAGAAACATCGTCTATTTCTTTGTCAAAGCAACACACACACACACACACACACACACACACACACACACACACACATCGATGGATAGAGAGATAGATAAATAGATAGATAGACTGATAGGTAAATACGCGCGCACGCACGTACGCAGAGAGAGAGAGAGAGAGAGAGAGAGAGAGAGAGAGAGAGAGAGAGAGAGAGAGAGAGAGAGAGGGGAGAGAACACGCACGCACGCACACGCACGCACAAATACACAGACGCACATACACGTGCGCGAGTGCGCGCAGGTACCCACGCACACACGCAAGCACTCACGCACACACGCACTCACGTATACACGCACACACACACACACGCACGCACACACACACACACACACGCACGCACGCACGCACGCACGCTCGCACGCACGCACGCACGCACGCACACACCACACACACACACACACACACACACACACACACACACACACACACACACACACACACACTCACACACACACACACACACACACACACACACACACACACACACACACACACACACACACACACAAAATTACGAATACAACAGAGTATTATCGTCAAGAACTTAAGAACGTTAATAATGATATCCACGTTACATGGTGCTTTGAAAGTTTCATTGACCTTTTTGAGGGGAAAAGATGCGCTTTTAAGAAGTTTAATTTCCCCGAAGTTGGAGTATGGCTGCCTTAATGGCGGGATAAAAAAAAAACGGTCATACACACAAAACTCCACCCTCTGTGTTGGGCAGATGGGATTGATCCTTGCCTTTCTATACAGGGAGTGTCCGCAGGAGTATCAGCCTGCGTGCGCGAAAAAAGGGGGAAAAAAAGAAGTTTAATTTCTTATATGCACGCCCTCTGATGGTTCGTCTTCTCAAACTGCAAAACAAAGATAGATCCACCTTTAATCAAACAAATATACATTGTCCGGCATAAACAAGACTCAGTCATATGCCTGTCACTCGTATTTATATAAAATGAACCCTAAAAGGTAAGAAGGGAAAAGTAAAAAAAAAAATCCATACCTTACCACATTGACCTGCTTTGTGAAACCTTTGCAAAAATATTGAGCGCGGGTTATTTACATCACCAAATACCGCCTACACGATTCTTGCTCATGTTGTCTGCAATTGACAGCTCTGTCAGAAACCAGAACGTGCGCTGTGCAAATTAATCAAAATGGAAGAAATAAGAAAAGAAATGAAGACAGCCTATGTTTGTGTATTCTCAGCAGAAAACGCTCGCTTTCCACCCACCATTGCTAGCACTTGGAGAGAAACATACACAAACACCCATGAATAAATTATTTGTCTGTGTCTCTGCGTCTCTGTCTGTCTGTCTGTCTGTCCGTCTGTCTGTCTGTCTGTCTGTCTGTCTGTCTCTCTCTCTCTCTCTCTCTCACACACACACACACACACACACACACACACATACACACACACATACACACAAACATGCCCACACACGCACTCACGCGCACGCGCGCACGCGCGCGCGCGCGCGCGCACACACACACACACACACACACACACACACACACACACACACACAAAAACCTTACGCATAACACACACACACACACACACACACACACACACACACACACACACACACACACACACACGAAAACTTACGCATAACACACACACACACACACACACACACACACACACACACACACACACACACACACACACACACACACACACATACACACACACACACACACACACACACACACACACACACAAATTGATTGTATACGCATACACTCATATACCCTCATACACATGCAGATGTGCGCACGGGCACACGCACACAACATCATCAACAACAACAACAACACACAACAAACAACAACAACAGCAACCAAACGAGTAAAAGACCCGATGAATTCAATAAAAGCCTGGTGCTACAAGGGCAAAGACAAACCTCTCTCTCTCTCTCCCTCCATCCCTACCGTTATCACTGACACTGTTCCTACCTCTCTCCTTTACCTTCCCTCCACCACCACCCCCCCCCTCGCCCCCCCCCCCCCCCCCTCCCTTGTGTTCCGTTTTTTTGTCACCTCCTGGCATTAGTACTAATGTACTTATCACCTCCTGGCATTAGTACTAATGTACTTATCTCATCTACTCGCCTCTTTCTGATCTTCCCATCCTCAGCCATTTCTTTTTTCTGTTAAAAGCATTATCTGACTGTAGTAAAGATACCCGAAACAATCTTTAATTAAGAAAAAAAAAAAGAAAAGATGCAAAGTAAATAAACGTACTCCCAGTTTATCTTGAATACGACGTCACAATCAAACATGCGTCATAATGTATTTCGTCACTTCGGCTTATGACGCAAAGAAGCTTTGACGTCATTTTTGGTTGCGTTGTTTTCTAGATATTCCTTAAAGAAGAGAACCCGTTATGGGCCGTTATAGCCGTTAGTAACAGCTATTCTGGTAAAATAAAACGTCGGGCATCATCCGTTACCCATAATGAACATACCTACAAATTTTCAGACAGATCGGCCCAGAAGTTTTGTCTGGAGCGAGTGGAACACATTTTGACCACGGACAGACAGACACACACACAGACAGACAGACAGACAGCATTTTTTCGTTCCCATCCTAAAGTACTGCCTGTTCTGTAAGAACAGGGAGTACAAAAACCCTCCCTCATAAAGAAAGCGATTGACAGATCCGCCCCTGCTAGAAGGTTTATCGACAGAAATATTGCAGACTGTACGTTTGTTTTTCTTGTTCTTTTTTCTGAAGGCGTGGGTATTAAGATCTGTGTGTCGTCCAACGCTCTGGTTCAATGGGAATACACGGTTTCACACTCCGTTGATGCAGAGAAGCAACTCAGCAAATTGTTCTCATCACTCGGTTGACTGATCGGCTATTGCCTGGCAACCAATACCTGGGTTGCATGGATCTTCCTGCAAATAGCAGATGGGGGAAGGCAGGGGGGGGGGGGGGGGGGGGACTTCTTGGCTCCAGCCAGTTCATTGAAAATGTCAAGACTTCAATGGATGTGGGTTTTGCAGGGATTGCCTAATCGTCTGACTGGTTAAACAGTATGTATTTCTTAAGTGACTTTTAGACAAAGAGTAAAATCTGATTGTTGTCATCCTATATATTCATTTACCTGTTTTTACTTATTCAAATTTATTTACCTATGTATTTATTTATTTATCTCTTCATTTTTTTCATTTATAGAATTTCCCAATTTGTTCAAAACCCTTTGACAACCTTTCCAATGCCTTAAATAGTTTTCCTTTTGTTTTCTTCTTCGTTTTTTTTCAATTGTGGTGTGTGTGTGTGTGTGTGTGTGTGTGTGTGTGTGTGTGTGTGTGTGTGTGTGTGTGTGTGTGTGTGTGTGTGTGTGCTGCTAAAACTAAAATAATGATATTTAATAATTCAAGGCTGAATAAACAGGATACATTTCATTATGGAAATGAAAAAGTTCATGTTGTCATCAGCTTCAAATATTTAGGGGTAGATTTTACTCGAATGGGTTCTTTTGCTAAATGTAAGAAAAACACTTTTGATAAGGTGTCATTAGTCATGTTTAGATTGATACAAAGGGCAGGCACAAAGGATTTACCTATTCATGTTATTTTAGATTTATTTGATAAAATGATTGTTCCAGTATTATTATATGGTTGTGAAATATGGGGATATGAAAATTTGAATATCACTGACATATTTCAGCTAAAAGTTTTGAAATATATATTTCGCTTAAAAAGACGTACAATGACAAACATGATTTATGGTGAAACAGGACGTTACCCTTTATCAGTTACAGTCTTTGTCCGAATGATTCGATTTTGGGCTAGTTTGGTTCAATCTGCTGTTGATAAAATGTCGGTTAGGTTCTATTCTTTCATGCTACATTTGCACAATAGCGCAGTAACTGTGTCTTCCTGGTTAACGTGCATTAAAAACATACTTGTACATCTGGTTTTGACTGTGTTTGGAGCAATCAATCTTTTACAGACGTCAAAACAGTATGTAGGAATGTCAAAAATAGTTTGCAATGCTCTTTTCGTCAAGCGTGGCAACCTGACATTGAAACTAGCAGTAAATGTTTTTTCTACAAATCTTATAAATCTGATTTTAAGGAGAAGTATATTTCTAGCTTACCATATGTTTATATTTACCCTTTTATCAAATCTAAATGTTCTAATCATAAATTGCCAATTGAAGTAGATCATCGATTTGCTATTCCCAAAGAAGAAAGGTTATGTAATAAATGTGATATGTCTGCAATAGGTGATGAATTTCATTTTATTATGGAATGTTCATCATACGTTACTTTGCGCAACACGTATTTGCCAAAAAGATTTCTCTCCCCAAAATCTGTCATAATTTTTGTCAAAAGATGTCTTCTACTAATCGAAAACAAATGCATTGTATTGTCAAAGTATATTAGATTATCTCAAGTGTTGTAAATTGTTGGTCTATGTCAGCATTGACTAGCATTTTATGTTTTATTTTGGCTTGTTTGTTTTCCTTTTCCTGTTATTGCTTTAAACACACCATTCCTCCATACCCCAAAAGGGCAAAAGGAATAAATATTGTATTGTAGTGTGTGTGTGTGTGTGTGTGTGTGTGTGTGTGTGTGTGTGTGTGTGTGTGTGTGTGTGTGTGTGTACACGCGGCGCGCGCGCGCGCGCGTGCGTGCATGCGTGCGTGCGTGCGTGCGTGTGTGTGTGTGTGTGTGTGTGTGTGTGTGTGTGTGTGTGTGTGTGTGTGTGCGCGTGCGTGCGTGTTTATGTGTGTGTGTGTGTGTGTGTGTGTGTGTGTGTGTGTGTGTGTGTGTGTGTGTGTGTGTGTGTGTGTGTATGTGTGTGTGTGTGTGTGTATGTGTGTGTGTGTGTGTGTGTGTGTGTGTATGTGTGTGTGTGTGTGTGTGTGTGTGTGTGTGTGTGTGTGTGT
>CM031606.1:81958120-81968120 GCA_018398815.1 Conus ventricosus | reverse complement strand
TAGAAATAGAGGGAAAATAATCAACAAAGAAGAAATACAAAAATCCCCATATGATTATAATTGTCAAAGCGCATTTGGGTGAGGAAAAAAAAACTACATTCGACCGCATTGGGGAGGCAAAACAAACAAACGCAAAAAAGAAAGAAACAAACAACACACACACACACATCACACACACACACACACACACACACACACACACACACACACACACACACACACACACACACACACAGAGAGAGAGAGAGAGAGAGAGAGAGAGAGAGAGAGAGAGAGAGAGAGAGAGAGAGAGAGAGAGAGAGAGAGAGCGAGCAAAAAACAACGTAAACTAAACCAATTATGCAAATAACACGAGTCGCGAAAAGATCAGAGAAGGCAACTGGTTAGAAAACAAAGTCAAACAAATCGATGCACAAAAAGAGTGCTGGAACATGCAATAATTAGCATTCAAAAACCATATTTGTGTGAGAAAAGAAAAAACAAAAACAAAAACAAAAACAAAAAATCGGCGTTTATGCAAAAGATTCAGCCCTACATAATTATCGTTCAAAAAAGTCTTGCAAGAACCTTTTTCAAAATGCCGGAGAGAAAGAGTCTGTTAATCATTTTGTTGTTGTTGTTATTTATCTATTAATTAAAGCATTTATTTCTATCTCATTATTTTAATCTCATTAATTCTCTTCGTGCCTCTTCCTTTCCATTGTCTTTGCATGCATCCTGCGCTACTCAGTGTACACATCTGCACTTCACGACAAACAGGGTTGGCTTTTGGAATGATCAACAAAGGCAAAATAGGGAGCAATCCATATCAGATCCTCAAGAGGCAACCCGTCAGCGAAGATGCCGCCGAGTCACTTCGGAAGTATTCAGCAGCGTAGGGTATTATAGATTTTCTTTGTTTTGTTTTTTTAAGTATGAAAATAAACCTTTAAACCTTGACCATAAGGAGGAATGAAAACAAAAAAAGAAAAAGGGAGGGAGATGGGCTAGTTTTAAGGACGAATGAACGGAAAACATCAAATTATTTTTTAACTGCTGTGTGAAAATAAACGAATGAAAATAAATCACTTGAATATACAATAGTATGTTATGTCGTTAGACATGGGGGAAAAAATGAAACTTTTTTTTAGACGATTGTCTGGACAAATAAGTCCTCATTTGTGTCCTGGGAAAGGCGGATGGAAAGGAATGTATTTCACCTCTGAAAGGAGGAAAAAGACGAAGCTATTGACGAAACTATCAGTAAAACTGCAATAATGTTTTGAAAAAAAAAAAAACCATTAAAAGTATGCCAAGAAAAGTATCCAATCAACAAGAAAAAAAAATTTTGAAATTGAGAGAGAGAGAGAGAGAGAGAGAGAGAGAGAGAGAGAGAGAGAGAGAGAGAGAGAGAGAGAGAGAGAGAGAGAGAGGCAGACACACAGACAGACATTCTCACACCTTCCGTAGTGCACACAGCCCCCTTCCCTCATTGCATACGCGCGTGCGCGCGCACACACACACACACACACACACACACACACACACACACACACACACACACACACCACACACACACTAACACACACACACACACACACACACACACACACACACACACACACACACACACACACACACATACACATTCAGGCACACACACACTGACACACAAAGGCAGCAAAGTATTACATGTTAAAACCTTAAAAGTTGCCAAGAACGTGACCTAAATTGGCTGACCTTGTGCAAAGCGTATTGATTCTGCAGGAAGAAAAGGAAACCTCCCCTGTACCTCCTTCATTTCTCCCCTCAGTTCACCCTGCTTGTCCATCCACCCTCTGGTGCAAAGAAGGACCGACCAAGATTCAATTAGAGCACAGACAATGTTGCACTCATAAAAAAGAGTGTTTTCCCTATACATATATCGCACACATTTAGATACAAACAAGACGCAAAGCATATACATGTACTCCCAGTTTATCTTGAATCCAAGCACTTTCTGAGATATTCCATAAAGAAGAAAAACCGTTTTGGGGCCGTTATAGCCGTTAGTAACGGCTATTCTGGTAAAATAACACATCAGGCATCATCCGTGACCCATAATGAATATACGCACACATTTTCAGAAAGATCGGCCCAGACATTTTGTCTGGAGCGAGTGGAACATATTTTGACCACGGACACACACACACACACACACACACACACACACACACACACACACCACACACACACACACGCACGCACGCACGCACGCACGCACGCACGCACACACACACACACACCCCACACACACACACACACACACACACACACACACACACGCACACACGCACGCACGCACCGCACGCACACACACACACACACACACACACACACACACGCACACACACACACGCACGCACGCACGCACGCACGCACGCACGCACACACACAGAGCATTTCTTCGTTCCCATTCTAAAGTACTCCCTGTTCTATAAGAACTGGGAGCACAATGAGCATCACATTCCACAACTGAAAATATTACAGACAAATCATATGAAATAAGAAGGGAAGTGCCCAGCAAAGAAAGTGAAATCAGCTGTAATGCTCAAATTACTGGTATTCTTTATATCGTGAAAGCCAATAAACACTAGCCTGCGCTAAGCGTGCCAGGCATTTTCGGCTAAACCAAAAACTTAAAAAAGTAGAGAATTTAACACAGAAATAACGGTCAATTTGTGTCCAAACATATATAAAAAAAAGAACGCACGTGCACGAGACTGTATGCTTCCGCTCGGGCATCGCAATATTAATGTTTGCCGCGAGCACTTGAAATGTTCTGTCAAGATAGCTGGGAGACAAACACAAGATAACGGCAGTTGTATTCGGATTCTGTTTTGCAACCTCAGTGGATGTACCAGTTTCTATAACTCACTCACGCATAGGGCCTGTGTAACTGAAATTCAAGTGAATCTGTTAAACAACAAAAAAATTACTTTATATCACCCTCCCTCTTTCCCATTCTCCTCTGTACCCCCATCTTCCAACTCTACCCGCTATGCTTACCCCCACCTCTCCTCCCGCCTCCCACTCTCACGGCCTATCCTCTTTGATTACGGTTCTGCGGGCTGATGGGTTATGTCATCGTCCGCGTGATTTCATGTCGTGACATGAGCTCTTCGGGTTTCGTCGTTCAACTCTCTCTCTCTCTCTCTCCTCTCTCTCTCTCTCCTCTCTCTCCCTCTCCTCTCTCTCTCCCCCCCCCCCTCTCTCTCGCTCTCTCTCTCTCTCCCCTCTCTCTCTCGCTCTCTCTCTCTCTCTCCCTCCATCTCTCTCTCTCTCTCTCTCTCTCTCTCTCTCCCTCTCTCTCCACCCTCTCTCTCTCTCCCCCCCTCTCTCTCGCTCTCTCTCTCTCTCTCTCTCTCTCTCTCTCTCTCTCTCCTCTCTCTCTCTCTCTCTCTCTCTAGCTCTCTCTCTCTCTCCCCCTCTCTCTCATCACCTCCTATCTGTGGCCACGAAGTGTGGAGATGATGGGACAGTAAGCTTAGTTGTCCCTGTAGTGCTAGCGATCATAATTGTTTGTCAGCCGTCAGCGGAGAGGAAGCTGGAAAAGGTTAAAAGTGACGAAGAGGCGGGAGAGTGGTGGGAGGTAGGGGGGGGGGGGGGCGTGAGAGAAAACGACAAAAGGGAGGGAGGGCGGAAAGCAAGATAGGAAAAGGGGCTGCATTCATAAGAGGGAGGTGCAGGGGGTCTGGAGAATAATGGGGAGGGAGGAGGGAGGAGGGAAGGGATGGAAGGGGGAGTTAGAGGGCAAAGAAGTCTTGCACACCTTATTCTTGTCACATTGTCATATTGGTCACATATTTCATAAATAAACAACACAGGGATTAGGTTTCTCTTTGCTTCCCTTGATACTCTCAGAGAGCGAGAGAAGAGAGAGAGAGAGAGAGAGAGAGAGAGAGAGAGAGAGAGAGAGAGAGAGAGAGAGAGAGAGAGAGAGAGAGAGAGGGACGGAGGGAGAAAAGAGAAAACCCTTAACCATAAATGTCACACTATGAAGACAAAAATTTTATTTAAAAAAACTCGGGAAAACAGGTCTACGTTCTGTCTGTTCTAAATTCAACCAGAGTGTAAAGCGGACCAGCACGTGACACGTGCACACACCGACAGAGCTACAAAAGTGAGGAGACAAAGGATAGGCAATAACCAAAAAAAAAAGTATGATGGAGAAAACGATTGCTGCCATACAAGGAATAGAGAAAAAAGGAACACGAAAGCAGAAGAAAAATGTTGGAATAAACATAGTGTGGTGGGCATGAGGACGACAGGGAAACAGCATGTAAACTTAACCTGCAATACAAAATCACGGTTCTCTGAAATGATAAGAAAAACGTACTTTTTTTTTTATCAGCCATCAAACAAAGTCTTTGAAAAAAAGAGCATCAGAACGCAGACAAAACAGCATTTTAAAGGTTTTAATTTCTTGTGAAGAAAAAGAACGGTAAATCTATAAACACAACATGTAAACAAAATGAATACAACCGAAAACGAAACATACACTGAGTACACGAACTATTACACTGAAACTTGTAAAAGAACTGCTATAAAAAGATTTTTTTTTAATCTGCTATAAGAAAAGTGAGGAAACTGGTTATGAGGATTAATGAGAAAAGCAAAGAAGAAAAAAAAGAGATATTGTGTTTTATAAATGAATGGTTTAATTCAAAACCAAGAACTGCCGCAGAAAAGCTAAAACATGCAACTGAATACAGCTGCTAGAAAAAGAGCAGAATGAATTCTACTCGGGGAAAATTGATAGTGTCAGGCTTAGAACATAAAACAAACCTAAACTAGACAGCAGAACGACTGCCCTTGTTCAGAAACACAGACCATATTTCTGTTTAACTTATGACTGAGAGATAAGACTTCACTGTAAAAAAAAAACCCGTGTAATTGTTAAAGAATAATCAAACTACAACGCACAAAGGTTCGAAGTAGCTGTTGGAAGACATCTTAGGAAAGACATATGAGGAACGTCTTCAACAACAACAAAATATAAAGGGACAAAGAAATAAATGGCACAGAATGAAGCCCACAAAAAAATTCAAAAGTGTGTCGACAACTTGTTGGGGAAAGGAATCCACGTGACTGCCCAAGAGCGAGAGCTATGTAGGTCTCTAACAAACAAACACAAAATGTATTTGCTTTACACAAAAAGCTGTAATCTGAATTCAATCGAACCAACCTTACTTCTGTAACCTAGATAGAAACACGAGTAAACATTTTAAAACATAAAGTCAGCAGAAGCTGAACGAAATCAGCTGAAAACTGTGACAGCAAGAAGACGACGACGACGGACGAAGAAGAAGAAGAAGAAGAAGAAGATGATGATGATGATGATGAAGAAGAAGAAACGAAGAAGAAGACGAAGACGACGAAGAACAATAACAACAACATCAACAACAACATCAACAGAAACAACAACAACAACAGCAACAACAACAACAAGGACAAGAAGAATGACGATATTTAGAAAATCAAAAAACATCAATGCTCCTAGTATCTGTAAATGGCATACCTTCATATCAGAAAGGCTTCGTGACCCAACTGTCACAAATGGTATGCTGAACAGTCACCTCATATGGTCCAGCGGCTCAACAGTATCCTATCAGTCTGTGGAATGCATGTTCGGTCTCAGGCAGCATGCGGTTTGAGATTTGTGCCATGGGATATTTCAAGCTTCCGTGATCAACACACTCACACATCTGCCAGCTGCTGGACGTCCTTCATATGTACATGTACGTACAAAGTCAGATACACACGTTACAAAATCGGTGGATTATTTCATGAAATAAAGGTCCTACACGCATTAGGATACTTAGAGAGGAACGTTCCTCGTTGCCCATTAAAAAGCATGATGAACACCGACAGACAGAGCATCAATCGTTTTTCATGTGTCTATCGTAGTACGCATGATGCTTATGGGATTAAAGATACATGATGGTAGTCCTTCGGATCGAAGATGACGTTAGCGTTTCTGCAGCTCATCGATGTACGCGGAGGTGGCTCTGCAGCCCCAATCTGGAGGCGCAGAGTCTGGAACAGTGGGGGCACTGGAAGTCCGTTGTCGTGATCACTGCTGCTGCTGCTCTGTGGCGTTGATCCCTGGCGGCAGTCAGCTTTTGGCGTCGAGTACTTTCGAAGTTGGTAGCGGCTTTGTGAATTGTGGCCGCCACAGAGGTCGGTCACTGGCGCACTCTCTTGTTCTTTTGGTTTGAGTTCGCACCACTGGGGGTTTTAAATTTGACCGAGTCTTGTTACCGTTTCTTTGGGCGTCCTTGGTTTCTCTTGCCGTGCGAAGCTTCTCATACAGGCAGTCGCCTTGGCATTACGGTGCTCTTCCATACGGATGACATGCCCCACCTATCGAAGCGGGCCTTGATTGAGCATGGACTCGATATTGTAGTGCGGCACGGCCCCAGGACCTCGAGGTTGGAAACACGGTCCTCCCAATGGATTCGAGTATGGAGCGAAGGCTCGCTGTGGAAGTTCTCCAGCTTCTTGACGTGTCTGGGGTTTACAGTGTCCAAGATTCGCACCATAGGGAGAGAGGGCAGACCATGCGTTGTAAATCTCAGTTTTGTAGTCAGCCGAATGTTGTGTTGACTAAGCACTCTGTTGCGGAGTCTTCCCAGCGCCTGGCTTGCTTTGCTGATTGGGCATCAATTTCCCCTGTCCAGGGAGCCATCTCAGGAGATGGTACTTCCTAGATATCTGAAATGTTCAACGTCCCAAGCTGGGAGTCGTCAATGACGATGGTGGGTGCCGAGGGGTTGGTGTTTGGTGGGGTTGGTGAAGACCTCAGTCTTGCGAGGCTGATTGTCGGGCCCGAAGAGCTTTGAAGCATCGGAAAAGAAGGGGGTCAAGCATCGTTTGCAGATCGGATTTTTGCAGGGGGCCCCCAGTGCGCAGTCATCGGCAAAGAGGACTTCTTGAAGGAGTTTCTTTGATGTTTTTGTCTTGGCAGTGAGGCGACGAAGGTCAAAGAGGGAGCCGTCCAGCGATAGCGGAAGTAGACTCCCTTCTCCAGGTCTTGGACAGCGTGGGAAAAGCTTGCAGGTGAAGAAGACGTTGAAGAGGACGGAGCTGAGCACAGCCTGCTTCACGCCTTTTGCTGATCCCCAAGGCTTCCGTCACGTTTCACTGGAGAGGACCTGGCGGTCATGCCATCATGGAAGAGCTGATCATTTTCAAAAACTTTGGCGGGCTCCAATGCGCTCGAGGGACTGTCCAAAGAGCTTCCTGTTAAACGTGTCAAAGGCCTTGGTCAGGTCAATGAAATACAGAGTATAGGGGATGTTTTGTTCGATACACTTCTCCTGAAGCTGTTGACAGCAAAATCATGTCGACAGTGCTTCGGCCGGGTCTGAAGCCGCACTGCGCCTCGGGGAGGTTCTGGTGGAAAAAATGATGGGGTCTGTTGAGGATGGCTTGGCAAAAAATTTTTCCAGCAATGGAGAGTAGCGAGATGCCTCTGTAGTTCCCACAGTCGGCTTTGCTTCCCTTGTTTTTTGTAGAGGGAGACAATCAGGGCGTCACGGAAGTATCTGGCATCTTCTCCTCTCCCAGATACCCGCAGGACTTCGTAAAAGGCTTTTAGGGCTTTGGGGCCTGCCGCCTTGTGATCTCAGCAGGTATTCCGTCCTTTCCTGATGCTCTACCGGAGCTCGTTGGAGGATTGCTTTCTGGTTTCTCTGCATGGTGGGGGGTTACTGCAAGTGTGTCTTGTATCGGCTGCTGAGGGATTGGTTCAGGAAATCGGTCGACTGACGAGGGCCTGTTGAGCAGGTTGCTGAAGTGTTTTTGCCAGCGTTTGCTTAGTCCTCTTGGTCCTTGATCAGGGTTTCGCCGTCGGAGGACAGTAGCGGGGGAGCAGCCTGATGCTGAGGGTCCGAAGATGTCTTCAACGACCCAAAAGAATTTTTGGCGTTGTGATCGGGTCCCTTGGACTTCAGTCGCTTTGTCTGCCCCACTGGTCCCGCATCAGACGTAGGTCGGTCTGCACTTTGGCCTGGAGAGTCTTGAATCTCTCGCGTTTGGAGACGGACGATGGTCATTCTCCCATCGATGTAAGACTTGTTTTCGCATGGAGGGCTTTTTGATCTTTTCATCGTTCTCGTAAAAACCAGGTCTTCATGGGCTCTGTTTTTTGCTCCGAGGACCTCTTTTGCAGTCTCAGGGGACCATGCCCTTTTTAAAAGAGGCCCATTTTTCTGTTCCATCTTCAGGGGTCAGACCGTTTTGGGGAGCTTTTCTTCAAGTATTTGTTGGAACGGGGAGAGGCAGGTCGGGTCTTTCAGTCTGGCGACATTGTAAGAGGCCCTGACAGTCTTTGGTCGGTTTCTGTGTGGCGGTGGTATGTGCAGGGTCATTACACCCCTGACCAGCCTGTGGTCAGTCCAGCATTCAGCACCTCTCATGACGCGGGTCACCGGCGTCCTTGATGTCGCGTTGGCGTTACGATGATGAAATCAATCTGTGCCAGTGTTTCGAAATGGGTGCATCCCGGTGGTCTTGAATTGTCCGCCCCTGAACAAGGTGTTTGGGGATGCAGAGGCTGTGTTCCGCACACTTGTGAGGAGGAGAGGCCGTTGTCGTTGACCTTGCCTACTCCGTGTCTGCCGAGAACGCCTTCCCCGCTGCTATGGTCTCTTCCTACTCTGGCGTTGAAGTCCCCAAGGATGACGAGTTTGTCATTTTGAGGAGTTGACCTGATGGCCTGGTCAAGTTATTCGTTAGAACAGCTCTTTGGTGTCGTCTGGGTTCGTGAGCGTGGGTGCATACACACTGATGATTGTGGGGGTGTCTTGATTGTGAGAGGGATACGCAATTTCATGAGGCCCTTATTGATGCCAAACCCGGGAGAAAGGGATGCTTTTGAGCAGGGCGTCTGATGGCGAAACCAACGCCATGGATCCTGTCTTCGGCTTGTGGCTTTCCCTTCCAAAAGAAAGTGGGATCCACCTCCCTTTCTCTTAGGGAGCCTTCATCAGCAAGTCGGGTTTCGCTGAGTGCAGCAATGTCTTTCGGTATCGCTGGAGTTCATTCGCGACAAGCGCTGTTCTTCTCTCCGGTTCTACGTACTGGCTCTGTCCATTATTTTTCGAACGTTCCAGGCTCCTAAAAAGGAGTTTTCTTTGCTTTTTCTTTTGCATTTTTCGACCGCAAAATGGATGAGTCTGTCAAACCCGGTAAGCTGACCAGACTGTAAAGGGCAAGCATTTGTTCGGGGCACCTTTTCTAGCCCCCTCCCCATGCGGGGGTGGGCAGTGCTAAAGAGTCCTAAAGAGGCTGCCCAGTCCCCCCACGGGTTTCTGCCGGACTCTCCTGTTGCCCTCGGATTCAGGAAAAAGAACGACCACCTTGCCCATGGACGCCTACGTGCAGGATTGTGACTACAACTGCCAGTGGTCATCTCCACTGTTGCTTCGCCACGTGCCCATCGCGAGGAGTTGAGGTGTGTGCGTTGACAGATCGGTGATGAGGGTTTCATTAACGGGACCTGTGCGTGAAGGTTTTTTTGTGGGAAAATCGTTGCACGGGGGGTAATCCCACTCTCTCGGCCTGGGGGGCCTTGATCCAGTGGCACGGAGAACCGTTACGAGGGGAGACTGCCAGGCTGCAGTGGATGCCAGGACTTCTCAGGGTGTCCGTCCATGCTCGTAGCGCTCCACAAAAACTTGCTGCCACCGCTTCACAACCCTTGGATCACCGATGATCTCTTTCGCTCGTTCCGCGGGAGTCATTCTTCATTTCAGTAGGGTGACACAGCCCCAGCTAAATCACCGAGGGTTTCAGACCCGACGGTACCCACACCTGGGTTTAGCCGGCCTGCCAAAGCCGTTGCCCGGGGAGTGGGCGCTGTGCATGGGACAGCTTCTAGGAGCCCCAGGTGTGAGCTGAGTGACAGGTGAGGACCAGTGGCAGACGAGCTGCCTAGAAAAGGACATGGCAAGCCCCCTGCTAAAGGTACTACCTC
>CM031606.1:81936935-81944435 GCA_018398815.1 Conus ventricosus | reverse complement strand
TCCCTGCTAGTGTTTCACACAGGTCAACAGACTACTGTGTGACCAAGTGCTGTGGTGATCCGTACTTTCATATCCCGCTGTTTTAACACCCTATTTGGCAATTCTTCTGCACAATTACTGGTGTTAAAAAAAAAAAAAAAAGTGAAGATCAACTTGTGTGCGTTTGTAGTTTACACTTGGATTTCCTTCTTCCTCTAAGTGCACTGTGAATTACTGATCGTTCTTCTCACTGAACTCAGTGTTTTTGCGTGTACACTTGGAATTCCTTCTTTTTTCTTCAGTGCACTGAGATTACTGATCGTTCTCAACTGACGCAGTGTTGTCTCGTGTACCCTTGGAAGTTCCTTTCATTTTTCTTCTCAGTGCAACTGTGCCTTTCTTTCGTCCGATCATCAGAACTGCAGGGTGTGATTAATGTGTGAATGGTGCAGTGGTGATTTCTCCACTTTTCTCCTTTGGACCTGGATGATGTTGTTTCTCCAGAATGATTACCTGTGCGTGACCTCAGGTACTTCGCCATGCACTAAACTATGGTTGGTCCGGCCTGTGAGTGGTCCTGCACTGATTGTGTGTGTGTACTGTCTGTGCTTTTTTACTATGGCCTGCTCTTTATCTGATACAGACAATGACAATATAAGCTTAAACCCACTCTGGATACTTCAAAAAACATTTTCGTGTGGCCCTATTGAAGAATAGGTGATTTGGAGAAATGTCCTCTTATTCCCGTTTACTCTGCTATTGTAAGTGGGAAGATATATTTTCGAATGCTTTGACTATGACCAGTTTGGAGCTATTTTACTTTATCAACCGCATGTGCCTGTGCCTCCGCGCCCCTCCTTAGCTAAATCCGTTTTCCCGTGTTTGCTTTAAAGCTAAAAAGGTCTTGACTTTAACTCTTTATTCACAGTACAGTCAAGTGTAACACTCCTTTGTCAAGGCAATCATTGTCCAATGGGATGCAAAGAATTGATATTCTAATAACATATGTGTTTTTATATTAGATGTGCGACCGAAACATTAGAAAACTGTCTCGTGTGTTACTACAGACACCGTGAGATTTTGTAGTGGAATGTCCGACAGTGTGTCTTTACATACTTCCTCAGTTGCCTTACTCAAATGTCTGCTGCACCGCAACTACTCCTGATGCAGTATCGCTCCTCCAAATCAGAGCTACTTGGAAAGCTACAAATGATAACCTGGACTGACGGCATTAATTTTGTTTCCCCCTACAACCACCTCCTGCCCATACTAATGTCAGTATGTAGTGATGCCCTAAAAGAAACAGACTTCACCGTTTGCCAAAGCGGACTCGTCCTTCCAGTACAACATTCTCACACCGATCAGCCACGGCCGTTCTCCTCCCAGCCTCTTCCCCAACTGAACCGACGAATAACTCAACTGGAACAGTCCTTGTCAACTCCTTTGTCACTTATTACATTTTTGATGATGATAATTTACTTCTGTGAATGAAACATAAAAACCGCCACAAAAAATGAACTGCGTATGAACTTTATCGATAAATTAATTCATATGTACTAAAATTGAACGAGCTTATTCTTTAATAACTAATTTGGATTCTGTTAAAAGACAATTGATCAAGACAACCACTCTATAAAAAATCACAACTAGTTCTTCACAATAAACGAATAAAGAAAATCAGAACAAAACAGAATGTCTGTGCAAACAACTCTGGCACTCAGACATCAGAAACTACTGCCGTCCTCAGACCTTCCCTCGAAGCAAAATCCAGTTCACAAACACAAACCGACAACACCTTGGTGTTTGTTTCAGTAGACTAACGGTGTCAGTACACCGACTGAACTCCTTCCAGCAGCCCAGTGCCGACACATTGTCCCCAGTCAGTGACAGTGCTGAACAGTCATCAAAGAAATCACTGCCCCTGATAATGATCCTTCACTAGGACTGAATCAGACTGACCGTGTCAACCAAAGTCCAGGCTAGAATCCAGTACTAAATACCTGCTGACTGTGACAACAAAGAAGTTGCAATTCCCCTCATCTCCGTCTACCCTCCTTCTCAAACAAGATGATACAAATTTACATACTCTGTCCAGACTTCCAACCTCTATTCTGTTCTTTCTTAACTCTGACACTGAACAGTGGTCTAATTTCAATCCAGTACACACTGGTAAGCGGAAGGAAGATGTCCCAATGGCCCAAGTCAAAGCCCTCCTTCCCCGCCCGTCCTCGACCATGGAAACTTAGGTCACATGTCTGTTCCCTAGCAGGAGCGAACAGTTTTTCTGATAGGAGACTCCACTATTCGTTTCATGGATCCAAAACGTTAGCCCCTAGACAAGAACGACTTTTTAAGATATGTGTTCCTGATGTCAATAAAGATCTCCCACGCAGGCTCCTTTCCGCACCAACATCCCACATCCTTAAATGACCTCAATAATTCCATGTTGGTGTAAACTCTTGCCTTGCCCGTCTGGTGTCGTATCCTTTGATACCTGGTCTGAACTCATCCTCATTTATGTAAAACGTTCCCCAATGCTCAACATTACTTTCAGCTCCATCCCCCCCCTGGGCCCACTAAAGGGAAACACAACTTTCAATAATGACATACTTCCGTCAAATAGCAACCTTAGAGATGCCTGCAATCCCACAGAGTACGTTTCATTGATCATTTTCCCTGTTTTTAATCAGATCCAACTTATACAGTGACACAATCCATCCCAGTGCGAGAGGCACTGCCAGACTCGCACAAAATCTGCAACGCGTGTGGGGTGGCACAATCGTCCTCGTTCTGACAAGTACAATTCCATTGCTTCCCCTTCCCTAATCGGAACCGTTCTGTCAGGCTATACGCAGCAAAGAAAACCATCTGAACCCTGTCGTGCACCCTCTTACGATCAATCAGATCAGATGCTTTCCTCCAATTTCGTCATTAGATCATTTTTCCCACTTTATCCCCCAGAGCGTCCCCCTACAGAAGGCGTTCTAGATTCATCAGCCTCCAAAAATCCTACTCATACCCTTCCATTCCTCGGCAAACGCACCTCATAGCGCTGTTTTTTCATAGAAATCCTAACGTCCCTCGATAATCCATATCGTTTTAAAACGCACCTCATAGCGCCTTGTTTTCATAGAAATCCTACGTCCCTCCGATAATCAATATCGTCCTAAAGCGCACCTCATAGCGCTGTTTTCATAGAATGCCTAACCGTCCCTCCTGATAATCCATATCGTCCTCAACGCACCTCATAGCGCTGTTTTTCATAGAAATCCTAACGTCCCCCTCCTGATAATCAACATCGTCTTAGCCCCTCACACACCATGGAAATAGATAATTCATCAGCGCCCCTCTTTCATCATCACTGGCCCTATGCGGAGCACTTACTTCGGGCCGCTTCGCATCTGTTGTTTAATCAACAGTCAGTGCGTCATCATCCACCCCCACAATGACTTTGACGTTCTTTGTCATTTTTATATGAACACTGTTTCAGTTATTTAATTTTTGTTTTTTTGGTGCTTACATTGTCCACGTGCAAAATATGCGAATATATGTATAAAAGTATGGTTTGAGCGCACGTGTACATCATGTGTGTGGGGGGGTGGGGGGGTGGGGTGGGTTGGTGTGTGGTGTGTGTGTTGTGTGTGTGTGTGTGTGTGTTGTGCGTGTGGTGTGTGTGGTGTTGTGTGTGCGTGCGTGCGTGCGTGCCACGCGCGCGTGCATGGTGTGTAATGTGTGTGTAAAAGGGGGGGGGGGGGCATTTTACATGCGCGCGTCCTGCATGGTTGAAATGAGTCTTTACGAGTGCCTAGCGCGCGCGCGTGCGCGTCAGTGTGTGCACGTGTGGATAGTGCTTTGAACATGAACTATGGTTTGTTCAGGCTTTCGGACCAACGTGTATGCCTAATTGTTTGATTCATGGTTGATATTGTTGTCTTGCAGCCCCAAATATTGGATGGTTTGAGGCTGTTCACATTCGCGACTGTATTGTATACATTAAAGCTTTTTGATTTGGGACCAAATCGAATAATGCAGAGCGAATCTTCTCACTCTCTCCTCTCTCTACCTCATCTCTCTCCTCTCTCTCTCTCTCTCCTCTCTCTCTCTCTCTCCTCTGATAGCCACTGTAATTTCATCATTACATTCCTAAGATCGGCGAACTATCGTGACGGATATTGTGAACGTTTGTTGCTTATTGACAAATTTGTGAATGTTTGTGTTATTTTTGATTCCTAATTCATTTGTACTAACATTTACTGCCACTTTTTTGTGTTTGCCGTAGCCTCTTGTTTAGAATGAATTTAACCGTGCAGTTTGCACTAAAGTGGTATAATGCTTCATTTTGTATTCGTTACATAGATAACGAATTGGAATCTGACACTGCTTTTCTGTAGTCATTGTGGCTAAAAATGCCTAATACTCTCAGACACCCATCTAATGAAGGGGCTTAGAGGTTGGTTTCTAATATTAATCATAACATAAATAAATTGACTGATGTTCCCTGAATTTAGATAACTCTGCAAACATTTCCATGTATTTGGTTTCGCAGAGTCTAGATTGTCAAAACATATAAGCACTCTGAACTATATTACCGGGATACAATATCATGCGTAAAGACCCTACACTAACTATGATAAGGTTTAGTTATCTACATCCATCAAAGAGTATAACTTTCAAAAGATTAATCCTGCAAACTATTTCAACATAGAATCGTTATGATACAAATTAAATTCAAACGCTCTAAAAACCTCTTCGTGGATTTGTTGTACAGAAATCCTGCAGAGAGTGCAGTTTGGCGTGATAACTTTACTCTTCTGCTAAGGATTTATGTCCACTACCATGAATAACATTACTGGGAGATTTCAACATTGATCTTTTGAAGCCAAACAAGTCCTGGATACAAATGGCGGAAACTTTCACCTTTCGCAGTAATCGACAAAGCATAAGAATAACTGCCTCTCAAAAACACTTATCGAACCACATAATACATCTGAAGCAATCAATATACGAAATTTTTGTTCACAACGAATTATGCTTGTAGTGACCACATGCCCATATGCATTAACCTGGATGAAAAAAGGCGTTAAAGTTCCAAAAAATTGTCACCACTTTAATTGAATACAGAAGTTTCCTGTTTTGATTCCAAAAATATTTTATCTGAGTTAAAGAATTCACACATACACGACCGGATATCATTTACTGACACTGACGAAGCTTCGAAGTTTTGGTATCAAATTTTTTTAAATGTTTACGACAAACATGCACCTTTGAAAACAAGACGTGTAGAAGTAAACCGAAAGTGCCTTGCTCACAGAAAATGTGAAACATCCATGGACTTACGAGATTGACTAATGTTCAAATCGGGAACCATAGAAGAATTTAATAAACAAATAATCGTGTTGTACATATTTAAAACGAGCGGCTAAAATGAACTATCTTTCAAACCTGTGTCCGTCAAAAACTGACAGTAAGTTCGATTGAAAGCCATAAATCAATTAACCAGTAATAAAGATCACTGCCTCCTAAAACTATATCAGTCAGCAATATGTCGCCAGACATAGTCCAACAATTATTTCTGGAATAGTAGTTCAACTGTAAAAGAAAGATAAATCTGCCTATAATGACTTAGAAGAAAAACTGGGTTCCGTGAATTCTGTAACGCAATATGACAGGGCCTCGATTAAACCGTACCTTTTAATGGCAGTGCATAAGTATAACAATGCACATCACTCTTTAAATCAAACATGTTCACAGACTGGAGGGTATTGATAGTAAAATTCTTAAAATCTCAGCACCAGTTATTTCTGAACCCTTACGTACATCTACAAACTTGTTCATCTCAAAAAATAAATTCCAAAGGCATTTAAAGTTGCAAAAATTATCCCTTATATAAATCAAGGTGACCATTCAGGAGTCCTTCTAATTACAGGCCTATTTTCTCTATTACCTGTCTTGACTAAACCCTTAGAAAACATCACATAAAAGTCTATTCTCCATCATTCATTTTACAATCTTTTCCACGAACCAATCGGTTTTCAGACAAACTTTCTCATCCCATACTGCACAGACATCCTTTAGTAGACAAATGGTTGACTAATATCAACAATGACAAAATCAACTGGTGCTCTCTTTGTTTGATTTCACTAAAGCCTTTGAAGTTACTTGACCATCACTCCTTCTAAAAAAAACTTTATGATCTATCGTTTGTCTACTGATTCATTAGAACTCATGTCATCTTTCCTATTCGTGTAGAAAACAATCAGTACGTTTAGTGAAAAACATCTCTGCATTGCCCTGTTGATTACGGTGTTCCACAAGTTCTGTCCATAGGTCCATTTATTATTTTCAAACACATTAACGACTTACCTTTAGTTCTTACTTGCAGAATGCGAGTTATTTGCTGACGACCCAACCTCACATCATAGCACCAAGTCGTTGAGGTCTCATCAGCTCTTCAGGAAAATATTAACCACGTAGCCGACTGGTCTGAACTAAATCACATGTGTCCACATCCACAAAAAAAACGAAATTCATCGTATAACAACCTCGACAAAAACGTCAAAATCTTATGATAATTTACTGTTCTTTACATAAATGACAAAAAATTGAAGAAACTAATAGCCATAAAGATCTGGAGTTGTCATTGATAATAATTTGCATGGTCAGATCAATACAAGATAGTAAACATGATTTCTAAAAGATCTATCAACCTCGAAAGTGAAAAAAATTCTGAATCTACACAGTCGAAAAATGTTCTTCAGTGCGTACATAGAATCTTACATAAATTATGTTTTCATCTGTTTGGGATTCCGCAAGCAATAATATTAATGAAACCTCAAGTAGTCTACATAGACGCGCGTTTGAAATTGGTTCTTTTAAAGCCGTCGACGCTGTATTAGCGTCTGATTATAAGGTATTAATATATTTGCCATTAAAAATGAAAATTAGATATAACAAAAGCTGTCTCATGTTCAAAATTCTGTCCGGAAGAGCACCACACTGCCTTACTAATATGTTTTCCAACAAAGAGTAATAACCATTCGTCTAGGATAGTAACACCGCTCCCAGAATTGATCTTTTTAAAACTAGTCCTATTTACTCAAGGGAGTTGGTTTGTGGAATCCAATATTAATAAAAACGACGTAGTATCATTCTCAACAATTTCAAAGAAAGGTATCACATCGTTTATTAATTAACTGACTAGAAAACAAAAGTCCATGAGTCGGTTGTATATCCCATGTTGATCTTCTTTCTTTTCGCTTATTGTTTTGGATGTTGGGGGTGGGGGGGGGGGGGGGGGGTTGCTGTGATGGGTATTCTGGTGGTATTTTCAGCTCATGCTCCGTGATGTCTGGACTTGATTTTGAGACTACCCTTTTTCATTTTATTTTGTCATTTGTGAGTGGCAAAGTTGTATGGCTCTCTCTCTCTCTCTCTCTCCTCCTAACTTCTCTCTCACTCTCTCTCTCATCCTCTCTCTCTCTCACTGTCGATCTGGCTGTCTCTTCTCCCGCCCTATTCTCT
>CM031606.1:81916287-81930935 GCA_018398815.1 Conus ventricosus | reverse complement strand
TCCCTTTAGGGGGGTAATATACAGTGTTCGAAAATTCCGGAGTGGGGGGTTTTGAGTGGGTTTTTACTTTCATTTTTGTTTGTTTGTTTTTCAGGTGGGGTTGGGGTTATCCCGATGGGCAGTTCGGGGATTTTCCAAGTCCTAGTTTGTGGGGATATCCAGGAATGTCCAGTTTCGGGTTGTTTTCAGTTTGTGTGTCGGGGAATCCGGAAAGTCTGTTTCGGGGTTTATACAGTCCTAGTGTGTGCGGGGAAATCCAGGAATGTCCAGTTTCAAGTGTTGTTATTAGTCTAGTGTGTGGGGGATATCCAGGAATGTCCAGTTTCAGGAGTGTTGTTACTACAGTCCTAGTGTGTGCGGGGATATCCAGGAATGCCAGTTTCAGGAGTGTTGTTACTACAGTCCTAGTGTGTGCGGGGATATCCAGGAATGTCCAGTTTCAGGAGTGTTGTTACTACAGTCCTAGTTGTGTGCGGGATTCCAGGAATGTCCAGTTTCAGGATGTTGTTACTACAGTCCTAGTGTGTGCGGGGATATCCAGGAAGTGTCCAGTTTCAGGAGTGTTGTTACTACAGTCCTAGTGTGGCGGGGATATCCAGGAATGTCCAGTTTCAGAGTGTTGTACTACAGTCTAGGTGTCGGGATATCCAGATTTCAGGTTCAGGTGGTTGTTCTACAGTCCTAGGGTGTGCGGGATTCCGAATTCGAGGTTTCAGGGAGTGTTGTTACGAAGTCCTGTATGTGCGGGATTTCCCAAGGATGTCCAGTTTCAGGAGTGTTGTTACTGACAGTCCTAGTGTGCGGGGATTCCATGAATGTCCAGTTTCAGGTGTGTTACTACAGTCCTAGTGGTGGCGGGTATCCAGGAATGTCCAGTTTCAGGAGTTTGTTTACAGTCCAGTGTGTGCGGATATCCAGGAATGTTCCAGTTTCAAGTTGTTGTACACAGTCCAGTGTGGCGGGATTCAGGAATGTCCAGTTTCGGGGTTTAAGCCCAGTTCCTAGTGTGGTGGGATATCCAGGATGTGCCGTTGTCAGGAGTCCTGTTATACAGCTGTGTTGCCGGATTGGGAGATCCAGGAATGTCCAGTTTCAGAGTGTTGTTACTACAGTCCTAGTTGTGGGGAGTATCCAGGGAAAGTCCAGTTTCAGGAGTGTGTTTACAGTCCAGTGTGTGCGGGATATCCAGGAATGTCCAGTTTCAGGAGTGTTGTTACTACAGTCCTATGTGTGCGGGGATATCCAGGAATGTCCAGTTTCAGGAGTGTTGTTATACATCCTAGTTGTGTGCGGGATATCCAGGAATGTCCAGTTTCAGGAGTGTTGTTACTACAGTCCTAGTGTGTGCGGGATATCCAGGAATGTCCAGTTTCAGGAGTGTGTTACTACAGTCCTAGTGTGTCGGGGTATCCAGGAATGTCCAGTTTCAGGAGTGTTTTACTACAGTCCTAGTGGTGCGGGATATCCAGAATGGTCCAGTTTCAGGAGTGTTGTTGACTACAGTCCTAGTGTGTGCGGGGATATCCAGGATGTCCAGTTTCAGGAGTGTTGTTACTACAGTCCTGTTGTGCGCGGGATATCCAGGAATTCCAGTTTCAGGAGTGTGTTACTACAGTCCTAGTGTGTGCGGGGATATCCGAATTCCAGTTTCAGGAGTAGTTGTTACTACAGTCCTAGTGTGTGCGGGATATCCAGGAATGTCCAGTTTCAGGAGTTTGTTACTAACAGTCTGTGTGTGCGGGGATATCCAGGAATGTCCAGTTTTTAGGAGTGTTGTTACGTCATGTCCTAGTGTGTGGGATATCCAGGAATGTCCAGTTTCAGGAGTGTGTTACTACAGTCCTAGTGTGTGCGGGGATATCCAGGAATGTCCATTTCAGGAGTGTTGTTCTACAGTCCTAGTGGTCGGGATATCCAGGAATTGTCCGTTTCAGAGTGTGTTTAATCCGGAGTGTTCAGGATGTGTTCCAGTTTAGTGTGGTTGTTATACAGTTTCCCGTGTCGGGATTTGGAACCAGTTCAGTGTTGTGGTACAGTCCTAGTGTCGGGATATCAGGAATGTCCATTTTTCAGGTGTGTGTGGTACCAGCCTGTGTTGCGGGGATATCCAGCTAAGTCCAGTTTCGGTGTGTATACAGTCCTAGTGTGTGCGGGTATCCAGAAGTCCGAGTTTCTAGAGTGGTTGGTGACTACAGCCTAGTGTTCGGGGATATCCAGGAATGTCCAGTGTTTCAGGAGTGTTGTTACACAGTCCTAGTTGTGGGGGGATATCCAGAATGTCCGTTTCAGGAGTGTTGTTATCAGATCCTATGGTGCGGGGATATCCAGAATTCTAGTGTTCAGGAGTGTTGTATACAGCTAGTGAGTCGGGGATACCAGGAATGTCCAGTGTTCGGGAGTGTTGTTATCCAGTCTATGTCGGCGGGTATCCAGGGTTCCAGTTTAGGGTGTGTAACGTCCAGTGTGTCGGGATTCAGGAATGTCCAGTTCAGGAGTGTTGTTACTGACAGTCCTAGTTGTGCGGGGTGATTCGAAGTCCAGTTTCGGAAGGTGTTGTTTACAGTAGTGTGTCGGGAATCCAGGAATGTCCAGTTCAGGAGTTGTTACACAGTCCTAGTGTGTGCGGAATCCAGGAATGTCTTTCGGAGTGTTATTCACGTCCTAGTGTGCGTATGTGGGGGATCTCAGGATGTTCTCAGCAGTGGTATCAGATCCAGTTTCGGGTTGTTCAAGTCCTAGTGTGGTGCGGATACCAGAAGTCCAGTTTAGGAGTGTTGTATACTCAGTCCTAGTGTTTGCGGGTATCCGGAATTCCAGTTTCAGAGTGTTGTTTTACAGCCTAGTGTGTGCGGGGATATCCAGGAATGTCCAGTTTCAGGAGTGTTGTTACTACAGTCCTAGTGTGTGCGGGATATCCAGGAATGTCCATTTAAGGGTGTTGTTACTACAGTCCTAGTGTGTGCGGGGAATATCCAGGAATGTCCAGTTTCAGGAGTGTGTTTACTACAGTCCTAGGTGTGCGGGATATCCAGGAATGTCCAGTTTCAGGAGGTTGTTACTACAGTCCTAGTGTGTGCGGGGATATCCAGGATGTCCAGTTCAGGAGTTTTGTTACTACAGTCCTAGTGTGTGCGGGATATCCAGGAATGTCCAGTTCAGGAGTGTTGTTACTACAGTCCTAGTGTGTGCGGGGATATCCAGGAATGTCCATTTCAGGAGTGTTGTTACTACAGTCCTAGTGTGTGCGGGATATCCGGAATGTCCAGTTCAGAGTGTTTTACTACAGTCCTAGTGTGTGCGGGGATATCCAGGAATGTCCTTTCAGGATGTTGTTACTACAGTCCTAGTGTGTGCGGGGATATCCAGGAATGTCCAGTTTCAGGGTTTGTTACATACAGTCCTAGTGTGTGCGGGATATCCAGGAATGTCCAGTTTCAGGAGTTGTTTACTACAGTCCTAGTTGTGCGGGGATATCCAGGAAGTCCAGTTTCAGGAGTGTTGTTACTACAGTCCTAGTGTGTGCGGGGATATCCAGGAATGTCCAGTTTCAGGAGTGTTGTTACTACAGTCCTAGTGTGTGCGGGGATATTCAGGAATGTCCAGTTTCAGGAGTGTTGTTACTACAGTCCTAGTGTGTGCGGGGATATCCAGGAATGTCCAGTTTCAGGAGTGTTGTTACTACAGTCCTAGATGTGTGCGGGGATATCCAGGAATGTCCAGTTTCAGGAGTGTTGTTACTACAGTCCTATGTGTGCGGGGATATCCAGGAATGTCCAGTTTCAGGAGTGTTGTTACTACAGTCCTAGTGTGTGCGGGGATATCCAGATGTCCGTTCAGGAGTGTTGTTACTACAGTCCTAGTGTGTTGCGGGTATATCCAGAATGTCCATTTCAGTGGGTTTGTTAGCTTTTGATTTGATTTCCAATGGATTTAACTGGGTAATGTTCGTACACTCCATCAGTGCGGCAAAGTAAAAGAACTAGAGCACGAGCTGAGACGCTACCAATGGGACATCGTGGGTATGTCGGAAGTAAGATGGACAGGCTTTGGAGAAGCAATCACAGAGGAAGGACACAAGATTGTACAGTGGCGAACGTCACATACATGAAAAAGGCGTAGCTTTCATCGTACGCAAAGAAATCACTGGATTCATCATGAGCTACACACCTGTTAACAGCAGAATCATCAGCATTCGTGTGTCAGCCAAACCAAAGGACATCACATCATACAGGTGTATGCTCCAACTACCAGCCACGAAGATCAGGACGGTGGAAAATTCTACGAGAAAGTAGAAGACACCATCAGAAAAGCCCCAAGAAGGACATCATCATAGTTCAGGGGACTTCAACGCCAAAGTCGGCCAGATGCCTACAAAGACTGGGCTGGAACAGTGGGTCATACGGCACAGGGGAAACTAACGACAGGGACTTCGCCTTCTGGAGTTTGCCTGCACCCAACGGCTCACCATTGCCAACACCCTTTTACCCCCACAAACTGTCAAGAGAACAACCTGGCATGTGCCGAACGGAATGACTCATAACCAGATCGACTTTGTCCTCACTCCGCGGCGCTTCAAATCAAGCATCAATAAAGCAAAGACGAGGACATACCCCGGAGCTGATATAGGCAGCGACCACGATCTCGTGCTGCTCACAATGAAGATCAATTGAAGAAAAAGTACCAAGCTGCGCAGCCACGCTTCAAGTTTGACCTGGAGAAGTTAAAAGACCCAGATTTAGAAGAGGCATTCCAGGCACAGCTCGGGGGGGGCGGTTCGCGGCACTCAACCTCCTGGACAATGACATCAACGACCTCACAACGCTTCAATGAGGCAGTCTGCGAACAGCAAGGAGGTACTTGGGCGACAGAGGAAGAAACACCAAGCATGGATCTCAAACGACATCCTTGACCTCTGCGACAAAGAAAGATCACTGAAGATACGAAACATTCCAGCCTGAACAAGCCGCACAGTATCGAAAAACCAACAACCTTGTAAAGAAGGAAATGATTGAAGCCAAAGAACAATGGATCAATAATCAGTGCGAGAACATCGAGAAAGTATGGAAAAGGGAAACGGCAAACATGCCTTCACCACACTGAAAAACCTCACCAAGACGCACAAAACAGATCGTCAGTCATCGAGGATACTCAGGCGAGCTGCTGACAGAAAGCTCCGCTGTTTTGAACAGATGGACACAGTACTGCCAAGAACTTTACAACACCCTATACAGCCAGACGACAGTCTGTTTGAGGGGGACTCGACACCATCAAGGGAATCCTCACCACTACCAGTGATGAGAGAGAAGTGAAGAAGCCATCGGCAGCCTTCCGGCAGGGAAATCACCTGGAGCAGACAATATTCCAGCAGAGCTGCTCAAACATGGAGGGAAGGAATTGGTCACTCTAGTAACATCGATTTGTCAGAAGATCTGGGAGACAAAACAGTGGCCCACAGAATGACTCAATCACTCATCATCCCCCTGCCCAAAAAGGGAAATCTACGCCAATGCCAGAACTACAGAACAATAAGTCTCATTAGCCACACAGTAAAATCATGCTCAGAGTCATCTTGAATCGACTGAAGAAAAGGCGGAAGAACACCTGGCGGAAAACAAGCTGGATTCAGGGCAGGCAGAAGCACAGTAGAACAGATCTTCACCTGCCGGATACTGATGGAGAAACATCTGCAACATCAGAGAGACCTGTTCCACAACTTCATTGACTTTAGGAAAGCGTTTGACAGGGTGTGGCACAAGGGTCTGTGGCAGGTGCTCAGAAAGTTTTGGCATAGAGGAGGGTCTCGTCCAAACCATCCAGGCGCTGTATAACACCGCCAGCAGCGCAGTCCTCCTCAACAACCAGATAGGGGACTACTTCAAGACCACAGCTGGAGTCCGTCAGGCTGCCTGCTATCTCCCGTACTGTTCAATCTTTTCTGGAAAACATCATGCGTGAAACCCTCCATGACTTCCACTCCACTGTCTCCATCGGAGGAAGAACCATCATAATCTGAGGTTCGCAGATGACATCGACCTGAGGGAGGCAGCAACGAAGAACTACAAGACCTGACAAAGAGACTAGAAGAAAGGGCAGGTGCATATGGAATGGAAGTGAGCACAGAAAAAAGCAAAGTCCTGGTCAACAGCACAACCAACACCCATGCTGAAATCTACATGAACGGACAACAGCTTGAAGAAGTGGGCGCTTTCAAATACCTTGGCGCCACTCTCACCAAAGACGGTCGCTCTACAACAGAAATCAAGACCAGACTAGCGATCGCAAACAGCAGCAATGGCAAAGCTAAACAAGATCTGGAAGAGCAGGGAGATCAGCTTTCCTACAAAGATGAAGCTGAACAAGTCCCTGGTGCTGTCCATCCTGCTGTATGGCTGCGAAAGCTGGACCATGACAGCAGAGACCATCAAGAGAATCCAGACGTTTGAAACTAAATGCTTCAGGCGCTTGCTCGGATCTCTTGGCAAGACCGGAAGACAAACGACCTTGTGAGGAGCCAAATAACATCACTTGCAGGCCCCCAAGAACCCTCTTGGCAACAGTCAAGAAGAGGAAGCTGTCGTGGTTCGGGCATGTCATACGCCACAATTCACTGCCCAAAACAGTCATCCAGGGCACGCTGGAAGGCGGCAGACGAAGGGGACGACAAGCCAAATGCTGGATGGACAACATCAAAGAATGACCAGGATGGATGGCCCTACACTGATGCGACAGGCAGAGGACAGGGCCGGATAGCGGTGCCTGGCTTCGAGAGTGTCTCTCATCTCTCCTCATACGCCCATCATGGGCAAGAGAATGATGATGATGATGAGTGTGTGCGGGGATATCCAAGAATGTCCAGTTTCAGGAGTGTTGTTAGCTTTTGATTTGATTTCCAATGGATTTAACTGGGTAATTGGTTTTGCCAACTCTGCCCAGTTTGTTCTATGGTGCTGATGCTGACAGTGAAAAAAAATTGTTTATACTGATACACATGTAGCTGACAATGTTTCATCGTTTGCCTGCTTCTGTTTCCCAGTCTTTTTTTAAATTATTTCCCCCCCTTGCTAAGAAGGTTCTCTTTTCTTTGAAAACTAGACATTTACAGTGCATTGAATAGAAGTCGACCCACAGTACATAATGCATTCAAACAAACGTAAATGAAAAGGAAATGGAACAGAAAGATGAAATATTTCTGAAGTAAAGAATTGTACATCGAGACAATATTTAAGGTCTCTAATCTACTAAGAACCAGGAGTGTTTTTTTTTTATTGACATTCCTTTCCCTCAACACATACACATTCGATTTACCAACATCAGCATCGTCATACACTCACGCTTGCGCTCGATCCCACCCCCATCCCCACCCCTACATTCATACCGAGGCACACAATCTGCTTCTCGGTAACCAGCCACTGCTCTCCTGCCTTTGCCGTTGTTCATGATTAACTGGGTAATATTTGCTC
The DNA here is from genome assembly GCA_018398815.1 of Conus ventricosus. NCBI lineage: Eukaryota > Metazoa > Mollusca > Gastropoda > Neogastropoda > Conidae > Conus > Conus ventricosus. The sequence goes on along the minus strand of CM031606.1, from coordinate 81,923,475 downwards.
CTGAAGAAAGAAGGAGGGAAAGGTTATCGTCCTCTTACCCCCCCCTTGTCAAAAGACATTTTTTGGTAATGACAATAACAGATCAAAGTGTCAAAGTTTCTCTCTCTCTCTCTTCTCTCTCTCTCTCTCTCTCTCTCTCTCTCCTCTCTCTCTCTCTCTCTGTATATAGATAGATAGATAGATAATAGATAGATAGATAGATCGATAGATAGACAGACAGATAGATACATACATACATACATACATGCATACCTACATACATACATACATACATACATACATACATACATACATACATACATAGACTGACACATAAATTGACATATATAGATATATGCATATGTGTATAATGTCTACACACATGCCACAACACACACACACACACCACACACACACACACACACACACACACACACACACACACACACACACACACTAAAAGTTCGCACTCACGCGGGTGCACAAGTGCCTTATATACAAGCATGGTAATCAGAATCACAAATGAAGCAAGAACCAATTCAGACCATTTCATAGAACATTGAACATTTAACTTTATCATACTAAGACGTATCCTTCGCAAAAGGGAAGAGGCACAACACAACGTGTATCAAAATTCCGGCGATAAGCTCTTAAAAGAAATCAGAATCACCATGATTAAGTAAGTTAATGATTCGCTAATTGTCTTAACCCATTTTGGAGTCGGTTGCCCAACCGTGTGGCCTAGCTGTATCAAAGATGATAATTCACAGCTGTAAACCAAAAAACCAGTATCGAAGGTAAGAATTTGTTTTGTTATAAATACCAGAGGTGGCAACAGGTTTGTTCTTATTTCTGAACGGCTGAAAGGCAAAACCGGGATTCGTTTGGAGTTGGGTTTTACAATTGGAACGAAGAAATGCAGTCTGTCAGTCTGTGTGTCTGTCTGTCTGTCCGTGGTCAAACTGTGTTCCATTCGCTCCGGACAAAACGTCTGCGCCGATCTTTCTGAAAATTTGTACGTATGTTTATTATGGGTTGCGGATGATGCCCGATGTTTTGTTTTACCAGTATAGCCGTTACTAATGGCTAAAACGGCCCCCAAACGGTTTTTCTTCTTACGGAATAATCTAGAAAATGATAACGAAAACAAAAATGGGCGTCAAAGCTTCTTTGCGTCATAAGCCCAAGTGACGAAATACATTTGCGGGCATGTTTGATTGGACGTCGTATTCAAGATAAACTGGGAGTACGTTTATATGCTTTATATCTTGTTCTTTCTGATTGAAAGACTCCTAGCTCACAACTGTTAAGCCAAAACCGAGGTTGACGGTAAGAATTTTTCATGAATACTGGACAAATGCTCCAGCTAGGCTGTGATTTTCTCAAAATATTTGTTGCTGTAGTTGTTGTTGCATTGTTGTTGTTTTTGGTTGTTTTCTTGCTGTTGATGTTGTTGCTTTGTATTGCGATTTTGTTGTTGTTGTTCCTTGTTTTTTGTTGTTGTTTTCTTTGTTGTTGTTAGTGCACGAATTTCAAACGAACCAAACGAAAACCAACTCAACCAAACCAAAACTAAGTCAGAGTGCGTGGGGGAAAACACAAAAGAACACAGGCACACAGACAGGAACACAGGCACACAGACAGAACACAGACAGGAACACAGGGACACAGACAGGAACACAGACAGGAACACAGGCACACAGACAGGAACAGACGGAACACAGGCACACAACAGGAACACAGGAACACAGACAGGAAACACAGGCACACAGACAGGAACACAGGCAACGACAGGAACACAGACAGGAAACACAGGCACACAGACAGGAACACAGACAGAACACAGACAGGAACACAGGACACAGACGGAACACAGACAGGAACCAGACACACAGACAGGAACACAGGGACACAGACAGGCACACAGACAGGAACACAGGCACACAGACAGGAACACAGACAGGAACACAGGCACACAGACAGGCACACAGGGCAGGAACACAGGCACACAGAAAAGGAACACAGACAGGAACACAGGCACACAGACAGGAACACAGACAGGAACACAGGCAGGAACACAGGCACACGACAGGAACACCGGCACACAGACAGGAACACAGACAGGAACACAGACAGGAAACAGGCACACAGACAGGAACACAGACAGGAAAACAGACAGGAACACAGGCACACAGACGGAACACAGACAGGAAACAGACAGGAACAAGGCAAAACAGACAGGAACACAGACAGGAACACAGAAAACAGACAGGAACACAGGAACACAGACAGGAACACAGACAGGAACACAGACAGGAACACGACACCAGACGGAACACAGACAGGAACACAGACACACAGACAGGAACAGACAGGAAAACAGACAGGAACACAGGGCAGGAACCCCAGGCACACAGACAGGAAACAGACACACAGACAGGAAAACACACACCACAGCAGGAACACAGGCACACAGACAGGAACAAGGCACACAGACAGGAACCAGGCACACAGACAGGCACACAGACAGAACACAGGCACACAGACCCGGAACACAGACAGGGAAAACAGGAACACAGACAGGAACACGGCACACAGACAGGAACACCCGACAGGAACACAGGAACCAGACCCGGAAAAACAGGCACACAGACAGGGAAAACAGACAGGAACACGGCACACAGACAGGAAAACAGACAGGAAAAACAGGCACAAGACAGGAACACGGCACACAGACAGGAACCAAAAGGCCACAGACAGAACACAGGCACACAGACAGGAACACAGGCACACAGGGCAGGAACCCCAGACAGGAACACAGACCCGGACACAGACAGGAACACAGGCACACAGACAGGAACACAGGCACACAGACAGGAACACAGCACCCCAGACAGGAACACAGGCACACAGACAGGAAAACCCGGCACACAGACAGGAACACAACAGGAACACAGACACACAGACAGGAACACAGACAGGCACACAGACAGGAACACAGGCACACAGACGGCACACAGACAGGAACACAAAACAGGAACACAGGCAGGAACACAGACAGGAACACAGACACACAGACAGGAACACAGGCACACAGACAGGAACACAGGCACACAGACAGGAACACAGACAGGAAACAGGAACACAGGCAGGAACACAGACAGGAACACAGGAACACAGGCAGGAACACAGGCACACAGACAGGCACACAGACAGGAACACAGACAGGAACACAGACAGGAACACAGCAGGAACACAGACAGGAACACAGGAACACAGGCAGGAACACAGGCAGGAACACAGGCAGGAACACAGACAGGAACACAGACAGGAACACAGACAGGAACAACGGCAGGAACACAGACAGGCACAAGACAGGAACACAGACAGGAACCCCAGGCAGAACACAGGCAGGAACACAGACAGGAACACAGACAGGAACACAGACAGGAACACAGGCAGGAACACAGGCAGGAACACACGCACACAGACAGGCACACAGACAGGAACACAGACAGGAACACAGACAGGAACACAGGCAGGAACACAGGCAGGAAACAGACAGGGAAAACAGACAGGAACACAGACAGGAACACAGACAGGAACCCCGGCAGGAACACAGGCAGGAACCAGGCAGGAACACAGGCAGGAACACAGGCGGAACACAGACAGGAACACAGACAGGAACACAGGGAGGAACACAGGCAGGAACCCCAGACAGGAAAAACAGACAGGAACACAGGCAGGAACACAGGCAGGAACACAGACAGGCACACAGAGAGGAACCACAGACAGGACACAGACAGGAACACAGGCAGGAACACAGGCAGGAACACAGACAGGAGCACAGACAGGAACCCCAGACAGGAACACAGGCAGGAACACAGACAGGAACCAGACAGGAACACAGGCAGGAACACAGGCAGGAACACAGACAGGAACACAGGGACCAGACAGGAACACAGACAGGAACACAGACAGGAACACAGGCACACAGACAGGAACACAGGGAGGAACACAGGCACACAGACCCGGAACACAGACAGGAACACAGGAAACAGGCAGGAACACAGACAGGAACACAGACAGGAACACAGACAGGAACACAGACAGGAACACAGCACACAGACAGGAACACAGACAGGAACACAGGGAGGAACACAGACAGGAACACAGGCCACAGACAGGAACACAGACAGGAACACAGGCACACAGACAGGAACACCCGACAGGAACACAGGCAGGGAACACAGGCACACAGACAGGAACACAGACAGGAACACAGGCACACGACAGGCACACAGACAGGAACACACAGGGAAAACCCGCAGGAACACAGGCACACGACAGGGAAAACAGGCGGAACACAGGCACAAGACAGGAACACAGACAGGAAAAACAGGAACACAGGCAGGAACACAGAACAGGAACACAGACGGGAAAACAGACAGGAACCAGACAGGAACACAGCACACAGACAGGAACACAGGCACACAGCAGGAAAAACAGACAGGAACACAGGCAGGACCAGGCACACAGACAGGAACCCCAGGCAGGAACACGGCACAGACAGGAAAAGACAGGAACACAGGAACACAGACGGCACACAGACAGGAACAGACAGGCACACAGACAGGAACACAGACAGGAACACAGGCACACAGACAGGAACACAGACAGGAACACAGGCGAACACAGGCACAAGACGGAAAACAGACAGAACACAGGGAAAAAACAGGCACACAGACAGGAACACAGACAGGAACACAAAAGGAACACAGCCCGGAACACAGGCACACGACAGGAACACAGACAGGAAAACACAGGCGAACACAGACAGGAACACAGCCACAGACAGGAAACACAGGGCAAACACAGGAACACAGGCACACAGACAGGCACACAGACAGGACACAGGCACACAACAGGGAAAACAGACGGCCACAGACAGGAAACACAGGCACACAGACAGGCACCACAGACAGGGAAAACAGCACACGACGGAAACCAGACAGACACAGGAACACGCACACAGACGGAACACAGGGCCCGGAACACAGACAGGAACACAGGCAGGAACACAGGCACAGCAGGAACACAGGCACACAGACAGGAACACAGCGAAAACAGGCAGGAACCAGGCATACAGACAGGAAAACAGACAGGACCACAGGAACAAGCAGAACACAGGCACACAGACAGGAACACAGGCACCCAACAGGAACACAGACAGGAACACAACACCAGCAGGAAACCAGCAGGACACAGGCACACGACAGAACAACAGGCACACAGACAGGAACACAGACAGCACAAGGGACACAGCGGGAAAACAGGCAGGAACCCAGGCACACAGACAGAACACAGACAGGAACACAGGCACACAGACAGGGAAAACAGACAGGGAAAACAGCCACGACAGGAACACAGACCCAGACAGAACACAGGCACCAGACAGGAACACAGGCACACAGACAGGAAAACAGACACACCCGGGACCAACGGGAAAACAGACAGGAACACAGCACACAGGGCAGGAACACAGGACACAGGCAGGAACACAGGCACACAGACAGGGAAAACAGACGAACCAGGCACACAGCGGAAACAGACACACAGACAAACAGGCCACAGGGGGAACACAGGCACACAGCAGGAACACAGGCACAGACAGGAAACAGGAAACCACACAACAGGAAAACACAGGCCACAGACAGACACAGGCAACACACAGGAAACAAAAGGCGGACACAAAAACAGGACAAAAAACCGACAGGAACACAGGCACCAGACAGGAACACAGCACACAGACAGGAACCAGACAGGAACACAGGCACACAGCAGGAACAGGAACACAGACAGGAACACAGGACACACAGACAAGGGCAAACACAGACAGGAACACAGCACAAGACGAACACAAAGGAACACAGGCAGGAAAGGAACAACAGGGAAAACAGACAGGAAACAGCCACGACAGCCGGCACACAGGCACACGACAGGAACACAACAAAACAGACAGGAACACAGGCACACAGACAGGAACACGGCCCCAACCCCACAGACGGAACACAGGAACACACAAAGGAAAAAAAAAACCAAGGAACACCAGGCAAACACAACAGGAACACAGCAGGGAAAACAGACAGGAACACAGGCAAAAACAGGACAAACAAACACAGACAGGAACAAGAAAAGGAACACAGGCAGGAACACAGGCCCCAAAAGAAAAAGAAACCAGCAGGCACAAAAGAAAAGGCCACAGGGAACACGACAGGAACCAGGCAACACAGGCACACGACAGAACACAACAGGAAACCCAGAAAACAGCACACAGACAGAACACAGCACACAGACAGGAACACAGACAGGGAAAACAAAAGACCGGCACACGACAGGAACACAGACAGGACACAGGCAGGAACACAGCAGGAACACAGGCACACAGACAGAAAACAGCCAACAGGACACAGGGGGAACACAGCACACAACCGGCACACAGACCACACAGACAGCACCACCAGCAGGAAAACAGGCACACAAGACAGGAACCAGGACACAGACAGAACACAGACCACACAGACAGGAACACAGGGGAACACCACAGGAAAACCCCAGACAGGCACACAGACCGGAACACAGCAGGAACACAGCAGGAACACAGGGACAAAAGGAACACAGACAGGAACACAGAACAGAAACAAAAGGCACACAGACAGGAAACACACGGCACACCAGACGGCACACCAACAAAAAACAAAGGGAAAACAGGCACAGCGAAACAGCACACGGAACAGCACACAGACAGGAACACAGACAGGAACACAGGCAAGGAAAAACAGGACACAACAGGACACAGACAGGAACACGACAGGAACACAGGCAGGAACACAGGCACCAACAGAACACCAGGAAACAGGCCCCACCGGAAAAGGCAACACAGGCCACAACAGGAACACAGACAGGAACACAGACAGGAACACAGGCACACAGACAGGAACACAGGGAAACCCCCAGACAGGAACACAGGCAGGAACACAGACACAGCAGGAACACAGCACACAGACAGGAAAAACAGACAGGGGAAAACAGGCAGGGAAAACAGGCACACAACAGGCAAACCAGGAACACAGACAGGAACACAGGAAAACAGACAACCAGGACAAAACAGGACAGAACAAAAGGACCAGACAGGAACAACCCCGGCAG
>CM031606.1:81903787-81911287 GCA_018398815.1 Conus ventricosus | reverse complement strand
AGGAAGAAGAAGAAGAAGAAGAAGAAGAAAGAAGAAGAAGAGAAGAAAGAAAAAGAAGATTAAAAAGAAGACTTAGGAGAAGAGGAGGAGGAGGAGGAGGAGGAGGAGGAGAAGCATATAAAAAAATTGGCACATGACAAACAACAATGAAGAGAGTGTGTAAAACATCAAAGTCATGGAATGAAGGGGAAAAAAAAAAAAAAAAAAAAAAAAAAAAAAGCTGAAAGGGACACCAGAAAAGGCCCAACTCGGCAGCAAGCAAAAAAATTTCCCCATAAAAACCCCCCCCCCCCCCCCCCCCCCCCCCCAACTTCAAGAACGAAAAGAAAGGAAGGAGATCAACCATAGGTAAAAAAAATATAAAGGAGAGGAGAAAAGAGAGAGAAAAGAGAGAGAGAGAAAAAGGAAGAGAGAGAGAGGGGAGAGAAAGGGGGGGAAAGACAAAAACACCCGACGAAAGAGAAGAGAAAGGGGAAGAGAGAGGAGAGAGAGAGAGAGAAGAGGGGGAGAGAGAGAGAGACATAAAAAATTTTGCCACATCACAAATGACAAAATAAAATGAAAAAGGGTTATCAAAATCAGTCGCAAAAAAAGGGAAGGACTAAAAAACACCAGAAAAAAACCCATCAAAAGCAACCCCCCCCCCCCCCCCCCCAACATCAAAAAAAATAAGAAAAAAAGAAGAAGATCAACATGGGAAAACCCCAACCCCAAACTCATGGACTTTTGTTTTTAGTTCATTAAAAATAACGGGGGAAACCTTTCTTTAAAACAGGTTGAGCCCTGATTTTTAACGCCCGTTTTTTATTAAAAAATGGCATTCCACAAACAACCCCCTTTGATTTAAATTGACTTTTTTAAAAAGATAAATTTTCCTGGGACGCGGTGGAAACTATCCTAACAAAGGGTTATTACCCTTTTTTGGGAAAACATATTAGAAAGGGAGTGTGGTGCTTTTCCCCGGCCAGAATTTTAAAACCCTGAAGACAGCTTTTTTAACTCTAATTTCATTTTAAATGGAAAAAATTTTTCAAACCTTTATAATAAAGGACGCTAAAAAAGCGTCGCCCGGCTTTAAAAGAACCAATTTAAAAACGCTCGTCTATGAAAGACAACTAGAGGTTTTAAATTTTAATTGTTTGGGCGGAACCCCAAACCCCTTTTTAAAAAAAAATTTTTTTATGTAAAAATTTATGAAACACGAAGAACTTTTTTCGCTGGTAGATTCAAGAATTTTTTTAAACTTTAGGGTTGATAGACCCTTTTTTAGAAATAATGTTACATTTTCCTTGTATTTTTAACTGCCCAAAGACAAAAAATTATCAATGACAACCCCAAAAAATTTTTAAGGCAAATAGTTTCTTAAATTTTTTTTGGGCCCTTTTGAGTAAAGAACAGATAAATTTATCAAAAAGTTTTTGGACTTTTTTTGTCGAGTTTTTTAAAAGCATGAATTTCGTTTTTTGGGGATGGGACACTTTGGGTTTTTAGTTCAGACCAGTGGGCTAATTTGGTTAAATATTTTCCTGAAGAGCTGTTGAGACCTCAACGTCTTTGGGGCTATAAAGGGTGTGGGTTTTTTGTCGTCAGAAATAACTCGCATTTTTGGCAGTAAGAACAAAAGGTAGTCTTTTAAAAGTAAAATTAAAAAATAAAAAAGGGCCCTAGGAAAAACCTTGTGGAAAAACCGAAATCAACGGGCCCAATGCAGAAGATGTTTTTCCACAAAAACGTTATGATTTTTTTTCCTACCAGATAGGAAAAAACCCTGAGTTAAAAAAATAAATCATTTAGAAAAAACGATGTTTCTTAATTTTTTTTTAGAAGGAGTGCTTTGGTCAAGACATAAAAGGTTTTTAGGAAATCAAAAAAAGAGAGCCCCAGTGTTTTTGTAAAATTGTTGATATTAGTAAAACCCAATTTTCCCTACAAAGGTTTGTCTGCAGTATGGCAAAGAATTTTGCTCTGAAACCTAAAATTGGTTCGGAGGGGAAAAAGTTTTGTAAAATTGAAATGAGGGAGAATAAATTTTTAAATTTGTGTTTTTCTAAGGGTTTTTTAGAAAAGCCCAGGAAATAAAAAAAATTAGGCCTTTTAATTAAAAAGGCTCTGAATGGTCCCTGTTTATTAAGGGAAAATTTTTGAACTTTAAAGGGTTTTTGGGAATTTTTTTTTTGGATGCACAATTTAGATGTACTTTAAGGGTTTAAAGAAAAAAACTGGTGCTGAGTTTTTAAAAATTTTACTTCAATACCATCCAGCCTCGTGAACATGTTTGTTTTTAAGGAGGAGTGATTGTATACTTCATGCACTCCCTTTAAAGGTTTACGTTTTAAAACAAGGAAATGTCTTTTTGGGGTTTACAGAATTAAACGGACAGCCCTCAAAAGTCATTATAGGAAGATTTATCTTCTTTACAGTTGACTCCCTTATTCCACAAAAAAATTTTTGGGACTTTTTCGGGGCCGACTTTATTGCTGACTGAATAGTTTTAGAGGCAGTGCTTATTACTGGTTAATTGTTTTTTGGGTTTCCAAATCGACTTACTGTCGGGTTTTTGACGACACGGGAGTTTAAAAGTAGTTCATTTTAGCCCGCACGTTTTAAATATGTAACAAAAAATTCCTTTGTTTAAATTAAATTTTCTTTTGGTCCCTTTTGAAATAGTAAACCCTCGAAAACCCCCATGGCATTTTTTAAATTTTTTCTGTGAGCCAGGGAAATTTGGGGTTAAACTTCTAACACCCCCTTGTTTTAAAAGGTTTGCATTTTTGTCGTAAACATTTTTAAAAAATTGTGAAAACCAAACTTCAAGCTTCGTCGGGTTCAGAAAAAACAAAAATACGTCTTTATTTGAATTCTTTAACTCAGAAAAAATTTTTAAATTGGAAACAAAACAGGAAAACTTTTTGTTTTTCAATTAAAGTGTGAAAATTTTTTTTTGGAATTTTAACGCCTTTTTTTACCCTGTTATGCAAAAAGGGAAGATGGTCACTACAAGCAAAAATTCGGGGGAAAAAATTTTCCCGCTATATTCTTTTGCTTCAAAATGTAAAAGTGGTCGAAAAAGTTTTTTTTGAAGAGGCAGTTTTTCTTTTTAGCTTTGTCGTTAAATGCAAAAGGGTTGAAATTTTTCCCATTTTTTTCCAGGACTTGTTTGGTTTCAAAAATCAATTTTGGGAAATTTCTCCCAGAAATGTTTTTTCATGGGGTAGGGGAAACCAAAAATCCTCTAGCAGAAGAGTAAAGTTATCACGAAAAACTGCACCCCCCCCTCTGCAGGATTTCGTACAAAAACCCAAAAAACGGAAAGGGGTTTTTAGGGTTTGAATTTAATTTGTATCCAAAAAGATTCAAATGTTGAAATAGTTTGTGGGATTAACCCTTTTTTAAAGTTAACACTTTGATGGATGAAATTTTAACTAAACCTTATCCTTATTTTGTTTTGGGTCTTTACGCATGTTATTGAAACCCGGGTACATATAGTTCAAAAGTCGCTTATAGTTTTGACAATCTAGACTCTGCGAAACCAAATACAGGGAAAATTTTTTCCCGAGTTATCTAAAATAGGGGATAAAACATAAATTTATTTATGAAATGTTTAAAATATTCAGAAAACCAACCCCAAAGGGCCCATTTTTAGAGGGGCCATTTTCCTAGAGTTTTAGGCATTTTGGCCCACAATAAAATACGAAGCAGTGCAGTTTCCAAAATCGTATCTATGGGAACAATACAAAATGAAAAATTTATACCCCACTTTAAGGAAAACGGCAGGGTTTAAAAAAAACATCTAAAAAAAGGGGCTACGCAAACAAAAAAAAATGGCGTAAATGGTAGTACAAATGAATTAGGAACCCAAAATACACAAACATTCACAAATTTGTAAAATAACGCAAAAAATCACAAACCCGGGGTCACAAAATATTTTTCGGGGATTTGGAAAATTAATGATGAAAATTCCCTTTGGATTTAAGGGAGAGAGAGAGATAGAGGGAGAGAGGGGTGGAAAAGAGAGGAAGAGAGAGGAGAGGATACGCCCCCTAAATTATCGATTTTGTCCCCCCCCCCCCCCCCAAAAAACCCTTATTTAATGAAATACAATCCAGTCGCAAAGGGTGAAAACCCTCAAAAACACCCAAATATTTGGGGGCTGAAAGACAAAAATATAAACCAATGAACCAAAAAATTAGGAAAATATTTCCTTTGGGCCCGAAAGCCTAAAAAACTAGTCTGTAAAAGAAACAAATCCACACGTGGCACACACAGACGCGCACGCCGCGCGCTTTGGCACCCCGTAAAGACTTTTCCAACCATTTCAGGGAAAGCGCGCATGTACAAATGCCCCCCCCCCCCCCCCCCCTTTTTCACACACATAAAACACACATGCACGCGCGCGGGGGCACGCACGGGACGGCACCCCCCACACACACACACAACCCCGCACAACCCCACACACACACACACACACACACACCCCACCCACACACAAACACACACACACACACACAATGCTTTTACACGGCGCTCAAAACCCTTTTTTTAAAGAAATATATTCGCTTTTGTTTTCCGTGGAAATTTTAAGCACCAAAAATTTAAAAACTGAAACAGGGTTCAATTTAAAAATGACAAAAAGTCAAAGTCAATTTTGGGGGTGGATAATGACGCACTGACTGTTTTAAATTTAAAAAACAGATGCCCAAGCGGCCCGAAGTAAGTGCCCCCGCATTTGGGGTGGAAAAAGGGGGGCCCGATGTATTATCTATTCCTGGTTTTGAGGGGGTAAGACGATGTTGAATTTTCAGGGGGGAAAATTAGGATTTTTTTTTATGAAAAAAACCCGCGCTATGAGGTTTCTTTTGACGATAAGGTTATAAGAGGGACGGGTTTGGATTTCTATGAAAACAGCGCTATGAGGGCGTTAGGGCGTATTGAATTTTCAGGGGGGACGTTTTTGGGTTTCTAAAGAAAAACCGCGCTATGAGGGGCGTTTGAAAGAAAAATGGGTTTTCAGGAAGGGGCGTTAGGATTTTTAGAAAAACACGGCCAAAGAGGTGGGGTTTGCGAGGAAGGGAAAGGGTTTTATTTTGATTTTTTTTGGGGGCTTATAAAACAAAAACGCCTTTTGTAGGGGACGCTCGGGGGGTAAAGGGGGGAAATGATCTAATGAAGAAATTGGAGGAAAAGGAAACTGAAATTAGAAATTAATAGTAAGAGGGTTCCCCGACAGGGGTTTAAAATGTTTTTCTTTGCTGCGTTACCTGCAGAACTTTCCGATTTGGGGGGGAAGCAATGGAATAGTACTTGTCAGGAGGACATTTTTGCCAAGGGGCGTTTTCAGATTTTGTTGCGAGTCCCGGGGTGCCCCTCGCCTGGGTGGATTGTGTCCCCTGTATAAAGTTGGATCTGAATAAAAAAAGGGAAAAAGAAACAATGAAACGTACCCCTGTGGCGATTGCAGGCATCTCTAAGGGTTTCTATTTGCCCGGAAAAAAATGGCATTTTTGAAAGGTTTTCCCTTTTGCTGGAGGATGGGCTGAAAGTAATGTGAGCCCGGGAAACGGTTTTTAAAAACATGGAAGGATAGTTCAGACCAGGTATCAAAGGATCCGGGCACCTGACGGGCAAAGTTTTCAAACCCAAAAATGGGTTTTTGAGGCTTTTAAGATTGGAAGTTTTGGGGGAAAGGACCCTTGGGGAGGGTCTTTTATTTTTACATACCCGGGAAAAAAAATAACTTAAAAAATCGGGTTTTTGTCTTGGGGTAAAAAGTTTTTGGATCCATGGAAAAAGAATAGGGAGTCTCCAACATTTAAAAATGCGCCCCCCCCTGCTGGGAAAAAACATGTGACCTAAAGTTTCCAAAGGGGGGAACGGCGGGGAAAAAGGGGCTTTGGGCCCTTTGGGCCCTTGGGGCATCTTCCCTTTAGCTTAAACCCGCTGTGTACTGAGATTTTAAATCAGGGCACGCCTCAGTGTCAGAGGTTTGAAAAAAACAAAAAAAGAGGTTGGAAATCGGACAGAGTAATGTTTAAAATTTTTATCCTCTTTGTTGTGACAGGAGGGAAACGGAGGGGGAAAAAAGAACTCTCTTTGTTGTCACAGGGCCCCGCAGGGATTCTAGTACCCGGATTCGGGCCCGGACTTTGGGTTTTACACGGTCAGCTGATTTAGTCCCAGTGAAGGAACATTAAACAGGGGTGTGATTTTTTTGAGGACTTTTCAAACACTGTCACTGACTGGGGAAAATGTGTCCGGCACTGGGAAATGGGAAGGATTCAGGGGCGTGTACTGACACCCTTTTGTCTCTTAACCCAAAAAACCCAAAGGGGTGTCGGTTTGTGAAAAGGGATTTTGCTTTAGGAATAAAAAGAGGGCAGACAGTAGTCTTCTGATGTTGAGGGCCAGTGGGGTTTCACAGACAATTTTGTTTTGTTCGATTTTCTTTATTTCTTTTTGGGGAAGAACCTAGTTTTTGATTTTAAAAGAGTGGGGTCTTGATCAAATTTTTGTTAAAAAAAATCCAAATTAGTTTTTACAGAATTAAGATCGTCAATTTTTAGGAACATAAAGGAATTAAATTTTTTCGAAAAGTTTATACCAGTTCATTTTTTTGTGGCGGGTTTTTACAAAATTTTTAATCACAGAAAATAAATTATCTTTATCAAAAATGGAATAAGTGACAAAGAGTTGAAAAGACGTTCCCGTTGAGGGGAAATTTGTCGGTTCAGTTTTTGGGGAAAAGGGGGGGAGGAGAACGGCCGTGGGCTATCGGGTGAAAATGTCTGTACTGAAGACGAGTCCGCTTTTCAACCGGTTGGGAAAAACTTTTTTTTTTTTAGCCCTCACTTTTTTATTTTCTGAAAATTAGGAAAGGGCAGGAGGGGGGGTAGGGGGGGGAAAAAAATAATGCCGTTTGCCATGGGTTTTCATTTGTAATTCCCAAATAGCTGTGATTTTGGAGGAGAAAGATACTGGGATCAAGGGGTTTAAATTGCGGTGAAGGGAGACATTTTAGTAATTAACTGAAGATAAGTAAAGACACCGTCGGGCATTCCACTACAAAATCTCACCCGGGGTCTGTAGGGAAACCACGAAGGGCAGTTTTTCAATGTTTCGGCGCACATTAACAAAAAAAACATTGTTTTTTTAAATTTCCCCTTTTTTTGGCATCCCACTCGGACAAGCGATGCCCTTTACAAAGTAGTGTACCACTTTAACCCGTAATTTGAAATAAAGAGTTAAAAACACCCAACTTTTTTTCTTTAAAGGAAAAACGGAAAACGGATTTAGCTAAAGGGGGGCGGAGGAGGCCCCAGGGGACAAAATGCGGGTTTAAAAGTCAAAAAGACCAAACTGGTCATAGTCAAAACATTGAAAAAATTAACTTCACTTACAAAAAAACCCGAGTTTAAAGGAATTTAAAAAAACATTTCTCCAAAAACACCAAAATTTTTCCAAAACCCCCCGGGAAAAAAATTTTTTTTAATGAAATTCCGAGTG
>CM031606.1:81884636-81898687 GCA_018398815.1 Conus ventricosus | reverse complement strand
TGTGTTCCTTTTGTTCCGGGGTTCCCTGTTTTTCCCCCCAATTTGTCTGTTTTTTTGGCCTTTTGTTCCTGCTTTGGTTTTTTTTCCTGTCTGTTGGGGCCTGTTTTTTCCTGTTGTTTTCCTGTCTGTGTTTCCCCCCCCCCCCCCCCCCCCCCCCCCCCCCCCCCCCCCCCCCCCCCCCCCCCCCCCCCCCCCCCCCCCCCCCCCCCCCCCCCCCCCCCCCCCCCCCCCCCCCCCCCCCCCCCCCCCCCCCCCCCCCCCCCCCCCCCCCCCCCCCCCCCCCCCCCCCCTGTTTTGTCTGGGGTTCCTGTCTGTTTTCCTTTGCCTGTGAGCCTTTTTCCTTTTGTGCTTTTGTGTTCCTGCCTGTTTTTCCTGCCGGGGTTTTCCTGTCTGTGCCCTTGTCGTGTTCCTGCCTGTTTTCCCGGGCCTGTGTTCCTGCCTGTTTTTCCCTGTCTGTTTTTCCTTCTGGTGCCTTGTCTGTGTTCCTGCCGGGGTTCCTGCCTGTGTTCCTGCGGGTTTTCCCTTGGTTGTTTTCCTGCCTGTTTTTTTCCTGGGCCTGTGTTTCCCGGCTGCCTGTGTTCCCTGTGTTTCCTGCCTGTTTTCCTGCCTGTTTTTCCCTGCCTGGTTCCTGTCTGTGTTCCTTTTGGGTTTTCCTGTCTGTTTTCCTTTTGTTCCTGCCTGTGTTCCTGTGTTCCTGTCTGTGTTCCTGCCTGTGTTCCTGTTTTTTGGGGCCTGTCTGTGTCCCTGTGTTCCTGCCTGTTTTCCTGTTGTTTCCCTTTTGGGTTGTCTGTGTTCCGTTGTTTTTCCTGCCTGTTTTCCCCTTTTTCCTGGTTTTCCGTCTGTGTGCCTGTCTGTTTTCCTTTGTTCCTGTCTGTGGGCCTGTCTGTTTTCCCTTTGTCGGGTTTTCCTGCCTGTTGTTTCCTGTTTTGCCTGGTTCCTGTTTGGCCCCCTGTTTTTTCCTGTCTGTGTTGCGGGTGTTCCGGGTCTGTTTTTCCTGTTTTCCTGTCTGTGTGCCTGGGGTTCCTTTTTCCTGTGTTCCTGGTCTGTTTTCCCTGCCTTTGTTTCCTGTTTTCCTTTGTTTTTCCCGGGCCCTGTGTGCCTGTGTTCCGTCTTTTGTGCCTGTTTTCCTGTCAGTGTCCTGTGTTCCTGCCCTGTTTTCCTGGGGGGTTCCTGTCTGGGGTTCCCTGTCGGTGTGCCTGTTTTTGCTGTTTTCCCTGTCTGTTTGCCTTTTGTTTCCTGCCCGTTTTCCCTGGTTCCTGTCTGTGTTCCTGTCTGTGTCCGTGTTCCTTTTCATTTTTTGTTTCCTGTGTTCCTGTCTGTGTTTTTCCTTCTGTGTGCCTGTGTTTTTTTCCTTTTTCCTTTTGGCCTGTCTGTTGGCCTGTTTCCGTCTGTGTGCCTGTGTTCCTGTCTGTGTGCCTGTTTTCCTGTCGGTGTTTGTTTTCCTGTCTGGGTTTTTCTTTTGTTTCTGTCTGTGTGCCTGTTTTCCCTTTGCCCTTTTTCCCCTGTCTGTTTTCCTGTGTTTTCCCTGTTTTTTCCCTGTTTTTCCTGTTGTGTTCCTGTCTGTGTGTTTTGTTTTCCCTGTCTGTGTTCCTTTTTAGTTTTTTCCGCGGGGGGTGTTTCCTTTTGTTTCCTTTTTGTCTGTTTTCCTGTTTTTCCTGTCTGGGGGTTTCCTTTTGTGTGCCTTTTTGTATTTGTTGTGTTCCTTTTTCTTGTTCCTGTTGTTTTCCCTGGTTCCGTCTGTGTTCCTGTTGTTTTCCCGGGTCTGTTTTCCTTTTTTGTCTGTGTTCCTGTCTGGGGTTCCTGCGGGTGTGCCTGTGTTCCGGGGGGGTTTTACTGGGTTTTCCTGTTGTGTTCCTTTTTTTCCTGTCTGTTTTCCTGTGTTCCGTCTGTTTTCCCTTTGCCCTGTGTGCCGTGTTCCTGTCTGTGTTCCTGTCTGTTTTCCTGTTTTCCTGGGTTCCTGTCGGTTTTTTCTGTGTTCCTGTCTGTGTGCCTGTTTTGTCTGTTTTCCCTGTCTGTTTTTTGTCTGTGTTTCCTGTCTGTGTCCTTTTCCTGTGTGCCTTTTGGTTTCCTGTCTGTGTTTTCCTGTCTGTGTTCCGTCTGTGTGCCTGTGTTCCTGTCTTTTTTCCTGTCTGTGTGCCTGGTTCTGTCTGTTTTCCTGTTTTCCGGGGGCTGTGTTTCCCTGTTTTCCCCTGCCCTGTGTGCCTGTTTTCCCTTTCTGTTTTTCCTGTTTGTGTGCCTGTGTTTCCTGTTGTGTTCCTGTCTGTTTTTGGGGCCTTTTTCCTGTCTGTGTTCCTTTTCTGTTTTGCCTTGTTCCTTTTGGGTTCCTGTGCCCTTTGTTTTCCCCCCGCATTGTCTGTTTTGGGTTGGGTTGTGTTGGTTTTCGTTTTGGTTTCGTTTTTCCCGTGCCGTTTTTCCCAAAAAAGGGAAAAAAAAAAAAAAAAACCAAAAAAAATTTTTCCCCCCAAACCCAACTCTAAAAACCAAAAAAATTTTTTTTTTCCCTTTGGTTCCGGAAAAAAACTTCCCATAACAAAAAACCAAAAAACCCCCCCAACCAACCCCCAACCCCCCCCCCCCAACCCCAACAACAACAACAACAAAAATCACAAAAACCCAAAAAACCCAAAACCCCCTCACCAGCAAGAAAAAAAACCCAAAAAACCAACAAAAAAATTCAAAAACAATACAGCAACAAATTTTTTTAAAAAATTAACAGCCTAGCGGACCCTTTTGTCCATTTTTCATAAAAAATTCTTCCCGTAAACCCTGGGTTTTTTGCTTACGTTGTGAGCTAGGACCCTTAAAATACAGAAAGAACAAGAAATAAAGCATAAAAAACGTCCCCCAGTTTATCTTGAATACGACGCCCCAAATCAAACATGCCCCGCAAAAGGTTTTTCGTCATTTTGGGGGCTTTTTACGCAAAAAAAGTTTTGACGCCCTTTTTTGGGGGGTTGACATTTTTGTTATCCTAAAGAAAAAAAACCCCTTTGGGGCCGTTTTGGCCATTATTTCCGGCTTAACTGGTAAAAAAAAACACCCGGGCATCACCGAAAACCCATAATAAACATACGAAACAAATTTTCAAAAGAGGGGGGCGGGACTTTTTGGGTCCGGGGGGCAAATGGAACACATTTTTGGCCCACGGACAGACAGACAGACACACAAAAGACAGCCCGCTTTCTTCTTTCCCCAATTGTAACCTAACCCCCAAACAAAACCCCGGGTTTTTGGCCTTTCGCCATTCGGGAAATAAGAACCCCCCTGTTGCCCCCTTTCCGGTATTTTTAAAAAAAACAATTTTTTACCTTCGATTGGTTTTGGTTTACAGTTTGGGTTTTATAAATTCTTTGATAAACCCGGCCCCACAGGGTTGGGCAACCGACTCCAAAAGGGGTTTTTTAAAAACAATTAGCGAATCTTTTAAAATTATTTAAACCCAATGGTGTTTCCCTGATTTTTTTAAGAGCTTATCGCCGGAATTTTGATACCGTTGTGTTGTGCCCTTCCTTTTGCAAAGGAAAAAACGTCTTAGTATGTTAAAGTTAAATTTAAAAGTTCTATGAAAGGTTTTTAAAAGGGGGTTTTTTTGCTTCATTTTGTTCGATTCCCGTTTTTGTAAAAAAGGGCACTTGTGCACCCGCGTGGGTGCGAATTTTTTGGTGTTTTGTGTGTGTGTGGGGGTTTTGGTGTGTTGTGTGTGTGTGTTTTGTGTGTGTGTGTGTGGTGTGGGGAAATGGGGTAGCCCAATACACTATGCAAATATCTATAATGTCAATTTATGGGTCATCTATGTAGGTATGTTTTAGTATGTATGTTTGTTGTATGTATTTTTTAGGGTATGTAGGGCATGAAGTATGTTTGAAAGTATCTATCTGTTTTGTCTATCTATCGATCTATCTATCTACTATCTATCATCTTTTCAATCTTTTTACAGAGAGAAGAGAAAAGGGGAGAGGGGGAGATAGAGAGAGGGAGAGAGAGAAGAGGGGGGGAGAGAGAGAGGGGAAGGGGGAGAGAAACTTTGACACTTTGATCTGTTATTGTATTCCCAAAAAAATGTCTTTTGCCCAAGGGGGGTAAGGGACGAAAACCCTTTTCCCCCTTCTTTCTTTTAAAGGAGCAAAAAATTCCCCGTTTTTCTTTGAAAAAGGGGCAAAGGCAGGAGAGCAGGGGCCTTTTCCCGAAAAGCAATTTTTTTGTCCTGGGTTTATAAATTTTAGGGGGGGGGAGGGGGGTGGGTTCGAGCGCAAGCTTTGATTTGTATGACATCCCGGGTTTTTTGGAAAATGGGTTTGTTTAATGTTTTGGGGGAAAGGAATGCCCAAAAAAAAAAAAACCCTTTTCCTGGTTCTTAGTAGATTAAAAGACCTTTTAAATATTGTTCGATGTACAATTCTTTTTTTCAAAATATTTCTCTTTCTGTTCCTTTTCTTTTCATTTACTTTGTTTAAAATGCTTTATGTACTGGGGTTTCAAATTCTATTCAAAGGGGGTCTGAAATGTCTATTTTCAAAAAAGAGAACCTTTTTAGAAGGGGGGGGAAAAAAATTTAAAAAAGAGGGGGCAGAATCAGGAAAACGAACCCTTGTCGTAAAGGTGTATCAGTATAAAAAATTTTTTTTTCACTGCCCCGAAACAGCACCATAGAAAAACTGGGCAAAGTTGGAAAAAACCAAATTACCCATTTAAAACCCTTTGGAAATCAAATCAAAAGTAACAACACCCTGAAACGGGACATTCTTGGATATCCCCGCCACACTCATCTTAAAACCTTCTTTCTCTTCCCCATGATCCCCCGGAGGGAGAGATTAAAGACACTCTCGAAGCCAGGCCCCCGCTACCGGGGCCCTTTTCCTCTGCCTGTCGCATCAGTGGGGCCATCCATCCTGGTCCATTCTTTGATGTTGTCCATCCCATTTGGCTTGTCGTCCCCTTTGTTGCCCCCTTCCGCGTTTCCCCGGGGTGACTGTTTTTGGGGGGGGAGGGAATTTTTGGGGGGGGGATGACATTTCCCCCAACCACGGGCAGTTCCCTTCTTTACTGTTGCCAAGGGGGTTCTTGGGGGCCTCAAATGATGTTATTTTGGGTCCCCAAAAAGGTCGGGTTTTTCCCCTTTCCGGGTTTGGGCCCAAAAATCCCCAGGGAAGCGCCGGAAGGGTTTAGTTTCAAAGCGGGGTTCTCTTTAGGTCCCCTGCTGTCAAGGTCCCCGCTTTCGCACCAAAACCGCAGGATGGCCGCCCAGGGGCTTGTACAGCTTCATTTTGTAAAAAAAGCATTTTCCCGGGTCTTCCAGATCTTGTTTAGCTTTTTTCCAAATTTTGGCTGGTTTCGACGTTGTCTGGTCTTGATTTCTGTTGTAGAGCGAAACCCTCTTGGTAGAAATGGCGCCAGGGGTTTTTAAACGCCCACTTTTTCAAGTGTTGTCCGTCATGTAGATTTCAGCAGGGGGTTTTGGGTTTTGGGTTTGACCAGGGCTTTGCTTTTTTCTGTGCCCCTTCCCTTCCCTATCACCTGCCCTTTCTTCTATTTTCTTTGTCAGGTCCCTTTTAGTTCTTCGTTGCTGCCCCCCCAAAAACCCGGTCGATGTCATCTGCCCAACCTCAGATTATTGATGGTTCTTTTTTCCGATGGGGACAGTGGAGTGGAAGTCAATTTGGGGGGTTTTTCCCCATGATGTTTTTTCCCGGGAAAAAATTGAACCCTACGGGAGAAAGCAGGGGAAACCTTGACGGACTCCCGCCCGTGGCTTTTAAATTTGTCCCCTATTTTGGTTGTTGAAGGGGGCTGCGTGTGGCGGTGTTATTCAGCCCTTTGGGTGGTTTTTGGGCGAACCCCCCTATGCCCAAAATTTTGAGCACCTCCACAGACCCTTGGCCCCCCCCCTGTCAAAAAGCTTTCCCCAAAAACAATGAAGGTGGGGCCCGGGGCATTGATGTTCAGATTTTTTCTCCATCAAATAACCGGCAGGGGAAGATCTGTTCTACTGTGCTTCCCGCCCGCCCTGGTTTTCCCGCTTGTTCTTCCGCCCGGGGGGTTTTTCCGTCTTTCTTCAGGCAATTTAAGGAGCTTGAGCATGATTTTACTGGGTGGCTAATGAGGGGCTTATTGTTCTGTAGTTCGGATTGGCGTAGAAATTTTCCCTTTTTGGGGGGGGGGGATGATGAGTGATTGAGTCCATTCTGTTGGGGCCCCTGTTTTTTTTTCCCAGATCCCTGAAAAAATTTGATGTTTACTAGAGTGACCAATTCCTTCCCTCCTGTTTGTAGACTCTGCTGGGAAAATTGTCTGCTCCCCGGTGATTTCCCTGCCCAAGGCTGCCCCAGGGTTCTTCCACTTCTTCTCCATCACTGGTATGGTTTAGGATTCCCTTGATGGTGTCGAGTCCCCCTCAAAAAAGATGTCGTCTGGCTGTTTTTGGGTAGTTTTTAAAGTTCTTGGCAGTACTGTTTTCCTTTTGTTCAAAACGCGGGGCTTTCTGTCAGCAGCTCGCCTGAGGTATCCTCCCATGACTGACGAAACTGTTTTTTCTTTCGTTTGGTGAGGTTTTTCAGTGTGGGGGAAGGCATGTTTTCCGTTTCCCTTTTCCCTTCCTTTCTCGATGTTCTCGCAAATGATTTTTGATCCAGGGTTTTTTGGTTCAAACATTTTCCCTTTTTTACAAGGTTGTTTTGGTTTTTTGATAAATGTGGGCTTGTTTAGGGCTGGAATTTTTGTATTCTTCAGTGATCCTTTTTTTTCGCAGAGGTCAAGGAATTGTTTTGAGATCCATGCTTTGGTGTTTTTTTCCTTGTCGCCAAGTACCTCCTCTGCGTTTCGCAGCCCGCCTCATTGAAGCCGTTTGGGGAGGTCGTTGATGTCATTTTCCAGGGGGTTGGGGTGCCGCGAACCGCCCCCCCCCAGCGGGGCCTGGGGAAAGCCTTTCTAAATTTTGGGTCTTTTAAAATTCCCAGGTCAAAATTGAAAAAAGGGGCTGCGCAGCTTTGGGACTTTTTTTTCCAAATTTTATCTTCTTTTAGCAGCCGAGATCGTGGTTTGCTGCCTAAATCACTCCGGGGGTTTTTTCCAGTCCCCTTTTCCCTTTTTTGATGCTTGATTTGAAGGCCGCGGATGAGGACAAAGTCGAAACTGGTTATGAGTCATTCCCCTTCGGGACATGCCAGGGTTTTTTTCTTCGGAAAAGTTTGTGGGGGTAAAAAAGGGGGTTTTGGGAAATTTGGGGAGCCCTTTGGGGGCAGGCAAACTCCAGAAGGCGAATCCCCTTCGTTTGTTTCCCCCCCGTGCCGTATTGACCCCCTGTTCCCGCCCCGTCTTTGAAAGGGATTTTGGGGCCCACTTTGGGGGTTTTTAAGTCCCCCTGAACCCTTTATGGGGTGTCCTTTTTTGGGGGGTTTTTTGATGGTTTTCTTTACTTTCCCCGTAGAATTTTTCCCCGCCTGAAATTTTTGGCTGGTAAATTGGGGCATACCCCTTATGAAAGTTGGGTGTCCTTTTGGGTTTTGGGTGAAAAACGAATGCTGAAGTTTTGCTGGGGAACAGGTGTTTTCTCATGAAAGCATCCCGTGATTTCTTTGCGTACGAGATGTAAAACTACGGGCCTTTTTTAAAGTAGGGAAATGTTCGCCACTTTTACCACATTTTGTGTCCTTTCCCCTTTTTATTGCTTCTCCAAAACCCCGGCCATCTTTTAAATTCCGACATACCCACGAAATTTTCCCCCTTTGGGAGCGTCCCAGCTCGTGCCATAGGGTTTTTTTTCCCTTTTCCGCCCCTGAAGGAGTGTACGAACATTACCCGGGTTAAAACCATTGGAAAACCCAAAACAAAAGCTAAAAAAACACTCCCGAAACTTGGGGAACCCCCCCCTTCCTGGTTTTCCCCGCACACAATAGGACGTTGTAACAACCCTCCTAAACTGGACCCTTCCCCGGAATCCCCGCACACCAATAAGGCCCGTATAACAAACTCCCTAAAACCCGGGCATTCCCGGATATCCCCCCCACACACTAGGACGGGAAATAACAACACTCCTGAAACTGGACATTTCCCGGAAATCCCCGCAACACTAGGACTGTAGTAAAAACATCCTAAAAGGGACTTCCCGGAAATTCCCGCCACACTGGGCGTGGTAAAAACACTCCTAAAACTGGACTTTCCCTATATCCCCCACACCTAGGACTTAGAAACAACACCCTAAACGGGACTTTCCCTGGAACCCCCGCCACACGGGAAATGTATTTTCAACACTCCTGAAACGGGACTTCCGGTTCCCCCGCACAACGGGACTGTGTAAACACCCCTGAAACTGGACATTCCGGGATACCCCGCAAAACCTAGGATTTTAGTAACAACACTCTAAAAAGGACTTCTGGTATCCCCGAAACCCCCTGGGGACTGTATAAAAACCCTGAAACTGGCATTCCGGATACCCCCGCACACACTGGGATGTAGAAACCCAACACCCCTAAAAACTGGACTTCCCGGGAATCCCCGCAACACTGGACTGTAGTAACAACCTCCTGAAAGGAATTCTGATTCCCGCACACACTAGGACTGTAGTAACAACACTCCTGAAACTGGACATTCCTGGATATCCCCGCACACACTGACTGTAGTAACAACACTCCTGAAACTGGACATTCCTGGATATCCCCGCAACACTAGGACTGTAGTAACAACACTCCTGAAACTACATCCTGGTATCCGCACACATAGGACTGTAGAACAACACTCCTGAACTGAATATCCTTCCCCGCACACACTAGGACTGTAGTAACAACACTCCTGAAACTGGACATCCTGGATATCCCGCACACACTAGGACTGTAGTAACAACACTCCTGAAACTGGACATTCCTGGATATCCCCGCACACACTAGGACTGTAGTAACAACACCCCTGAAACGGGGACTTTCCCTGGATATCCCCGAAACACACTAGGACTGTAGTAACAACACTCCTGAAACTGGACATTCCTGGATATCCCCGCACACACTAGGACTGTAGTAACAACACTCCTGAAACTGGACATTCCTGGATATCCCCGCACACACTAGGACTGTAGTAACAACACTCCTGAAACTGGACATTCCTGGATATCCCCACACACTAGGACTGTAGTAACAACACTCCTGAAACGGGACATTCCTGGATATCCCCGCACACACTAGGACTGTAGTAACAACACTCCTGAAACTGGACATTCCTGGATATCCCCGCACACACTAGGACTGTAGTAACAACACTCCTGAAACTGGACATTCCTGGATATCCCCGCACCACTAGGACTGTAGTAACAACACTCCTGAAACTGGACATTCTGGATATCCCCGCACACACTAGGACTGTAGTAAAAAACACTCCTGAAACTGGACATTCCGGATATCCCCGCAACACTAGGTCTGTAGTAACAACACTCTGAAACTGGACATTCCTGGATATCCCCGCACACACTAGGACTGTAGTAACAACACTCCTGAAACTGGACATTCCTGGATATCCCGCACACACTAGGACTGTAGTAACAACACTCCTGAAACTGGACATTCCTGGATATCCCCGCACACACTAGGACTGTAGTAACAACACTCCTGAAACTGGACATTCCTGGATATCCCCGCACACACTAGGACTGTAGTAACAACACTCCTGAAACTGGACATTCCTGGATATCCCCGCACACACTAGGACTGTAGTAACAACACTCCTGAAACTGGACATTCCTGGATATCCCGCACACACTAGGACTGTAGTAACAACACTCCTGAAACTGGACATTCCTGGATATCCCCGCACACACTAGGACTGTAGTAACAACACTCCTGAAACTGGACATTCCTGGATATCCCCGCACACACTAGGACTGTAGTAACAACACTCCTGAAACTGGACATTCCTGGATATCCCGCACACACTAGGACTGTAGTAACAACACTCCTGAAACTGGACATTCCTGGATATCCGCGCACACACTAGGACTGTAGTAACAACACTCCTGAAACTGGACATTCCTGGATATCCCCGCACACACTAGGACTGTAGTAACAACACTCCTGAAACTGGACATTCCTGGATATCCCGCACACACTAGGACTGTAGTAACAACACTCCTGAAACTGGACATTCCTGGATATCCCCCACACACTAGGACTGTAGTAACAACACTCCTGAAACTGGACATTCCTGGATATCCCCGCACACACTAGGACTGTAGTAACAACACTCCTGAAACTGGACATTCCTGGATATCCCCGCACACACTAGGACTGTAGTAACAACACTCCTGAAACTGGACATTCCTGGATATCCCCGCACACACTAGGACTGTAGTAACAACACTCCTGAAACTGGACATTCCTGGATATCCCCGCACACACTAGGACTGTAGTAACAACACTCCTGAAACTGGACATTCCTGGATATCCCCGCACACACTAGGACTGTAGTAACAACACTCCTGAAACTGGACATTCCTGGATATCCCGCACAACACTAGGACTGTAGTAACAACACTCCTGAAACTGGACATTCCTGGATATCCCCGCACACACTAGGACTGTAGTAACAACACTCCTGAAACTGGACATTCCTGGATATCCCCGCACACACTAGGACTGTAGTAACAACACTCCTGAAACTGGACATTCCTGGATATCCCCGCACACACTAGACTGTAGTAACAACACTCCTGAAACTGGACATTCCTGGATATCCCCGCACACACTAGGACTGTAGTAACACACTCCTGAAACTGGACATTCCTGGATATCCCCGCACACACTAGGATGTAGTAACAACACTCTGAAACTGGACATTCCTGATATCCCCGCACACACTAGGACTGTAGTAACAACACTCCTGAAACTGGACATTCCTGGATATCCCCGCACACACTAGGACTGTAGTAACAACACTCCTGAAACTGGACATTCCTGGATATACCCCGCACACACTAGGACTGTAGTAACAACACTCCTGAAACTGGACATTCCTGGATATCCCCGCACACACTAGGACTGTAGTAACAACACTCCTGAAACTGGACATTCCTGGATATCCCCGCACACACTAGGACTGTAGTAACAACACTCTGAAACTGGACATTCCTGGATATCCCCGCACACACTAGGACTGTAGTAACAACACTCCTGAAACTGGACATTCCTGGATATCCCCGCACACACTAGGACTGTAGTAACAACACTCCTGAAACTGGACATTCCTGGATATCCCCGCACACACTAGGACTGTAGTAACAACACTCCTGAAACTGGACATTCCTGGATATCCCCGCACACACTAGGACTGTAGTAACAACACTCCTGAAACTGGACATTCCTGATATCCCCGCACACACTAGGACTGTAGTAACAACACTCCTGAAACTGGACATTCCTGGATATCCCCGCACACACTAGGACTGTAGTAACAACACTCCTGAAACTGGACATTCCTGGATATCCCCGCACACACTAGACTGTAGTAACAACACTCCTGAAACTGGACATTCCTGGATATCCCCGCACACACTAGGACTGTAGTAACAAACAAACGGAAATGAAAAGATTACAGACTCACTCTACCACCCACTCAGTCAAATGATGCTGTTACATCTTATTATTTTCCTCTGCATGTACTAAATGGAATCATTCATTCATATACCCCTTAACGCACATTATCATGATTGTGACTGTCCTTCGTCTGTCTAATCTTCTGTGCTTCTGCACTAAATTTCGCAACTGATTTAATTATAACTTCGTCATCAGGTGATAACACAAAAGCAGTATCTTGTCTTTTAGCTACGCCAAGCTGGAAGAATGAGCATTTTGCCCGCACTTCATTTCAGGCAATACAGTGAAACAGAAAGTGTTCTTCGTCGTCAATTGTGTATCCACATGCAGGACAAGGTGATTCTGTTGATGTTTCATATTGGAACCATCTTTTGTTTGCATTGAAGTCTAAAGTTCTTAGCCTGAATCTTGCGTAATTTATTCTGAGAGAGAGAGAGAGAGAGAGAGAGAGAGAGAGAGAGAGAGAGAGAGAGAGAGAGAGAGAGAGAGAGAGAGAGATTGAGAGAGAGAGAGAGAGAGAGAGAGAAGAGAGAGAGAGAGAGGAGAGAGAGAGAGAGAGAGAGAGAGAGAGAACTCAGAACTCAGAACTCAGAATATTATATTTGACAGGCCACAGGCCCATATCAAAGTGAGTGAATAAGGTCAAAATAAATCGGTACGAGCCACTCTTAACGAAAACGCAGCTGAATTGTGTTCAAAGTTAACAAAGAAACATTCATGAAGCAACTGCAGCATTAAGTACTCCGTTCCTAACAGCCATTGCTCTATAAATGAAATTACCAACACTCGTAATAGTAGTCTTAATAGAACAGGCTAGCAACATGGACATTTTGAATAGAGAAGGGTGTTTGCAATATATTAGCTGGAATCAACTCAAAGCGCAACTTCTCGTACAAAGGACAAATCAGTAGAAAATGAAGCTCTGTTTCCGGTGCTTCCTTACAGTGTGGACAGAAAATGTCATGGTGAGAGAGAGAGAGAGAGAGAGAGAGAGAGTAGGAGAGAGAGAGAGAGAGAGAGAGAGAGAGAGAGAGAGAGAGAGAGAGAGAGAGAGAGAGAGCGCACAGCACTCAATTTCTTTGACATATTCAACATTTCACCTCTTTCTTTTGCAAAAGAATAATGTTAATTGTTTAGTATTGTATGACCTGTTGTTATTTCTTTTCCTCACATGAATGATAAGAGGTTCCAGCTCGCTGTGTGTGTGTGTGTGTGTGTGTGTATGTGTGTGTGTGTGTGTGTGTGTGTGTGTGTGTGTGTGTGTGTGTGTGTGTGTGTGTGTGTGTGTGTGTGTGTGTGTGTGTTTGTGTGGTGCGTGTGCGTGCGCGCGCGCGCGCGCGCGTGTGTGTGTATGTATGTGTGTGTGTGTGTGTGTGTGTGTGTGTGTGTGTGTGTGTGTGAGAGAGAGAGAGAGAGAGAGAGAGAGAGAGAGAGAGAGAGAGAGAGAGAGAGAGAGAGAGAGAGAGAGGAGAGCATTAAATGCAGAGAAGTTTTTGTTAATCATGCGACATATAGACAGAAGCCTAAAAGCTCGCAGTTACAATAGCGGTAAGTCAGTTTCACTACCAAGCCTTTCTTCACGTTTTCACTTAGCACTTAACCACACGGAACAGATTTCTTGTCTCCAAAGGAGTGCTGACGTAAATAAACAACATTTATCCAAAACAAAGCTTAAGGTTGAAAAAAAAAAAACCCGCACAAAAACTCAAGAAGAAAACAAACAAACGAAAACTTCACATGGCCAACACCGTTCTGATAGAAAGTAAACCAAGAACAAGAAATCGGTCAATAACTCACCACTCCCGACGTCCCCATCCTGGTATACAAAAGGAATCACATGCTGGGAGACCAGGCCCGCTTCCAGAGCGGAACGTGACGTGAACTGGAACAACGACACCACAAAACCAAAAATTCCCAGATACAGAATCACTCTCCGAACATCAACTGACTTCTGAACTTATGAAGGACTAAACGTCTGCCACGAGTTGAAGGTGGTGGTGACGAGCTCCAACACGTATCAAACAGTTTGGAACACCCGCGCTTGGCTCTTACGAGTTTTCTTCTTTCCTCCTCTCTGTCTTCTCTCTACCCTTCCTTTCTCGCTCGTTTCAAAATGTGTCACAAACACACACGGCAGCAGCGAACTTAAGCAGGTGCTCGCCGGCAGGACGAAGAAGAATTAGAAGAAGAAGAAGAAGACGAGAGACCGAAGCGTGAGGAGCAGACAGCGTGTGACATAGGGAGCAGGCGGTGATGACGAGAGAGATGGTGTGACAGACTGGCTCTGGCACCGAAGTCTCTTCTTTGCTGGCACACACACAGACACAGACACACACACAGACACACGCGCGCGCACACGCACACAACACACACACACACACGCACACAGGCGGGCACACGCTGGGTCCAAGGAAAACTCGGAGTCTGCCTTGGTTGTTGTTGTTGGCTCTCCGCAGGCACTGGCAGCACCGCTAACAGGCC
>CM031606.1:81879636-81882136 GCA_018398815.1 Conus ventricosus | reverse complement strand
TGTCTGTGTGTCTGTCCGTCCGTGGTCAAAATATGTTCCACTCGCTCCAGACAAAACTTCTGGGCCGATCTTTCTGAAAATGTGTAGGTATGTTCATTACGGGCCACGGATGATGCCCGATATTTCATTTAACCATTATAGCCGTTACTAACGGCTATAACTGCCCACAACGGTTTTTCTTCCGTTACCAACGGCTATAACTGCCCAAAACGGTTTTTCTTCCGTTACCAACGGCTATAACTGCCCAAAACGGTTTTTCTTCCGTTACTAACGGCTATAACTGCCCACAACGGTTTTTCTTCCGTTACCAACGGCTATAACTGCCCACAACGGTTTTTCTTCCGTTACCAACGGCTATAACTGCCCACAACGGTTTTTCTTCCGTTACCAACGGCTATAACTGCCCCAAACGGTTTTTCTTCGTTACCAACGGCTATAACTCCCCAAACGGTTTTCTTCCGTTACTAACGGCTATAACGGCCCACAACGGTTTTTCTTCCGTTACTAACGGCTATAACGGCCCACAACGGTTTTTCTTCTTTATGGAATATCTCAGAAAGTACTTGGCCGATCTTTCTGAAAAATTGTATATATGTTCATTAATAGTCACGGATGATGCCCGATGTTTTACTTTACCGTTATAGTCGTTACTAACGGCTGTAAGGGCCCAAAACGGTTTTTCTTCTGTGTGGAATATCTCACGCGTATTCAAGATAAACTGGGAGTACATTTATATGCTTTCCATCTATTTTTAATCTTCCACACTTCCTCTGCTTCAGCCATGTGATCTGAAGGCGGTCTAAACATGACTAACACTGGCCGATTGTTGCCGTCCGTCATCAAGGGAAATCTGGTAAAGAGAAAGAATGTTTTGTTTTCTTGGAATTGTTGTCAAGATGTTGACGCCATTACAATAGCAAGTGTTAGCATGTTTCTGGCAATTGATATCCCCCCCCCTCTCTCTCTCTCTCTCTCTCTCTCTCTCTCTCTCTCTCTCTCTCTCTCTCTCTCTCTCTCTCTC
This sequence comes from Conus ventricosus, assembly GCA_018398815.1. Lineage (NCBI taxonomy): Eukaryota > Metazoa > Mollusca > Gastropoda > Neogastropoda > Conidae > Conus > Conus ventricosus. The sequence continues at coordinate 81,881,115 of CM031606.1, read as the reverse complement.
TCTCTCTCTCTCTCTCTCTCTCTCTCTCTCTCTCTCTCTCTCTCTCTCTCTCTCTCTCTCTCCAGTATGGTGCGGAAATATGGGCTTTTGAAAAAACGACAGAAATAGAAAAAGTACATTTGTTTACATTGAAACGCTTTCTTAATGTCGATAGTCGAACCCCAAATGATCTTGTTTATAGTGAACTAGACAGATTTCCAATTTACCTTAATTCATACATGAAATGTATTAAGTATTGGCTGAAACTGACCAGAATGAATGAAGATAGGCTGCCGTTTAAGCCATACAAAATGTTATTAAATTTAGATTCTCATGGGAAGAGGACTTGGGTTACAAATGTTCGTCATTGTTTAAATTCTTATGGATTTTCGTATGTCTGGGACAACCAGGGTGTCCAAAATATATCAGGTTTTTTTAACATCTTTTAGGCAAAGAATTATTGATTGTAGATGGCAGGACCGGCATGATCACATATATCCTAGTGACAGATTTGCACAGTACAGGTTGTTTAAAACTACTCATTTGAGAGAACTGTATATTGAGCTAAAAATGAATAGACATATGAAAAGTGAATTGACCAAGTTTCGATTTGGTGTGTCTCGTATTGCATGCCATTGCTTTAGATACAGCGTCAGAAATGAAAATATGCTTACATGCCGTCTATGCAACATTGGAAAAGAAGATGCATTACACTTTTTATTTTGCTGCCCTGCCCTGAATGATCTTAGAGAAAAATTGATACAACCGAAATACTATTAGGCTCCATGCAATTTCAGGTTAACTTTACTTAAGTCGTCACAGCATGAGGCTAGTTTTTAGTGTATACAATGAAGAATATTATTTCGTTTATTAATTGTTGATTTGGTATATGTCACTGGATTTTCTCTCGCTTAGTTGTGTGAACATCCCCTTCAGTAAGGGGCCTAGGCCTTTATCTGAATAAAATTTTTGAGTCTTTTTTTTGTCTCTCTCTCTCTCTCTCTCTCTCTCTCTCTCTCTCTCTCTCTCTCTCTCCTCTCTCTCTCTCTCTCTCTCTCTCTTGTGGGTTCCTGCCTCAAGACTTTGTAAACAGACTTATGAAATGTTACTGAATGAGCGTGAACGGGGGAAAGAAAATTGGGTATATTTTGGTAAGAAGATTTTGACTGTATGGATGTGCCAGGGAGCTGGTTATGAGGATGGCTTTATTCTGGAATTCAAAGACAGGATTATAGCTTCATATAAATAAAACTGGCATTCTAAAATGGAAAACACCTGTAAATATAACTGGTTTTATGGCTTTAAGAGTATATTCGAAACAGAAAAGTATATTTTAGTAATAACGAACAGATGGCATGAAATTTGTCTCTCCAGACTTAGACCAAGGACTCCTGGTCAAGATAATGGCCTATTTTGCTTGTATTTCAAGCTTTCAATTGATAAGCGTTTATTTTATGTTTATTACTTTCGTTTTCGATATAATTATTTTGTGCTGTACCC
>CM031606.1:81867136-81877136 GCA_018398815.1 Conus ventricosus | reverse complement strand
AGAAAAAAAAACCTGGACATATTTATACAAACGAGCCAACTGGGCTTAACATCAACGATTTTACAAATGTAAAAAAAGGCGTGAAGATTCTGGAAAATGACGTGTATGCCTAAGCGTGTAACAAATCGGTTTGTAATGCTTTCCTGAAGTGTACTATTTCTTGATGTTATTCACTCCATGAACATATGCCTTCGGGTATAGGACGATAGAAAATCACTGCATGCAGCAGTCTATATGTGAGAGACGGGACCCACTAGACACTCAGCGCTCACTGAAACACCGTGATTGAATTATACCACGATTGAACACGTCACATTTCCTCAAGGTTAGACTATTTTACTCAGCGCTCACTGAAACACCGTGATTGAATTATACCACGATTGAACACGTCACATTTCCTCAATGTTAGACCATTTTACTCAGCGCTCACTGAAACACCGTGATTGAATTATACCACGATTGAACACGTCACATTTCCTCAAGGTCAGACCAGTTCACTCAGCGCTCACTGAAACACCGTGATTGAATTAAACCACGATTGAACACATCACATTTCCTCAAGGTCAGACAAGTTCACTCAGCGCTCACTGAAACACCGTGATTGAATTAAACCACGATTGAACACGTCACATTTCCTCAAGGTCAGACCATTTTACTCAGCGCTCACTGACAACATAGCAACAGAAAGTGTGGGGTATTTTTATTTAGCATTTCATGATGGTTTACAGTCGTTGGCATTTGCCAGATGATGTTTCCTTGTCTGTTAGGACGTCCAGGTCTTACATGACACGTGTTTTGTTCTCTTTCACAGTTCCTCAGCTAACTGATCTGAAGATGATTTAAACAGGACTGAGACCGGCGAAAGAGAGAGTGAGAGAGAGAGAGAACACTGAACTGAACACTGAACAATTTTAATGTCATTGGCTATACAGCCTTTGTGACATGGGGGGTGCAAACAAAAGAACAAAACAAAGCAAGGCAAGGTAACAAGTCCAAAACAGATATGCATGAAATTGAATGCTTGGCTTCAAGCAAAATAGACCTGCATCGAGACCATCCAAAATAACGCCATTCTAAAGAAGTAGCATGAAAACAACGTAAATCTTCTTCAGAATTCGTGTTCTTTACTAATTACATCAGTTCGAGTTAGTTTTTTTGTTCCTGATGTTCAAAGCTTCTGCAATATACTTTGCAAGAGATTTCACAGAATCATCGTCATAGTTCAGTTTTAGCACACCAACTATGTCCTCATTTTTAGCACATTGTTTTTCAAAAATTATGCATTTTTCGCGGATACTGCTGTATTCTTTACAATGGAATAGGAAATGCTTCTCATCTTCCTTAAGGAACCACACAATGGACAAGGCGACTGTGTAGAGGGCTCAGTAAGAAACCATTTTTTATGGGCATTCAAACCAAGAGTTCTGGATCTAAGCCTGGCAAGGCAAATTCTGTGCCACCTGCACGTAATCAACGATACATATTTTTCTGTTTCAAATATACTTTTAAAACTAAAAAACCAACTGTACCGTTCTGTGTTTTCCATTTTGGAATGCCAGTTCTGTTTGTAAGAAGCAATCATCCTATCTTTAAATTCCAAAATAAAATCGTTTTCATATCCAACTCCCTGGCACATCCACACGATTCCAAATCCATTCATAGTTAGAATCTTCTTGATAAAAAATACCCAATTTTCTTTCTCCCGATCAAGTTCATTTAATAGCATTTGGTATGCCTGTTTACAGAGTCTTGAGTCAGGTAATTTCAATAACTTAAGCCAATATTTTATACATTTAACATACGTTCTGATATATAAAGGGTATCTGCCAGTTTCACCATACATTACTGTATTTGAGGTATGCAGTGGAACACTTAAAAAGCGCTTGACTGCAAATGTGTGTACTTTCTCTAGATCACTGCTATCACGAGAACCCCATTTTTCAGCACCATACGTAAGAAGTGGTTCGATTTTTGCATCAAAAAGCTTCCAAAAAATACAAGAATCAATCGAATTTAGTTTCCTTAAAGCTTTTAGAATTTCTATGACTCCTTTTTTTCCTTTTCTACAATTCTCATCTACTGCGCGTTTTATACTCAACCTGGTTGTAAACAGCATACCTAAATATTTATATGAGTTAGTTATTTTTACCTCTATTGTGCCATAAAACCACTTTTCATGACGTGCAAGGTGACCACCATTTCTGAATACCATTACATTCGTTTTCTCAAGATTAACAGTTAGAGACAGACGATCTGCCTCTTCTTTTAATCTATTCAGCTGATTTTGAAGACCCACCACAGTATTAGATACTAATATCACATCATCTGCGAATAACAGTAAAAAAATTTCAACCGCTCCTGGGATCATTTGAATGCCATGCTTTCCTTTCTTTGTTATTTCAATTGCTAATTCATTAATAAAGAATGAAAACATCAGAGGACTTAATAAGCATCCTTGCTTCACTCCTTGTGGACATTCAAAAACATCCGAATAGATACACTTATCACGCACACATGCTGAAACACAATCGTAAACACCACGAAGTGCCATGTACAACTTGCCATCCACTCCACTTTTACGTAAAGAAGCCCATAACATGTTACGATTAACGGAGTCGAAGGCCTTTCTAAAGTCGACGAAAGCAATGTACACTTTTTTGTTTTTCAATAAGTGTGTTTGGACTATTGCAAAAAGCGTAAAAATATGGTCTATAGTACTATAGTGAGATCGGAATCCAGCTTGTTCTTCGATGATTTTTTCCTCCCTTTCTGCCCACTTTGTGAGTCTTCTGTTTAAAATATGGGTGTAGATTTTACTTACGACACTTGTCAGAGCAACTCACGATAGTTATCTGGATTATTTGGATCTCCCTTTTTATGAATAGGAACAATAATAGATTTGGCCCAGGCAGCAGGGAAGTTCCCATCATTAAACAGTCTATTAAATAACATTACAAGGAAATCAATGACAACATAATTTGCATGTTTCAGCATTTCACTTAAAATTCTATCTGGGCCCGCACTTTTCCCTGACTTTAGATGCTTTATACTATCAATCACTTCATTTCTACTAATAGCATCATTAAATAAGGCTCTTCAAAACCTCCAGCATCTTCAACAAGCGTGTAATTTTCATTATTAATGTCATCTGTATCTCCAAAAACTGCTGAAAAATGATCATACCATTGTTTAGTGCTTATATTATTATAAATAAATGGCCTTCTACTCACTGATCTAATTATTGACCAAAACAGACTTGAATCTTTAACCGAATTTTTTAATTTTTGTAATTTAAATTCTTCAAATTCATGTTTCTTTTTCTCTTCATCTGCCCATATTCCCTTCTTTCATTTACATAACGTTCTTTGTAATACTTTTTATTATCTTCCCTTCTACACCTTTGGAAACTGTTTAGAAGACCTTTGACTGTTCTTTTCTTTTTTCACACTCATTGTCAAACCATTCATTGCATTCTTTCCTTCGATTTCCAACCATTCTAATCATACAGGCAGCAGCTCCATACATCGCACGTGAGAACATATCAACACAGACATTTACATCAAAAGACAGCATGTCCAAGGCATTTTGTAAACATTCCTTAAAGTAATCACTATCAAGTTCATTTTTATAGCATTCCACATTCTCTTCCGACCACACAATTCGTTCTTCTCCTTTCTGACGTGGAATAATTTCCTTATTGCCCATAGTGTTTCTCCATTTCAGTTCGAGCGGCAAATGCCAGGAAAATAACCTGTCACCAACACACATAGTGCATTTATCGACCAAACAATCTGAAATAAGAAAATAATCAATCACACTACATCCTTGGTGTGACACAAAAGTAAAATCTCCTTCCCGATCTCCATTGCAAAATCCATTCAGAATAATAAGATCAAATATAAAGCAAAAGTCCAATAGGGATTTCCCAAAACTATTTATAGTAACATCCTTGGAACACCGCAGGTTAGTACAGTCTTCCTTGCTACTTCTTCCCATCTCAGAAACAAAATCATCCATGTCCTCAGCAACTGGTTGTTCACATCCTGTTCTTGCATTTAAATCTCCCCACACTATCATATACACATCCTCCTCCTGCACAGATTGTAGAATACTTTCTTCTAAGATTAAAATACCGTCTTTTAAATCCGTACTATTGTACAGCGGGCCCCCTTCTGGTACAACATAAGATGCAACTAGAACCACATCCTTATCTGTGTTAAAAACAGTTTTTTCCACCTTCAGTACGACAGTATTTACACAGTCAACATGGATTTCTTTCACAAACTGTTTTAAACAATTCCTGACCAATACTAGAACACCCCCTGAATTTCTTCCATGTTTCGACAACTTTTGTGCAGGGGCAAAGAATTTCAAATACTCTGGAAAAACGTTATCATAATCATAAGAGTAGTCAAAAAAAGTTTCAGTTAAGCAAACAAAATGAAACAAATTAACATAATTCATAAACATAACATCAGCTAATTTATTGTACAGATTTTCCACGTTGTAATTAAGAAAAGACCATTCTTTGGATGGTCAAGCCTGTCCTATTTATTTCTGTCTCTTAAGTTTCTGTCAGTGCCACTGCCACGGTTTGCCCAGTGAGCACGAAGCTCTGTCTGTCTGCCAGCCGACCCTCTCCGTGCACCACGTGTCCCGCCTGAGGGATGACCCTCTACGTCACGGCGAGAGGAACTCCTATCACTGCTGTCTGCGCCACCCTGTCTCGCCGTAGACTTCCCCGCGACACGTAAGGGATTCCCGTTACCCGTGACGTCATCTGCGGCAGAACGCTGGCAATCCCCGCTGGTAGCTGTTGACCCGTGTCGCCCTCTCCTGCTGTCAGGGACGGGTCGTCCCCCGCCGCTGTCCCCGTCACGCTGCCGCTGATCCTGGCTGGACCGGTTACCGCAGAGTGAGGAGGGGGAAGGACACCCACTCTCACCACCCGCTCGTTCTGAGTCGATGTCTCTTTACGACGGGACTCGAGCTGTTGATTGCTTGGGGCAGACACACCCTGCTGATGGAGACATGTGGTGTTCTGACCAAGTGTCATGTCACGTTGTGGACTTGTGGCAGCACAGCTTTCATCTCCACTTCTCACCACCTCAGCATATGTCCGGGGGTCTGGGAGTTGGGGGCCAATGACCATTTGACCTTTTCTAAAGTAAGCTCTCTTTCCCTCACTTCTGGCTTTTGACACGATCTGGGCCTGCGCTCTTGTCAGGTCATTTGCCATTCTAATTCCCGAGTCGAAAAGCCGTTGTCGGTGTCTCTGTTCATGATTAAAGACATTTTATCTCTCCACCTTCTAACTTAACGATCATCGGTCTAGTTTGACCTTCGCGTGCATAGCCTGTTCGGTGCGCTCGCTCAATGTCCTCCACAGTCCAGCATCTATGCTGATCTACACTATTCAGAGCATCGACAACTGCCGTGGCACATGTATCGAATGTTTCGTTGGGTTGTTTTCGGGGAATCCCGAAAAAGCGCAAGTTGTCTCGGCGAGAGAAATTCTCCAGTTTGTCAGTGTCTATTTTTAGTTTCTCAACTTCTTCTTTCATTTCCTTTATCGTTTCAGTCAGTTTATGTGTCTCTTCTTTTCTGTCTTCAGACGCTTCAAACAGGTGTTGGATATCTGTTGTCATGTCAGTGACCGTCTCTGTCAGCTGCCTCTGCTCAGTTTCCAGTCTGTCACATCGTCTGTTTATCTCCTCACACTGATGCTTTACTTGGCTTAATTCGTCTTTGATTTCGCCAAGATCATTCCTGATAAGCGATGTCTGTTGACTGAATTGATGCTGTATGGCGTGCATAAGCCTGTTAAACATGTCTTCCTGACCTATCGGCATGTCAGTCGCCGCTGTCATTTCCTCGTTTTCTTGTCCGTCGGGTTGGGGCCAGGGTTGGTTTCAATGTCCCCGCTCAGAAGAAGCCTGCGGAACGAGAACACGGCGTTCATGGCACAAAAAGCGAGAACGAGTGTTTGCACGTGCGTGTCGGCCTGACACACACAGGTGTAGCTACACATAGGAATTTCTGCACATGACCCAGTTCCTCTCATGTTTATGTTTTCTTCTGAAGAAAAGATATTCCCTGACATCACTCCGACCACATTTCTGCAGAAGCTACTAATCAAACCTATGAAAACCCAGCACACTGCAAATGTGACGAGAACATCAGTCGACGTTACCTCTGTGTTCGTGTCAGTGCTGACTTGTTTAAAAACATCAACCTTTTTTCGTCTGCCCTTTGACCTGAAGTTCAGCCTACCACCAAAATTGCCGATAGCAGTCCTCCACGTTACCAAGTCCACCATTGTCACTTACGACCACTGTCACAGATCACTTACTGTACCACTGCAAAGGATTCCTGTTTGAAATAGTCCAGCACAACTCCACACAGAGCAAAACTCCTCGTACCATTCAGCGGAAGCTGCTAACCGGACGCCATTGCTCGTCACGCCCCCGAGAGAGAGAGAGAGAGAGAGAGTGAGTGAGAGAGAGAGAGAGAGGGTGAGAGAGAGAGAAAGAGTGTGTGTTCTTGTGTGTGCGTGCGTGTTTTGTGTGTGTGTGTGTGTGTGTGTGTGTGTGTGTGTGTGTGTGTGTGTGTGTGTGTGTGTGTGCGTGTGTGCGTGTGCGCTCGCCAAGTTAATTTTTGAGTCGCTGTGATTAACGAAGAACCCGTACGTAATCAAGACAACAATGTTTGGAGCAGATTAAGGCATTGTGATCTACGTTTCCTTGCAAGCAGTGATGTTTGTGTACGGACCTCTACTCTTTCAAATATTCTGGGGGTTTTCAGCCTTCTTCGCGACACTTTGCATTTATCATCTGACAGTGTTCATGTCTTTCAGATATGTGATGACCTGCCTTTCATAAGGAAATGGGGCAGCACCATACTGAAGATCATACGTCACTTACGAAGGGAAGAGAAAATATTACTTTTTTATTCAGCTGATTCTTGAAAAACCGTACCTTTCCAAAATTATTTTTTCCATTGCAAACAAAACGAAAGGTCTCGGTTTACTGGTAACTGAAGTCTCTTAATGCCATTCAAAACAGCGAAAGTATGAAATTAATAGTGCATGTTGCCGCCGTGGTATGTTTATTTGTTTGTTTGTTTGTTTGGTTGGTTGGTTGGTTGGTTGGTTGGTTGGTTGGTTGTTGGTTGGTTGGTTGTTTGGTTGGTTGTTCTTGCTGTCCCAGCTTCAGTGCCATCTCAGTGGCAGTGCACCCATGCCGCTCATTCCAACACCCCGTCCACAGCCACACTCAGGCACCGGCAATCCACAGGGAGTAGACAACGTCGAGTCGTCAAGAGGCAACCCATAGGAGGAGATGCTGCACTGCTGCCGAGCCACTTAGGTAATGTTCAGTCACGCCTGTACTAATCAAACATACGCAGGACACCACCTACTGATCCTCCTACTGACGACAGAACTTGCTCAATTGCGGAGCCTGCGTGAGTGAGCTGTCCCTCCGGAGGACACCACCACGTCCGTCCAACGACAGCCCCATGGATTCAACAATATCAGAGACTCCGAAGGAATCAAGAGCAGGGCATAAAGGGCCACAGAACTTGAGACTGTTTTTAGGCTGATGGATGAAAATGAGGACAATGAAGATGATGCTACGGATGTTCATTCCGGTCTGAGACTGTACGACAGGGCTGTACGCTACGCATACTTTCATAATATATCCTGGCGTCAAACAGGCCCGAGAGATACAGACACCCGTAGTGTTGGCCAGGAAAATTGAGCAACACTCTCAGAAACGCATCCATTAAGTGGATGAAACTCGATTTTGTGGTCCCAGTCTTCCAAACTGAGCCCGTAGCAAAATCAACTCTGGGCAGGAGCCGGTCGGGGCAGAAAAATCCCACATGACTCTGATGGGAATAGAACTCACGACCTCCCAGACAGGAGCCCGCGACGCTAACCACTTCGCCACCAGCCGCCGTGGGGATAGAACACGATTGCTGGGTTCCTCTCCTTAGCAGGAGTTTAGCGATTAATCTTTTGGAGGAGGGCTAGCTCCAGTTGTGTTTTGTTATCGTTGTTTTTGGATCGTTTCCATAACAATCACATCTTTGATCACGTTTTCGTGGACATGCTGCTATCCTCGTAAAATAACACCTTTTCATTTACATCCAAAATATGGAATCGTATTCCAACGCACTTGGGGAATCGATCCAGCCCCTCAGTCTAACAAGAACCCCCATCACATCTCACCCGTCCAATTATCGTCACCCCCTTCATTCTTTTCTGCTAACACTCCCCGTCCCTTTGCCCTCCCCTATCTCCTGCCGTGGAGTATTTTCCAAGTTCAGAGAGCAGTGAAGAGAGAATTGTGTGGAAACAATTCATGTTAAAAAGGACATTCTGGGAGGAGGGTTTCCTTTTAAGGGAAAGGGGGTAGCACGAACATTTGACCATTTTCTTTCAAAAATCATGTCATTAGAGTCAGGCCTTCAAAGGAATCTTAGCATACTTCGGTTTGTTCTTTTTTAAGTAGATTTTTCCAGCTTGTAGGGGAATAGTGAATCCGTCAAATATTCCAAAATCGGAAGCAAAAACACCACGTGGGAGAAGACGATCTTTTCTCATTGTAAATCAAGAATAGAATAATCATTGAAGACTGATATTCAATTGTGCAGGTTACGGTGATTCACTGTACATATATACCTAAATAAATGCAAATGATACTACACATTTTCTACCTGTACACACACACACACACACACACACACACACACACACACACACACACACACACACACACACACACACACACACACACACACACACACACACACACACACACACACACACACTCACTCACACACACACACACACACACACACACACACACACACACACACACACACACACACACACACACACACACACACACACACACACACACACACACACGCACGCACGCACGCACGCACGCACGCGCACGCACGCACGCACGCACGCACACGCACGCACGCACGCACGCACGCACGCACGCAAGCGCGCGCGCACACACACACACACACACACACACACACACACACACACAAACACACACACACACACACACACACACACCACTCTGAAAGCTACACACCGTCCCTCTCTCTCTCTCCTGTCTTTCTGTCTCTCTCTCTTTCTCTCACATACACACAATCTAAAATTGTTGAAACACTGACACAGGGATACGACCCCAAAACACACGACACACAGATACACACACGTTTAACACAGAAAACACACACACACCTAAAAACCCCAAACGCCGCACACCCCACAGCCCCTTTTAGCGGGAGAAACCACTAACAGAAAGGGGCGCTTTTTGGGTAAGGCCATTTCTTTTTAAGGGCCCCCGGCTTAAATGACTAAGACAAACATACACTTAAATTAAAGAAAAAAGACTCCATTCACTTATTCAAAATTTGAGGGCAAATCCATTTTTTTCCCTTTTTTTCCAAGACATCTTGAAATGGGAACCTCTGTAAATGGATGGCAGCTGCAATTTTCCCCATTTTTTTTTAAATTTTCCAAAGCGTTTTTAAAATTTAGTCGGGGGGGGAGTAGAAAAGGGCGAAAAAGAAAAAAAGCTAACACACACACACACACACACACACACCCCCCACACACACACCACACCACGCACGCACCAGGGCACCACGCACCACGCCCCAAACGCACGAAACCCGCACGAAACCAAACGCCGCACGCACCACCACGCAGCACGCACGCGGGCACGCCACACCCCACCACGCACGCACCCCAACGCACGAAAACACAAATACACACGCACACGCACACGCACACACACACACCCCCCAAAACCCCACACACACACACAAAACACACCCACACACACACCCCACACACAACAAAAACACAACACACACACGCACACACACAAAACACACACCAAACACACACACCCAAAACACCACACACACACACACACACACAACCAAGAATGTAACCTCAAACCAGGCG
>CM031606.1:81842136-81857136 GCA_018398815.1 Conus ventricosus | reverse complement strand
ATGCATATTATGACAGTACACTTTATAAACATATCTTTATAGATATATTAGTTAATACTTAATTGTTCAGCAATATTTTGTTTGGTCAATCAGTGGGAGATTGCATCTCTTAGGAGATCCAAGTAAATGTTGCTCTGCACAGTTCTTAGCCGCTGTGCACAGTTCTTAGCCGCTGACAATGCTTGGGTTATTGAACAGCAGAGCTGACCACTCAGATTGTTCCATCTCTTTTGATCGCCCTTGCATCCTTGAATGGATCCTCAAGCATAGACTCAAAGATTGTCCCTACATTTTATACTGTTTGCATCATGTTTTTAGTTTCTCAGCGACTGAAGATTAGTAGGAAGAAACTCTAGGGAGAGCTTGACAGCAGAAGGTCTTCAGAGAATAAATCCCCTTCAGACAAACGTTTCGGCCCTGAACTCCTTACACTCTAAGGGGACCAGGACGCATCCAGGTCATGACTCCCAGATGCCCTTCTATTGCAAGCCTTTCTTTTTTTTCTAGCGCTGCCGGGATTCAAACCCGCAACTTTTGGAAGGGTTGGCGTCTTAAGGCGTGCCTTTTTACACGGATGTCTGACCCCACTACTAACGGGACACCTGTTCTAAGTTGGGAAATTGAAGCTTTATGAAGTTCACTTTTGTTCCTCCTCGACCACTTCCAGCTGGAACTCTTTTTTTTCTCTCTCTCTAAATAATGCATAATGTCACACAATGCTATCACGTTGCCTCCTACACATTTTCCTGGAATAAGCTTGTCATATTTTCATGGATTTTATTCGGTTTGCTATACTGACGATCTTATTTTGTATTAAAAATGTTTTACATTGTTGTCTGATTTTGTTTATGTTCTTTGGGCGTTACTCCTTTGGTAAAGTCTAATAATTCCTTCTTTCTAAACCATGCATATAATCTCCTTAGAATGAGTCGAAATACAAATGAATACACACAAAAACAGGAAGTAAACGAATGCTTTTTTAGGTAAGCATTGAATGGTAATCCGTCTACTCTTTGAAGCATTGAAGTTAGACATATCAACAGTTAATTCTTAAATATAACACTCCAAATAATCTGTTGGCGTCAAATAAAGAACAAAGTTCAGCAATCAGCTTAATTCCTGATCAATCCGAAATGTTTGAGTTCAGTTTTGAAGCCATCAATATAATTTTATTTAACTCCTTAACCTCCATACAAACAGTTAGCTGCAAAGGGAGGCGACTGCAGGCGGAAATCTGAACAAATCTTCAAAATGTAAGTGGTACGTCCAACAAATCTTCAACATGTAAGTGGTACGTCCAACAAATCTTCAACATGTAAGTGGTACGTCCAACAAATCTTCAACATGTAAGTGGTACGTCAAACAAATCTTCAACATGTAAGTGGTACGTAAAACAAATCTTCAAAATGTAAGTGGTACGTCAAACAAATCTTCAAAATGTAAGTGGTACGTCCAACAATCTTCAACATGTAAGTGGTACGTCAACAAATCTTCAACATGTAAGTGGTACGTCAACAAATCTTCAACTGTAAGTGGTACGTCAAACAAATCTTCAACATGTAAGTGGTACGTCAAACAAATCTTCAACATGTAAGTGGTACGTCAAACAAATCTTCAACATGTAAGTGGTACGTCAAACAAATCTTCAAAATGTAAGTGGTACGTCAAACAAATCTTCAAAATGTAAGTGGTACGTCAAACAAATCTTCAAAATGTAAGTGGTACGTCAAACAAATCTTCAAAATGTAAGTGGTACGTCAAACAAATCTTCAAAATGTAAGTGGTACGTCAAACAAATCTTCAAAATGTAAGTGGTACGTCAAACAAACATGAACAAACGAATCACAAGACAAACACGACGCCTTTAAACTCATAGCTCTTCTCCATGCAAGATAAAACTGAACAGACTGAACTGGTGTGTGTTGTGTGTGTGTGTGTGTGTGTGTGTGTGTGTGTGTGTGTGTGTGTGTGTGTGTGTGTGTGTGTGTGTGTGTGTGTAAAGTGGCCTATGGGAAAATAAATCCATCAACACCGCTGCAACAAATTCAGTTTGATTCTTGTTGCTCATGCAAGATGCCACTGTATGAATTATGTCAAAACTGACGAAAGCAAAACTGTGCAGAGACAACGGGGTTCTTGACACAGTGGGACTGGAGTTAGCACTGCATATCCCACGCAGGCCTCAGCGAAGTGGATGGAACTGGGCGCTAATACAATGTTTTAAGTGTACGGCTGCAGGTCCTGACGTACCAGAAAATCGCTGAATCAAGACTATTCAAATGGATAATGTATCGTCTCATCATCATTGCTCTGTATGTGTGTGGCATCTTAAATTTCCCCTCTATGAGCAGAGGGCAGTTAAAGGTCACTTCTAAGGAGCTTTGGTCTGCAGTGTGTTAATTCAGCCTGCTCTTAGAAATGTTCGATGAGTGAATCCTCTAAAGGGGTCTTAACACAGTCCCACCAGTAAGTGTGGGTAGCTATAGTTGTCACTGAAGATGATAAACATATTTATATATTTTTCTGTCTGCACCCTGTGTTAGTCAAGAAACAGCAGCTTCAGTCGAGCAGCCTAAGGCCGACAACCGATCAGAACACTGCCCCTCGTTACCCTTCCAAAAACAAATGACTTGGGGATCCAGAAGAACAAGACAACTCTCCAAACTGACTGAAGGAGATACAATGGAAGCTGTAAACAGTTTTGCCGCTTGTACCGTGAGGACCAACAGTAAAAATCTCCACATCAGAGCGAACTTTGAAGACACACAGCTTTGAGTTCAGGACCAAACTGGGGACATCTAGCGCCTTTGCTACTACTAAATCAGAGTGACATATAGTCGATGACCTGCGGCTTCTACAGTGGGAAACAGACTCTTCAAACTGGCACCGCATCAGGTAAGATGTAAACCACCCAGCACAGTCATGGGTATTCGCTGGGCACGGTTTGATCGCCCATCCACGATGAGGACGACACGAACGTACAGGAAAGTCAGGGTGGATGAGAAAACAGTGAGAGTACACAGTGTTGTACGACTGTTTTTTCGTACGAGATATGTCCCGTGTTTAATGGGTATAATTTCCTTCCCTTCAAGGTCTAGGTGATAGATACATAAATACATAAGCCTCCAAACACAGTTGAACACATTTGGAAAAAAATTGTTGAATCATTTTAGAAATGTTTGTGTTTGTCGTAGGTTAGTTGTCTGCCTTTTTAGCTTGTCACGAGGCCTATGACGGCTGACCCATCTAGGGTGGTGGAATTATTCATTTATTTATTGTCGTCGTTGTTGTCGTGTATCCGTCCCTTAATGTGGCTTGTGGTGCGTTTGCACCTTAATGTCGTTCAGCTCAGGTTGGGTTTATTTTCTCTCTCTCTCGCTCTCTAATTCCACTGCCTGTGCAATTCATCCTGCAAGTTCACAGGTGGCTGCTACCTTTCGCTTGAACTGGCTGTCTCTATCGGCCTCTCGCCTGTCTTTTTACCTGCCGCACGTGCATCATTCCTTTTAGGCTTGAGGTATTCTACTGTGACGTAGCGTGGCATGTTGGCTGCCATCGTTTAGGCAGGTTTTCTCTTCACTCGAGCGGAAGAT
This sequence comes from Conus ventricosus, assembly GCA_018398815.1. NCBI lineage: Eukaryota > Metazoa > Mollusca > Gastropoda > Neogastropoda > Conidae > Conus > Conus ventricosus. Next base: position 81,853,543 of record CM031606.1, on the reverse strand, counting down.
GTCTCTGGGAGCGCCTGCTCCGGTTCTGGTTCTTCACCACTTCGTCGAAGGTACGGTCGGTACCTTCATTCCTACAGTCGGCCTGTAGGGGAGGGACATCACGTCATCTCTTTTCCGCATCTGCTCTGCTGTCCTCTCGACTGGACAGAGGGTAGAGAGTCGCTTGACCGCCACTTCTGGGTCACCCACGGGTAGCTGGTAAGCATCAGTTTCGTGGTTTGTTTGTTGTTGTTTTTTTGTTGTTAGCCGGCTAATTCTTCTCTTTTGCGCAATTTCCTTTTGTTTTCAAAATTATAAAAGAAATATTGTTTGAGGCCACTTTTCTCTGGTTAATTCATCTTTAACCTGGCCATTCTAAATTATATCCAAAATTCTTTCTCCTTTCAAGCATCTGGTGATGCGGTAGTCGGTGGGGATGAGGGAGAACCTGGTGATTCAGGGTTGGTACTTGCTTGGTCTTGCTCGTCCGCCCTGTCACAATCACCGGTCTCTTATTCTTCGGCCCCCGTCTGTTTGTGTTTGCAAGGGGAACGAGTGTTTTATGTTTGCGAGCGTGCGTACGCATGATTAGTCGTTTGGATGCGTGGTTGGAGAATTGTGTCATTTTGAAATGTTGCTATAAAATGTGGGGATAATTGTGCCATTGAATTATTTGCAAATGTGGTGGCAGTTATAAAGCAATGGTTGCTGTATTAGTTCGGTTCCTAAGAAAGGAAAATGTTGAACGTGAGTGAGGGAAGGATGAAGATATAATTTGCTATTCGTGTGTTTAGCTGTGAATGTAATCTCTTACTGCTTCGTGTGAGGAGACCTTTAGCGAACATTCCTCAGTTGGTTTGTTTACTGTGTTATGCTCAGGTCTTGTTGAGCTGGTGCTGTTAATATATTCAGCAAACCTCCCTCGCCCATCATGCGAGGGCTGTTAGGATAAAACAGCATATGCCAGACCGAACTGCTGCGGGGTTCCAGTACCCCTTCCTTCTTTCCCCTTCCAGTTCCTTCCGTTATCCCCACCCCTCCCGGGTGGATTCACCCGAAAGCCTGCGCTGTTGGTGCCGCGCACTGGGTTGAGGAGCCCGTGGACTTTGCTGTAAGGCACCCGACCCCTGACCCCGGGACCTTCAGCAACAACGCCTTCGCCCCGGGACGCGTGTTCTCCACGGTCCCACGTACTTCCTACAGAAGCCCGTGACACAGTGTGGGGTTCGCTCTGTTCGTGCAATTTGGGGGTTGTGTAGTGTGTGTCAATGTGTCGGCAATGAAAAAGACACTTCGTTCAAGAACCTCGACCGTGTTTGTTGGGCACTGATGCGACTCGGTGCTCACAGTGGACTTTAGAGGCAGGGGGGTTTGTGGGGGACCACATGAACACGGAAAGGATATGTGTGCTGGAAAAGGCTTGTTATTTATGGGGTTATGTTTATTTTGTGTGCGTAAAAAAAAAATGCTTGTTTGCGACAATGGGTAATTCGTGTAGTGATTGAAATGTTTAATTGTGTGTATACGTGTGTTTGCAAAGCTTGATTTTAATTGGTTTGCGTGGGGGGATTTGTTTGTGTATGGAAAGCTTATTGTGAACTATGTGTGTGTTGGTGTGAATAAATGGGGTGTTTGGCTATTATCGTAATCTTTCTTGTGTGGTCCTCATGGCATAGGGCGGTGTTGAAGTTCATCACCCTCTCCCTTACTTCCCTTCTAAACCGAACCTGTCAGGGCAGACCACTCCAGGGGACGTATCGTGACAATATGTAGGGGGCTCGTCCGGGATGAGAAGGTTCTGACTGTCTCCCCCTCGTTTACGCGGAGTAACCTGTCCAGTATTTCTCCTGTGTCTGTTTTGTATACGTTTAGTTAGTTGTGTCGTGTTTGTTTGTGGGTGGTTGGGCTGAGTGACTCAAGCGTGTAGGGAGTCTTTGAGGTGCCTGAAGGAAAACATCTGGTGATGACTGTGGAGTCGAGGTATCCGACCCGGGGGCCAGTCCACTGCCCGCGTCCCGACCCACCTATCCGCCTGGGTGCCTCCCGCGATACGGCCGTAAGACTAGGACTTTCGCCATTACTGATCGCCACCAGTCAGTCATTCCTGTTTTTGGTAGTTCCAGTATTTTTTTACCGGGTAAGTTTATATTGAGTCCAGGTGGTTGTATGGACGTTAGTTGTCACATTTTTCCTCTCTCTCACCGATTCCCGACTGGCCATTTTTTTTTTTTTTTTTTTTTTTTGTGTCGGTGAGCCCCCAACGCACTGTTGCTCTGCTGTGGTAAGAGGCACTGTTCCAGAGTGGGAGCAGCCTGGACAATTGTACGTTGACGTTTTTATTTTATTTAGCTGTTTTCAGTCAGTACACCAAGAGACGTGACATATCCGCGAGCGGTAATTTGTAATCTCTTTCAAGAGGAATTTGTCTATCCCTTTATTTGAGGAACCGTAGGATAAAGGTTGTCAGATTGCAACGTCCGGTGCTGTGGTATGGCGACGCGAGCGTCGAAGAAGAAAAAGGTTTTTCAGCAAAATGTAGTCCCTACTATTCGTACCCACATGCACTTCGACAACAGAGACTCTTCTACTTCTTATTCCGGTGCTGTAGCCGATAGTCCAGCGAGTACTTTTCACCTACTTCTTCCTGCAAGGGGATACTTCCTGCTGAGGACCCCGACTTGGCAGCTTCCCCGCTCGGAAGCGTCAGAGTAATAGCGAAGAGCAACGTGGGCTTTCGGTTGAGTCGCAGAAAACCGAAACCCTCCTTCTCCATGCTTCCCCTCGTAAGCAGCATGCCCCGGGGACTTTCCACAAGGAAAGTCCGAGACACCCAAGCCAAGGGACGGGTCAAACGGGTCCTCCTCCCGTGTCAGGCGAGGTGAATCCTGCCCAGGACAATACGCCTCCGCGACCTGATGTAACAGGAGCGAACAAAGCACGAGAAGGATGAGGCCCCCCCGTAGGGAAGAGGCAGTCAGACAGGAGGCCCCCTCCCTAGGGAAGAAGGCTGTCAGACAGGAGGCCCTCCGACGGGAAGTTAGATCAGCGAAGGGAAAGGCTGCCAGAACAGAGGAAAACTCTGTCATAGGGAAGAGACTGCCAGACAGGAATCTTTGCGTCACCAGGGAAGAGGCAAACCGCTCTGCGTAAGGAAGCAGACGCCAGCCAGAAGCTTTGCGAAGGGCAGGAGGCTTGTCAGACAGGAAGCTTAGCGTAGAGTAGGCGGCTTGTCAGACAGGAAACTACACTGCGTAGGGAAGGAGGCTGTGGCTGCCAGACAGAAGCCCTCCGTCGGGAAGAGTTAGAAATCTGCGTAGGGAAGGAGATGGAACAAACTTCTTCGGCGGACTCCCGCGTCTGTAAATCAGGGGGTTGATCGAACAGGCAAGTGATAGATTAGCGCCCAAAATTTAAAGCTTCCAGAGCTCAGACCTAGTGAGTGAAGGGGGGGGGTGGGGCTTGATATGTCTAAGAGCATTGTTGAACAAGGAAGCTAGTTCACATATACCATTTGTCTGAGGACACAAAAGGCCCTTGCACCTTTTCTGGATTATCAGGTGGCTGCAAGGGAGTGTGTGCAGACCAAGCAGTTGGCTCTCGTAAACGTTATCCACCCGTTACCCCAGACAACGTACAGGATAGAAGTTGCAGGTCCAATAAAAAAAAAAATAACGCCGAGACCTTACTTCCGAGCCGTTCTGGAGATACTTGCCGCAAAACCTGCTAGTGGTCTGCGTCATTGGCTAACTGGCGCTAGAGGATTCAGAATCTCATCGAACCAGGGAGGGCTGCCCAAACACTGTGTCACCAGAGTTGAAATCCGAAAAGGCGAGACAGCACCTCAGGATTTCGCGGTGGGGGTCTCAGCGACGATACATCCATACCGCTGAGGGTGTTATGCTGAAGCCCGTAGAGCTTATGGGCATCGCCCCAGATACGGACAGGACGACCCCCACAGGAACTTAATTTAGTGGGCAAATAGGGCGTCCCCCGACGGGCATAGCACAGGACCTACAAGGCAGGCATATCATACGGGACCCTCAGCACCCCGACTAAGTGATATTTACTTTAGAGGTCGTCCCGCCACATAAGGAAAGATTGCCCTAAAGCGAGAGGGGTAAAGAGAGCAGGAATAAGGGCCCTCCGGTAGTCCTGTGGCAAGTCCTTTCCAGCGTCCTCGTGCCTCGGCAAACGTGGGTCCATGTCCATCCAGCTTCTGGTGGTTCAGAGAGTGCCCAGTATTTTCTTTTCTGTAGAGGTTTCTCTTCTCTCTTTCTTCACTTCCTTGGTCGAACCTCCATCCAGGGATTCGGGAGCAACGAACGCTCTTTGTGGATACGGATTTGGTTTCCCCCCCCAGAGGAGCATCACGGGGCGCCAGTAACGATGATGTGCGGGTGGCGCTGGTTTTAAACAAATTAAATAACCTCCACCCGTCCTTCTGTACTCATTCCTCCTATCGACTCCACCCCCCTACTTCCGTGGCGAAGTAAAGGGGCCATCGCGGGTGGAAGCGACCTCTGTAATTTCCCACCTTCTCATAGGGAATATACCATCACCTCACCTTTGCAGACTGACGCAGTCAGTCTGTGTGTCTACTCTCTGCACGTAACAGGCGTGTGTGGGAGTTTACCACGGCGCGCCAAGGCCACGAGAAGCAGGAGCAGAATTGCGTCCCGTTCTTATCAGCCCGATCTCTGCTCTGACGAGGATTTCTGGCTAGTGCTGATCTGTACCATGGTCCGTCCTTCGAAGGGCCAAGGCCATGGAAAGTCCAACGCCCTGGGCCCGACAACTGGTGGTTCGTCCCGCTCAGTCGGGGGGCCCCGACCTCGCTAAGGGTGAGCTTCAAGCTCCCACAAGGGGATCCTCTTCTCCTTTATGGTCCCTTCACTCAGGCAGGAAAGGGTGGGCCAAGCAGGGACTATCGTGTTTCCCCAAAGCTTGAGATAATCTTTTCTCCGCAGGCCCATGATTCACCTCTATGGTAGGCCCAAAGGGTTCTCAAACGGACTCTCGAGCGGGTTAGACAAGACTTCTTCGGCCGGGATGAACTCTCGGTAAGGCAGTACTTACTAATGTCCGGCAGTGCGAAGACCTGCCAAAACGGACAACGTCACTACGAGGGTCGCAAGAGGCGTGTTCCCCAGGGATCAGTGGCCACAGGTAGGGAAGCCAATTCAGCAAGGTTAAAGGTTGGGGTCGACCAGGGTGGTGACCCATTAAAATCCCCATCCGATCGCGGTCACCGAGCCACATTTTTGGTAGTGGAGGACATATGCATAAACTCGATAGCCAGCGGGCTGTCCCGCTTCGGACTTTCGATGCCACCCTACTGTTTTTGCAGAAGCTCTCAGGCAGATTTGGAGGCCGCGGCACTGGCTGCCCAAGAAGATATCCTTTCGGAGCAGGGAATCCCGTTTCTGTCCGAAACTAGGCAGGAAGTGAACAACTCTCTGTCTGTCTCAATGTTCACAGGAAGACCAACGTCAACCCTATCATGCGCAGGGTGCCAATGGCCTTCTTGACGAGACGCTTATTAATGGGACATTTGAAACAGATGTTGCGGTCGCCTGTGTGCAGCAAACCTCGTGAGTGGGATCGATTCATCCCTGCCGTAACTGTTCGCCTACAGGGAGGTTCACAGGAAAGCCGCAACTTTCCTTCCCTTTCTTCATTCTTTTTTTTTCTTTCCCTTTTTTTTTTCTCCTTTTCATGCACTTTTCTTTTCTTTTTTCCTTCCTTCTTATTTTTTCCATCCCCCGTTCGAAGACTCCAGTATGGCAGCACAGTATACGAAGGGGACCCCCAACTCTTGCAGCAGATGTGACTTCACGACGATCTGGAACCTGCTGTCAAGGAGGAGAGACATATGTGGTCGATCTGGGCAAAAACCGCAACGCTTGACACTGCCACTAGCTCAGCAAAACATTTCAGTCCGGCAAAAACCAATGTACAAGGCACTGTACGAACCGGCGCAGTGTTTTGAACGGTGGTTTGGAGGCCATGTGAATGGGAGGTGTCTGTTCTTCCTTCCAACAAAAGAAGACAAGTTGCAGCTTGCTTAGGCAGGGGCCCCATGCGAGGTCTGCAGTCGGGGTGGTGACGGGGACTATGGATCAACGCGTGCGAGGCAAGGCACGCCTGTATATGGATTGCCAACCCTCCTGAAGGCAAACGAGCGACAACTCAGTTGTCAGGCAGGGATTTCACCGCTGTTCATATTGGAAGAGTGGGCGATGGAGCAACGCCGTGTCGGTGGCCAGGACAACCCCACTCAGACGTACCTCTCGACCGAGGAGGAGTCGTGGGCAGGATGTGATGGCTACTTTGGTAACAACCCCATACTCCTCAGCTCACAGATCAACCACAACTGTGCCAGGTAGTGCCAGGAGTTCCAGGTTTTCCAGGACTGCTGCTCCACAGATCGGCCCCGCCGGCCCCCCTGCACAGAGACTACACTTAGGTGAGATTCCCCCAGACAAGACACCCCCCCATCCCTCCCCATTAGGTGGTCCCCCCGAACCCACTGCCTCCCACCCCCGGGCGACCAGGCGTCCTCCCCCCGGCGGTGCCGGCCAAGATATACAGGATGACGGGTGTCCAAATGCAAAACGAGCGAGTTCTCTACCTCATCCCCCCTCCATCAGGTTAAAGAATGCTGCCCACTGAGTAAATAGCGTTAGCTTTTCGTATCGTGTTGAATACGGTTCCTCCGTTTGCATCTGAACCCCTGTGCCGATGACGACATACAACTTCGCTCAGATGAGTCGGGCAAGAAATTTTTCCACCCTTTTTTCCCAAAGTCGATCTCGCAAAGGGTTACTAGGGCAGAACCCCAGCGCCAGGAGAGGATAAAAACACACCCAAACGGCATTCACGACGCCTGAGGGACAGTTTCCCGTGAAACTGATGCCTATTGGCCTCAAAACTTGGCAGGAGCAAAATATTTCCCACAGATGTCGCGTCATGCACACTTGCTCCTCCCACTCAAATACACCAGATCTGGAACATATTTCATGGATGACGCCTCCCTGCTACTACTGCAGGCTCCGTAGGATTGGAACTCGCCTGGTCTCACGCTTCACCCACACCACCGTCGCCTGTAATACTATTCTTCATTTTCATCTTCTCGTCTGCTCGAAGTTCAGATGATCGGCCCGACCTTCCAACTGTCAGCTGTGGGTATGGCCGTAGGAGATTTCCTTACTGGGGCATCACATCTGGCCGCGGGTTTGATTGCACCTGATGAAGACAAAGGTGGCCACAATTGCGGTTGTCCACAACCCCCTTGTAAACCCAAAGGGAATTGGCGGTCATTCCTGGCACTTTCTACTTCTCTTTTTGCGGATACCTATACCGCCAGTGTTCATCCATGACTTTACTATTTGCGAAGGTTGGCCCTGCCCCCTCACTGACTATGCCGCCCGGGCCGCAACCCGCCCGTTTGGGTAGGGCAGAACGTAATGCCACCCCCCAGCTAAAGCCCCCGCCAAGACGCAGTCCAGCCTACACTGTCAACGCCCAGTCACCTGGTTCACTCCCCGACCCCATCATTTATTTTGTCCTTATGTCCGGCGAACTGATGCATCAGCAGAGGGGCTAGGGGCGTGCTTATACCACGCACAGGGGGCCGGGACTTTCCAAACCCGCATGCAATAAAGTCGAGCAAACCCCCCTCACAGCTGCCGAGACTATGAGATTACCACCGACGATTGAACAAGAGAGTCACCAAGCAGTCGTGTGGGGGCCATCAGGAATGGTTAGAAAATATAATAAACACTTTAAAATTTAACCCCTACGAGAACGGGCCGTGAGTTTGTACTGGAGAGCGATCATCATCCTCACCAGTACCTGACCGGATCCGGCCCAGTCCATAGACCGTCCGTCTCATGGGTTATGGGCAGTGAGACTGCAGAGTCATGCGGTCACTTTTTCGCCATAATCAAGGGTTTCGAGCAATACGGAAGCTGACAATCTCAGCCGAGCTCCGTAGTCCGCACAATGGAGAAAATCATAGGTAGCACACTTACTCACTTTTCCCCTCAACCAGGGTTATAAACCCCTTTTGGATCCCCTTTTGTCTCTGAATCAGGTGTAGTAACAGATTTTCACATCAGTTCGGATTGCTACGTTTATTGTTGGAAGGTTGCTAGAGGTGTGCTAAATGTAGTATATAAGTATCCTCCTGTGTAACTCTATCGTGGAAGGTTTATAATTGATTTAATCGCTACTACTGAGTCGATCACAGAGTGTTGGAGGTTCGGGGCGGGTCCCATTGTTGGGATTATGTGCACATGCGTCAAGGTTCAAAAGGAGCACTGGATATTCTCAGGAGAAACAGCAGCATTTAGAACGGGGGTTTGTCATGAGGCCCTAATGACGGCCTGACCCCTTCTAGTGGTGTGGAATTAAATCATTTATTTAATGTCGTCGTTGTTGTACGTGTAGTCCGTCCCTTAATGTGCCATGTGGTGCTTTAGCACACTTAATTGTCGTTCAGCTTCAGGTTGGGTTTATTTTCTCTCTCCCTCTCCCACTCTCTCAAATTCTCCCACAGCCCGTGCAATTCATCCTGCAAGTTCTCACGGTGTGGCTGGTACCTTTTGCCAGAACTGGCTGACCCTATCGGCCTCTCGACCTGTCTTTTTATTTTATATTAGTCTTTTTTAACCTGCCGCCCGTGCTCATTCCTCTTAGGCTTGAGGTATTCTCACTGTGACTAGCGTGGCAAGTTTTGGCTGCCTTCGTTTAGCAGGTATTCCTCTTCACACGAGCGGAAGATGTCCTCTGTCTGGGAGCTCCTGCTCCGTGGGATCTGTTCTTCACGCACATTCGTCCGAAGGTACGGGTCGGTAACTCTCTCATTCCTACGAGTCCGGCCTTTAGGGAGGGACAAAATCACTGTCATCCTTTTCCGCATCTGCTCTGCTGTCCTCTCGACTGGACAGAGGAAGAGAGGTCGCTTGACCCCCCTTCTGGGTCACATCCATGGTAGCTGGTAAGCATCATTTTCGTGGTTTGTTTTGTTGTCGTTTTTTTTGTTGTTAGCCGGCTAATTTCCTTCTCTTTCTTTTTGCCCAATTTTTATTTCCTTTTGTTTTCCAAAATTATAAAAGAAAAATTGTTTGAGACCCACTTATTCTCTGGTTAATTTTTCAATCTTAAAAACCTGGCCATTCCAAAATTAATATCCCAAAATTCTTTTTCTCCTTTCCAATGCACTGGTGATGCGGGTATCGGTGGGGGAAGAGGGAGAACCCTGGTGATTCAGGGTTGGTACTTGTCTTTCTTGGTCATCGCTCGTCCCGCCCCTGTCATCACAGAATCACCGATCTCCTTACTCTTCCTATTATTCTTTTCTTTCGGCCACCGTCTGTTTTGTGTTGTTTGCAAGGGGAACGCGTGTTTTTATGTTTTTGCAGCGTGGCTGTACGCATGATTAGTCGTTTGGGATGGCGTAGTTGGAAATTGTGTCATTTTGAAATATTGCTAAAACAATCAATGAGGGGGATAATTGTGCCAAATGAATTATTTGCAAATGTGGTGGCAGTTAATCCAGCACTGGTTGCTGTAATAGTATTCATCGGTTCCCTAAGAAAGGAAAAATGTTTGAACGTGAAGTGAGGGAAGGAATAAGAAATAATTTGCTATACGTTGGGTTTAGCCTGTGAAAGTAAACTTCTTTACCTGCTATCGTGTGATGAGACCTTTGTTTCGCGAACATTCCTCAGATGGTTTGTTTATTGTGTTATATGCTCAGGTCTTGTGTTGACTGGTGGCAGTTAATTTTTCAGCAAACCTCCCCTCGCCCCAACAAGGAGGGGCTGTTAGGAATTAAAACTAACAACAGCATATGCCAGACCGTACTGGAACTGCGGGTTTTCCAAGTATCCCCTCTTCTTCGCTTCCAGTTACTTCCGATTCCCCTCCACCCGGGGGAATTCACCCGAAGCTTGCGCTGTTGGGGCCGCGCACTGGTTGAGGAGCACGTGGACTTTGCTGAGGATCCCGACCCCTGTCCGGGACCCGTTCGCGACAACGCATCGTTCCCACGGACCGCGTTCTCATTCTCCCACGGTCCCTTCGACTTCCTATTCCTACAAGCCCCGTGACACCAGTGTGGTTCGCTCTGTGGTCCGTGCAATTTGGGTGTGTGTGTGAGTCAATGGTGTCGCATTGAAAGACACTTCGTTCAAAACCTCGACGACCCCGGTTTGGGGCAACCTGATCGACTCGGTGCCACAGTGGACTGGACCTTTGGGACATGCAGGGTGTGGGGGAACCACATGAAGCCACGGACAGGGACAAGTGTTGCTGGAAAGGCTTTTATATGATTATGTTTATGTTTGTGCGTTGAAATGCTTAGTTTGCGACTAAGGTAAAGTCCGGTGTGTTGAAATGCTTCATTTGTGTAAGTCGTGGTGGGATTGAAGAAAGAAATGCCTGCTTGTAAGTTGTGTGCGTGTTGTTGTGTTGGAGCCTGCTTATTAGTGACTATGTGTGTGGTAGGTGTGAAAAAAATGGGGGTTGTATCGTAATCTTTCTTTTTGGTCTCAGCGGGGCGTGTGAGTTCAGTTCCACTCCCTTTTTCACCTCCCTTTCACAAAAAAAAAACCGCTCCTGTCCGGGCAGACCTCCAGGGGTCGGTCGTGACATAGCTGTCAATGTACTGTTTTTAGACAGCTTTCTGCTTTCTTTCCATCATTCTCATTTTAGTCATAACCAATATCCGCTGGTACCCCCTTTATGACACGTGATAAGGTTTTACCTGGGACGCACACCCTCGATTGGCGGCTCTAACCCCTGGCATAGTTGTCGCCTGGTTCCTCTCACCTCTGCAGAGGAGTTTCCATCCATCCCCCCCCCGCGCTGAACGGCCAGCTGACGAGGAGTTGGCCTGGTGACATACGGCCTTTGACTTGACCTTACACACTATGGTGTGATGACTGCACGGTGAAGGGGGAGCAGCAAGGTGTGTGTGTGTGCTGAGTTGTCTTGAAAAGTAAATCAGACTTTTGATTCTCAGCCTTGAAAATAACCTGCAGAGTCTTCCTTAAGACGATGTTTCGAAAAAAAAGGGGGAATTTCTTTTGCGTGAACTGAAAGAACAAAAGATTTGTAAGTGAATGCTCATGCTGGGACAGTGACTTCTATAGATCGATCTCCGAGGGAGAGGCTCCTTGTGTGTGTGTGTGTGTGTGTGTGTGTGTGTGTGTGTGTGTGTGTGTGTGTGTGTTCCTGTTATGAAGTTGATCAGCTGCAACTGGACTTTTGCCCTAGAAATTTGCCATTGACTGTAAAGGAATCCTGCTCTAGGATTTCGGAAGTGTCCCCCAAGATTAGTCCATCCTTTCTTACTCTTCTCCAGAGATGAGAGTTTCATGAACTGAAGATCTTTCAGATAAAAAACTGTTTTCTTTTTCTT
>CM031606.1:81814314-81830967 GCA_018398815.1 Conus ventricosus | reverse complement strand
TAAGCTGTGTGTGTTTTCTACGTGTAGACAGATCCAGGAGGCCATGGTGTGTTTGTGTTACCACTTCCCTCTGCCCTCTGTCCCTTTCTCTATCTGTGGATGTGGCTGCAGAACACCGGGACAAGCACAAGAGAAGAAAATGCTAAAAATGCTAAATTCACGGGTCACCTTTCAGCGGAAAGTGCAAGCAAACCAAGCGATACATACCTATGCTGCTTTAGTAGAAACAAACCAAAGAGGGACTATGCATCCTCTATGACTGGCTCCACCACAGTCCAGCATGGGTATAGAACTTCAGTCCACTAGTACCCACAACGCTTGCCATCTGGCACACACTGAAAAAGGCACATACTTCGAGTGATGTGGGTGGAGTGTAAGGTCATTTTGTTTCAGAGAATTGAACATTAATGATTTCATGTACAGTCCCTTCTTGCTTGTATTCTGACTGTTGCATAACCTTAATTTCTTGTTTTTGAGATAATAAAGTAGTTTTGACAGACCACACACACACACACACACACGCACACACGCACGCACGCACGCACGCACGCACGCACGCACGCGCACCACAAACACACACACACACACCACACACACACACACACACACACACACACACACACACACACACACACACACGTGCGCACTCATACATGCATAGAAAAGAAACACGCACAAACGCACGTTCACATACACGCGCGTGCGCGCACCACACAGACCATCTTTAGGTCAGATGGCTAGACTGGAGGATGAGTTAAACAGAAAACAACGAGGTGTCATCTCAGAACTGGGTGTCCTAACAGGTTCCTAATAAGGGAAATTCTGTGTGGAAAATGCCAAAGGCTACACAATCATGTAGTCCGCCATGAAATGTCAAGGAAACGTCCTAGATGCTTTCTATTGCCCCGACTGCCTAAAGCTAAAACGTCTAGCAAATGTCAAGAACGGAAACAAAAAAAATCACCACACATCAGCTACTAAATATGACATTTTAAATCAGCGTTCCAAAGTCTTTATTTTTAAACTTCGTTTTTTAAAAGAATAGTATGTGTGTTCAGTAAATACAGGTTAGCAAACTGACTTAAAATGGTAAGAAAATGCCCGTCACATAGAACAGCACTTGCGGAGAAAGTTAACGGTTATCATTCCCCCATTGCCAGCTGAAATGTTATACTGAATTTAGCAACCATAGGCCAAGGTTACCAAGGTCAAATCTATAGGGTCGCCAACAACATGCTTACGTATGTGTTATGCAGAAATGCATATATAATATATATATATATATATATATATTATATATATATATATATATATATATGTATGTATGTATATATTTGTTAAAATAAGTATTAAAAAGGAATATTATAATACTCTACAAATTTGTTTCAAGCTGGGTGGCTATCTTCAGGATGATATTTGGGTTGCCCACCGCCGGTGTTATATAACGTGTGGGGCCCGATTGCAGCTGTTTTCACGTGTGGGTTGGTTGCACGTGTTTTTTTTTTTTTTTAAGGTTTTCAGGTTGTTGTTTGGGGTGTGTTCACTAACAACGATTTCCATTTGTGCCTGCAGTTGTTTACTATTTCTGTTTTAGTGTTTAAAGTTGCTAAGTGTGGTTTACATAGTATCAGCCATTTTTCAGTTAAACATAGGTTGCATCTGTTTTAAATGTTGCTGTATGGTGATGCCCTTTGTATGATTTTCCAGGATATATTGTAGTTTATTTTTGCGTCTTTAAGTTTCCATATGTATTTGCTCAATTCTGTTTGATATTTGTATTTTTCTTTATTAAATGACTGTTTGTGGTTTGCATATCTGGTTTTGAAGTGGTTTTCAGTAATCCCTATGTGTGTTCTTTTTCATTTTTGATGTCACATTCTTATAAAGGCATTTGTTGCTTAGGGGGCACTGCTCTTTTTTGATGCAATTGCAAGATTTCCTTTCTTCACCCTTCTTTGCTGTGTTGATTTTCGTTTTGTTGGATGCATCAATTAGGTTTTTGAGGTTGGGCATACATGAGTATGATAGTTTGACGGTGTTTTTGTTGAATATTTTTGACAGTTTGTGTTCTTTTGGGGAATGAAGTTGTTAAGATTTTAAAGAATCCTTTCCCTATGTTTGTTTTGAGTTTCCCGTCGTGTGGAGGGTTGAACCATATGATTTTTCTTTTCCTGTTTTTCTTACTTTTATTTGTGTTCTTATCTGGGTTGTATTGTAGTTTATAATTGTACCCACTTTTTTGCAGTGCTTCTTGGTATTTCTACTGCTGCGTTGTTGAATACTCTTTCATTGCATGACAGATTTGATAGTCTCTTGTTTATTCCATTGGGTATGGTCTTTAGTACAGATGGTGGATGGTTACTTTTGATGTTTACATAGATAGGTGTGTCATTAGGTTTTTTGTATGGTTTTATATATGTGGTTGTTTAGGTCAAGTGTTATGTCTAAGTAGTTCACTACCTTTTTGTTTGCTTCACACGCCCACACACGAATCTATATAACACTGGTGGCGGGCCCAGATTATACATACCCTGAGGAGAGCACTTGCTCGAAACACGTTTGTAGGGTGTTTTTTACTCTATTTTAAAATCCTATTTTAAACTATATATATATATATATATATATATATATATATATATATAGAGAGAGAGAGAGGAGAGAGAGAGAGAGAGAGAGAGATCAATGTAGTTGCACAGCTAAAACGATTCTAAAAGCGCTCAACCCTTGGGGAGCAACATTTGTTAAAATAAGTATTAAAAAGGAATATTAAAATACTCTACAAATTTGTTTCAAGCTGGGTGGCTATCTTCAGGATGATATTTGGGTTGCCCACCGCCGGTGTTATATAACGTGTGGGGCCCGATTGCAGCTGTTTTCACGTGTGGGTTGGTTGCACGTGTTGTTGTTTTTTTTTTAAGGTTTTCAGGTTGTTGTTTGGGGTGTGGTTCACTATCAACGATTTCCATTTGTGCCTGCAGTTGTTTACTATTTCTGTTTTAGTGTTTAAAGTTGCTAAGTGTGGTTTACATAGTATCAGCCATTTTTCAGTTAAACATAGGTTGCATCTTTTGAAATGTTGCTGTATGGTGATCCCCTTTGTATGATTTTCCAGGATATATTGTAGTTTATTTTTGCGTCTTAATTCCTCCTCACGTTGAGCACTGTGGCCTGAAGGATTTTAAAATGGAGGAAATCATTTTTTGGCAGTCAACAAAAAAACATACCATTTTCTAACCCGCAATTCTACATTAAAAAAATTAATAGAACAAACCGAAAAGTTCGTACGCAATATGAGATGGAAAGCATTCTTCTTTCTGAATCCAAACGCAAAAAAAGATGATACAAACACCTACGATTTCAAATCGTGGCGATCACCACCAGCCATAGACGAAAAGAAATCTTTTGAGGATAAAATGAAAAGAATGATATTGAATTCAAAAAATCTAACAACGATTTCCAAACAACATTAAAAAACCAAATAAAACAAATACAAAATGACAAAAAGATATTTGTGAAGGCTGATAAAACTAGTAATTACTACAAAATGGAACCAAAGGACTACTCCCAACTCCTTGACAAAAACATTCAGAAAAACTACAAAAAAGCCGACAAAAGTATACATGACAGTATCCGCACTAAAGAAAAAGAACTTGCACATCGCATAGACTAAGTGACAGGGTAGAAGCGACAGCAACAAAAGAAGCCTTTATAACACTCAAAGACCACAAACCTAACTTCCACAACGACCCAACATGTAGGCTAATAAATCCATTGAATCCGAACTAGGCAAAATAAGTAAGAAAATTCTAGAAAAAATAATAAAGAACGTAAAATCAAACTCTGAATACAACCTCTGGAAGAACACATACGAAGTTATTCAATGGTTAAAAAAACTCAACAAACAAAGCAATACAGTATTCATTATATTCGACATAGTAGACTTTTACCCATCCATAGATGAGGAACTACTCACCAAAGCTCTGAAATTTGCTAATAACCACACAGACATAACAGGGTCAGAAATGGAAATCATTCTCCACACCAAGAAAACGCTACTGTACAGCAAAAATGTAACTTGGATCAAGAAAACGAATAGAAACTCAACATTTGACGTAACCATGGGATCATATGATGGTGCAGAAACATGTGAACTGGTCGGACTGTTCATGCTATCCAACATCAAGAAACAACTCGGAAAACAAGTTGGACTATACAGAGACGACGGCCTTGCTGCACTAACCAACAATCCAAGATCCATCGAAAACAAGAAAAAAGAACTATGCATCTTAGGAAAAAAAATACACTTTAGGTTTTTGCACATTGTATATGTTACTGACAAAACTTGGGACCAAAATAAGAAAAGGGGTATAAACTATATCAGTAATTGTGAGGGATTCTACCTTGTGAGGGATCCGTGTTTGTTATGGTTGTCCTTATTTAAGATCTATTGTGGACAGACAAGTTTAGAATGGAATGCATTTGAAGCAAGACAACATGGGTCAACAGCACATATTCTAAGTCTCACTGGAAGCCATACAGCTATACTAACACTCTCATCCATCCTACAGATACTACAAAATGAACCATACCACCACCACAATTGCATCTACACTCACATCCATTTACATTCTATGGACAAATAACAACTAGCACACATAAGCTAAGTCTTATAACAATATCACAAAAGATTATTTTTAAACGTCAATACTTTAAAGCTCAAACTAACTTGTGACATTGTAAGATATATTACAATGGCAAAAACTTAAGAATTACACACATAACTATGATAAGTGGAGGACGTTATGTATTGATCCACATACACGTGGGCAAACGTTGTTGGTAGCATTGTACGCTTTCACTTACCAAGGACAGTATGGGTGTCGTTGAAGTTAATATTTCATGGATACTAGAGAATTACTATATTTCAATGCGCTGATGCATAATCCGCGTTTTCTTGCTTCTCTGTGTCTCTGTTTGTTTCTGTTTGGGGTGGCTGCACACCTTTTTTTTTAAAGTGAAAATCGATGGCAACATGTTATGACGAGGACTGAACATGTCACATGTCTTTGAGGTTTACTTCTTTTTCTTCAACGTTCCTGACATTTGCAATATGTTGTAGCCCAGGGCAATCGCCACAATACACCGCGTCTGCGAGAGAGAGAGAAAGAGAGAGAGAGAGAGAGAGAGAGAGAGGAGAGAGAGAGAGAGAGAGAGAGAGAGAGTATGTGTGTGAGTGCACGCGCGCGTGGTGTGTGTGTGTGTGTGTGTGTGTGTGTGTGTGTGTGTGTGTGTGTGTGTGTGTGTGCGTGCGTGCGTGCGTGCGTGCATGCGTGCGTGTGTGTCTCGACATTTCGAGAAGGGCCGCGCCGCAGCTTTTAGTATTTGCCAAGCAGCATTTTGCGTGTTACGTGCTTGTTATGACAACCAGTTATTTGGTAACACGTCATTTCTTTTCTTTTCAACCTTCTACCACTCCAGCGAACAGACCCTGGAGGCAGTTTGCGCATGACAGGAACTAGTGGCATTGTGGCCACCCTTTATTACGGGCAGTCTGTTAACAAGATGATTAGAGAGAAAAATGTTTTGCCGTCTTCAATTCTCAGTGAGGACGTCGTTGCTGTTCTTTGTTTTGTACAACAACTGTCTTTGTCTTCAATGCCATAAAGTATTTTTCTTCGTAAATCCTTTGAATCAAATGTCGCCGAACATGATGTGTCACAGTGGGGCAGCATCCTTACTCTCTTTTTTTTTCGGCATTCAGTGTGTGCGTGTGTGTGTGTGTGTGTGTGTGTGTGTGTGTGTGTGTGTGTGTGTGTGTGTGTGTGTGTGTGTGTGTGTGTTTTATGGTGGGTGGTGGTGGTGGTGGTGGTGGTGTGTGTGTGTGTGTGTGTGTGTGTGTGTGAGAGAGAGAGAGAGAGAGAGAGAGGAGAGAGAAGAGAGAGGAGAGAGAGAGAGAGAGAGAGAGAGAGAGATAATTTTCAGTACAGTTAAGATGTGATTTGTTTTATTATCATAATTTCTGATTTTATACTATCTTTTGAACAATGGATGGCTTTCTTCCAATACAGACTTAGCTTGTACTGATCAACAACACCATCCTCCCGACCAAGGAATGGTTTCCTTCAGATACAGATCTCTCTTCTGTGATACGAGCACTTTCCAACAACCATCCCCTCTCCCTTTCAGGTGGCACGTTTCTCTTCCACAGGTCAGAAACTGCCCTTTTGTTTGGACAAGCGTTGGCCTTTTTCTCGTACACATTTTCCCTCCAGAGGTCTAATGCCATCTTTTTTCTGGACTATGGGTCGGATTTCATCAGATAAAACACACTGACTTTCCTTTGTGTAAGCATTAGCTTTCTTCAGACACCCCACTTCCTTTCAACAGGTCCGAACATTTTCTTGTTTGAGCCAATGTTGACTTCTTTCAGGGAAACACTCCTCCTACACCCGTTAAATATTTGGCCTTTCTTTCGACCGAGGGCTGGATTTCAGTCAGGCGTTTATTCCTGTTGCACAGGACCAAGGGCTGGCCCTTTTTTCATTCAGAAACTTATTTTATCACAGGTCATGGGCATCTTCCTTCAAACAAGGCGTTGCTATCATCTGTTTGTGGCCCAAGCTTTGACTGTCTTGAAAGGGACACTTTGGACCAAGCGTTGGTGTCTGTCAGCTTTTGAAGGAAAAGATCTCTAAGAGTTCGTTTTTTTGCCTTCTCCCAGAAAGTCATGAAAAGGGTCTTTTGTTAGAAAAATTCACTGAGTGCATGAGTAAATAACAAAAAGTGCCTAGCTTATCGCTCTGAGCATGGTTTTTGTGTTGGGGGACAGCTGGCAGCGGTTGGAAACGTTGTCCAGGCGTTTTAAGGGCAAAGCCAAAAGGGTTTTTTTCCTTGATAGACAGGAAGGAACAATCAAAACAAATGAAAGATGTGAAGTTAAAGCCACAACTGCTTTACAATAGACATATTAATCTCCGGTCAGACGCTATGAAATATGAAAAGAAGGAATGGGGGATATAAATCAGAAATAAAAGCTTATGATAACAAACACCAGAGTATTTTTTCCGGAAATGTCCCTCCCAATTTTAGGGAAAAAACATGAATGTACCAGACATCAGATTTACAAATACACTTTACATATAGACAGTACGTACCCAGGGCGCGTAACCAGAAAGGCTCAACACACACACACAACACAACACACACAACACACACCACACACACCACAACACACAACACACACACACACACACAAAAAGCAAAATTTTCTAAATGCTGATATTACTTCTCTGGAATTACACTCTGCTATTTCTTCATTGTTCTAATAAAAAACGTCTGTGTTTAGTTTCCTTTCTAATAATGTTAAAACATATACCAAAAAATTTTGTTTTATTTCTACATGAAATTTTTAAAATAAATGTTGGATTGAAGGGAACATACCTTCCATATGGAGAGACTAAATTTATTGTTCCCATTTTAAAGAAGGGAAAATCAATGACAAACACAAATAGCTATCGACCAATAGCTCTTACATCTCATGTCTGTAAACTAATGGAGATAATTGTTTCAACAGATTGACATACTATTGTGAAAAAAAACTGGCATTATCCCCGCAAACCAGGCCGGTTTTAGAAAGGGCAGGTCTAACGATTGATCATCTTGTAAAGCTCATTACGCAAATTAAACACCAGTTGCTAGAAGACAAAACGTTCTCGCCACATTTTTCGATATCAACAAGGCATTTGATCAAGTTTTTGGCATGATAGGCTTTTATATAAATTAAAAACTATAGGTCTCTCTGGTCATTTTTATAAATTTGTTAAAACATTCCTGACCAACAGAAGTATTCAGACAAGAATGGGTCATACTTATTCATCCAAAAGATTACTAGATATGGGTACCCTCAAGGCTCTGGGGATCGCCCCTCTTCTCTTTAATATTTTAACTAATGATTTACCTAAAACATTTAAAAAAAAAAACTTTAACTTGATTAAATTTGCGGATGACATCTGCTTATGGTTAAACGCCACATTGAAAAAGAACACATCAAAAGATCTGTTAATTACATTAGAAGAATATATCAAAAAGAGTTAGACAACATTGCGAACTTCATGTCTGATAATGGCTTATGTCGTCGGCTGAAAAATCCCGTATAATTTTATTTGATGCAGGGGGGTCTGCTCACAATACTCCTAACTTCAAAGTACATAATACCACATTGAGCTACACTTCTGAGATTAAATTCCTTGGTGTGCATTTATGTCAAATCTTTTTTGGAATTTTCATTGGAACACATAATAAATCAAGCGAGAAAATCTCTTAATCTGCTCAAAGTTATAAGAAAACAAAGTTGGGGCCAGGAAACAAAAAGTTTAATACATCTTCTTCGGCTTTAGTTAGACCCAAAATTGTCATATGCACAAGAGGTCTTTTTTAGTGCTCCTAAGTACTTATTTTAAAAAAAAATCAAAGTATAGACTCTAAAGGCATTCAGATTAGCCCTTGGTGTTCCATTTCATGCTTCAGCTTTAGGGAAAATACCATGAAGCTGGTGTCTTACCTCTTCATGACCATGTGAACTAGCCTGCCCCTAAGTACATTCTTCGCTGCTCAACTATTCAAAGTGCTAACCAAACGGAACCCGGATATGAGGTCTGAGTAGACTTTCCTAAACGTGCTAAAAAATTCGAGCCAAATAAAGCGATACTCACATATTCTTCTCACTTGTTGACAAATTCAGGTATCAATCATAAAAAGCTTGCTGTGCGTTTTCCCGTAAGTCCCGTTCCAAACGGGAGCTCTTTAAACCAAAATTTGATTATAACTATACTACTATATCAAAAATGTAACATTAATATCTAGCTTGCGAAGCAAAATCACATATCTGTGATTGTTATCGTTTAACTTTGTAAAAGTCTATACCGATGGGTCTCTATTAAAAAAATAATGCTGGTTGTGGCTTTGTCATTCCCTTTTTAAAAATTGAGAAGTCCTTTCATCTTGGGGCAAATCTGTCTATTTTTACAAACCCAACTTATAGCCATATTAATGCCGTGAGTACATAAATGATTTATCATTGGACTGTTATGGTATTCTCTTCTGTGTAGATTCTAAGTCAGTTCTTCAAGCTTTAGAATCTACAAATTCAAAAAAAACCGTGCTGAAATCATATCAGAAATTAAAATACTTATTCACAACCTTATGTCAAGAGGTATAATAGTAATTTTTGTTGGGTTCCTTCTCAATGCTTCATATCGGAAATGAGTGGGCTGACAGGATTGCTCGAGCAGGTGCAAACAATTCTGACAATACGGCGACCCATTCATATTCCCCTTTACTTACATGAAGGATATTCTCTCTTACAAGAGCCTCTTTTGAAAAAATTTTAGGAATACTACAAAAAAAGTGTTTCTCCACGAATACACAAACCCGACACTTCTATACTTTGTTGTACGAGCTCCGAGCAAGTTCTTTTAAAAAGGGCTTCCTCAGTAAATCCAGTAAACTGTAATACAAACATAGGATTATATCCAAGACACAGTAAACAAATTGTCTCCTTATTTTTTCGGTTAAAAATAAATGCATTCAGACAAAATATGTCAAGAATATTCGATGTGCTTGCGGCGCCCTTGATAATTGTATACTTTTGCCCCCACTTTGAATCCGATTTGTCAGAATTTAGAAAGGTGCTTCAAAGTGCATATTCCAGGATACCATATCTCTCTTAAATTTTGTACGAATTCTTATGTTAAGCCCAGTTGGGTCAATCCTGTAATTGTTGTTCATGATCTTATTTGTACAGTTGTTTGTTTTTACTTTTGATGCCTTTTTTTTTTTTTTTTTTTTTTTTTTTTTTTACAGTTTAATTTCTTACTTAGAGTTTTTTCCTCATCCACATACACGCACACGCACGCACGCGGGCGCGCACTCACGTACGCACGCTGCACGCACACACGTACGCACGCTGCACGCACACACTCAAACACACCACACACCACACACCCCACACACACACACACACACACACACACACACACACACACACCACACACAACACACACACACTCACTCACACACACACACACCCCAACCACACACACACACACACACACACACACACACACACACACACACACACACACACACACACACACACACACACACACAACACACTCAAACACACACACCTTGTCTAATATCACATCTAGTGAAAAGACGTTAAATTGAAGAACAACAACAACAACAACAAACCCAAAACCACACACACACACACACACACACACACACACACACAACACCACACACACACACCCACACACACACACACACACACACACACGCCCACCCACGCCATACCAACTCTCTCTCTCGTCTCTTTCTCTCTCTCTCTCTTCTCTCTCTCTTCTCTCCCCTCTCTCTCTCTCTCCCCTATCTCTCTCCTCTCCTCTCCTCTCTTTTCTGACCTGAAGTTTTGCGTATGCGGAGTGTGTTCCTTGCATGAAGCAGACCGTGCTCACGGTCCTCCTAAAATGTCTTTGCATAAAGAACAGACATGTCGTTCCAACCGCTCACATAATAGAGAAACAACATCATCTTCAACAACTACAAAATCAACAGCAACAACAACAACAACAACAACAACAACACAACAAAGGAGGGAAATGTTAATCCCGTGCTGAAAACACATATTGTGGCCTTCAGTGCCTTTGTTTTTCTCTCATTCTATGTCATCCTGGTGGGTTTGCTCCCCTCTCTCATTTCCCTATCCCACCCCCAAACACATCCAACAACGCCGGCCATGACCCCAACACTGGTAGTCCAGGAGGGATATATGGTCACAGGTGTATTTCTTAATAGGGTGTTGACATGATCTTAACATTTTGTGAGAAAATTGTTACGGATGGATATTACAGTAGAACTTTGACGGAATGATTGTTCCGTAATAAATATACTGATGCGACATTATAAAATGATCCTTGGAATGACTGATTAAGCACCAAGTTTCTATAATACCACATTTAAAATAAAATAAATGTCACCAAGGTTAATGGCATAGGCAAACTGGCACAAATCCAAGCAAAACGTTGGATGTTAATTTTGGGGTCAAGCTTGTTAACGATCAAACTTTCGTGTACGATGTATTGCTTCTCCTGCCATCTATGAGACGAAAGCAACCTAAAATCACTGGCTTTTTTTTCCTTTTAAAATTAACACAACATTGAAAAAAACATTGTTTAAATTGTCTATGTACTAAACAGCTTGCCTTCATGCTTCACAGAACTATTTCAAGTGAAAGTTCACGAAGGCACTGAAGATCAAGCATGCGGCATTGATTTTTGAACTAGCCGGAACCACATATTCTGCACTACAGGTAAAATAAGATGTCTTCTTCTTCTTGAACAATTATCTTAGAATTCTACCAGCAGTTTGAGACTGCGTATCTGCCGGTTCAAGAATCTGAATCACCCTCATAATAAAAGATCTTAATTACAGTGCGATCACTGTGATGTCCCTGTTGAATTCTGTTTTCTTTTTGAGCGCCCGGTATTTGTAAAAACACGACGAAAGCCATGCCTATCAAGGATTTTCTGCACAAACACCACATATACTGAAATATAATTGATAGTATTCACAACAAGAAAAAAAATAACCGTTTTATTGGTCGCTTTATCCCTTTATATAAAGGTTTTGATAAAAGTAATTTTGATTTCTGAATGTCATCTTAACTTTTGAAGATATGGCTAAAACGAAATGCGCATAAATACATCCTCAGTTAGACCGTTATTGTCCTAGGAAGACTGTTGTTATACCGTTCTTCCCCAGAGCTTTCGTTCCTGTTTCCGGTTTGATTTGTTTATCTGCATGTTTATCTATTTATCTATTTATTAGGGGTTATTTTTTTTTAAATCAATATGTCGTACGCAATGCATTGTACACGTTGCAGAACCAACCAGAGTAAAAATTGTGTGAAATTCAATGATATGTATTTAACGTAGAAACACAGCGGCACTGAAATCAGTAATATATGACATGTGAAGACTCTCTTCACGTGGCCGTCTCTCTCTCTCTCTCTCTCTCTCTCTCTCTCTCTCTCTCTCTCTCTCTCCTCTCTCTCTCTCTCTCTCTCTCTCATTGCTGTGTGTGTGTGTGTGTGCGCGCGCGCGCGCGCGTGTGTGTGTGTGTGTGTGTGTGTGTGTGTGTGTGTGTGTGTGGCGTGCGTGCGTGCGTGTGTGTGTGTGTGTGTGTGTGTGTGTGTGTGTGTGTGTGTGTGTGTGTGTGTGTGTGTGTGCGTGTGTGTGTGTGTGTGTGTGGTGCATGCGCAAGCGTGTGTGTGTGTGTGTGTGTGTGTGTGTGTGTGTGTGTGTGTGTGTGTGTGTGTGTGTGTGTGTGTGTGTGGTGCGTGCGCAAGTGTGCGTGTGCATAAAATTTCATGTCTTCTTGTATGTATTCTTCTACATACAAGATCTCGCCTTTTATTGGGCCTTCAGACATTACGGCGGAAAAAGTACACTCATTCATAGGTAAATAAAACTAGCTAAAATATTGCCAAGTACAGAGAACAACAGTAAAAATACATACATCGATTTCGATCTCGTTTGGCTTTTTATTTCGCAATTTAAACTCTTTTCAACACTGTAAATTAAAAGAATAAAAAAAAGAAGCATATGAAGAAGAAACAAGGAGATTGAGCAAACGAGAAAAAAGGATGACAAATAGGAAGAAAGAATGAAAGAAAGAATAGAAGGAAGGAAAGAAAGAACAAAAAAAAGCAAGGCGGAACTAATGAAACTAATACACATTTGATTTAATCTCAGATTTTCTGCTATCTTCCCCTTACAAAGTTTAGCATTTTTCTTCTTTTTTTCATATCAATGTTGATAACGTATTTCCGTCGATGTGTTTACTATTGTACAATTTTCCGTCACAGAGGACACCATAAGCTATTGCTTTTGCTGCTTCAGTTCAATAGTTTATGTACACATCACTGATCAATAAAAAAAAAATGCTTAAAAAACAAACTAATACACATATGCTTTTATTCTGTCTCCAATATAGACGAATGCAACAGTGATCTTTATTTGGCACAATATATACATTTCTTATTTTAGGGTTATGTACAATTCAATACCCACATACAATCAACATGGCACACAATTCATTCATAATCGTTTAGTCACACTTTTTGAACAAATCTGTCTTAAGAGACAGCTGTGTAGCGCATCATTGGTGTAGGTAATAATCAGTCCCTTTAAAAGAAGCCGAACTTCACTGTACCATTGGTAGCTAAGGAAGACAGTCTAGGACAGGCGAATTCCGCCGCTGGTGATGTAGGTAGCCGAATCCACAGCATGCGAGGAAAAACAACAACAGTGTATTCTAAATGCTCCCAACCCACCCCTCTTTTTTCTTTATTCTTCTCTCACTTTTTTTCCTCTAAGTGTGTTGATTTGTTTTGATCCTGATTTTACGTGCCGTAATCACTATTCTCCTGAGGCCACTCCCCAGTGGGTGAGAAAGGGCACGAGTCCAGTCTCATCCCCAGTGGAAGAAATCCAGATCAATAACCCCCTGTATCCATTCGTTGGTGGGTGATTTGGGAACAGGGTTGTTGTTAAGGTCCAGAATCCCTCTTCCTCAAAATTACGTGCAATGTGTTTTGTCGTTCATATGGGAGTTCTTTGGAACACTGAGATCATTCCGGATTACGTCCCGTTTGGGTGAGTTTTGGCTCATGCCTTTACCCGCCAGCCAGGGAGTAATATGGGGAGAGCGATGACCGCAAGTCTACATACTAAGCGATAATACGCCACGTTCTTCACATAACATGAAGGATATCACCAGCCTTCATGTTTTGTTTGCTGATATTCTTGAAGCTTAAGGCTGGTCTGTTGCAGAGTTAAATGCCTGCTGTCCTCCCTCCGTAGCGTGCATCTGTGTCGATCCTGCCATCATCAGTTCTAGGGACATAGCCAGACCAGAGAAGGCATTGTTATGAAGGGCGATGAAGATGACTGGCTGTCGATCCTCCCACGTGTTGTCTTCTTACTTCTGAACACAGTGCAACTGAAAATGTCAAGGCATTGCTACATATGCACGTACTTTGTCCATGTATTCACTTTCTGATAATTGAGTGCTTTACGCATAGAACATGCTCAGATCTCAAATATTGCAGTTTACATTATGCACACTGTCTACAGATAGAAAACTACACCACTCTTGACATCTTTTATCTATTTTAACGTTTAAAGATAAATCTGCCGATGAGCTGATCTTCATAGGCTTGGCCGATATGAATTGAAATCTTTCCTTAAACAACTAGCCTACACACATAGGTCATTCTCTACGTCGTTAACAGAAATACTTACGAATCGTTATCGCTTTCATTAAGAGCGATACCTTCTAACCCCCCTTAATTTCTGACCACCGATTATTTTCTCGGTCACATCAGACATTGTGTCTGGCGGAACCGCTTCCCACTTTTCCCTTGCCACGTTTTCAGACTGTTCAATGGTGTCACTTAGCGGGCAGCCCAGCCTTTAACGAGCGCTACTGAGTGGTCTAGACGAAGGACGGGACGGCAGTTCACGGCCGAAAACGATGAGACGATAGGCAGGGTGAGGACAGCAGACATTAGCCAGAGTACTCTATCAAAGCAGCTAATCTTTACTGACGTGAAAGCAACTGGTCTGGACGTTTTGGGATGGCCGAACCTCGAGAAGATATAGTTTTTATACGATTGGTTTAAACTGCTTTGTTGTACATTCTGTTCTTCCAGTGTTTAAGACTGTACTGGCCTGCTTCCGGGTCTAGTGCCCACTCTCAGCTCTCCTTGGTGTTCTTCTTTGTGGTGAAAAGAAGAACAGATAAGGGAAGAAGGAGGTCTGTTATAAAAATAAACTAATTTTCCGTTGTTTTCTCTAAATGACTTAGAAAGAAAATATTCAAAAACAAATTCATAGTTGTGGGTATTCATACTATTTTAGCTTCCATCGGGGTAAACATCTAACATTACCTGCCTTCAGCAGCCATTTCTTTCAGATTGATCAGTTTTGTTTTAACTATTTTCCTTTCAACTAAAATATGGTTTTATCTGCAAGGCTACGTCAACTATCCTTTAGTTTCATTAAAATTCATTTAGTTTGGGTGAAAATAGGGTTAGATCGAAGAGCTAGCATCATCTTGTAGTCTAGCCGATCTCTGCCTGATTAGATCTGTACAGGCCCATAGTCATCTCATTTCATAGCAACAACAACTTTATTTTAGGCCTAATCACGTCAAGTCCATTCGATTGATAGAATCAGAGATTGTGTCGGGACAGAAAGACTTCAGTTACCTATGTTAGGGTCTGAGATGTGTTCGTTAACTTTGAGAGGTTATATGATGGCAATAAACATACTCTACATAAAATCCAGTTTCAACTTAAACAGGTACCCGCTACTTACTCGTGATTTTCGTTTACAGCGTCACTTTGTCGTTCACCAGAAAATAAAAATCGCGTTTAGAGGGCAGCATTTTGCAGATATAATCACGAAAGTAAAGAAGTAAGTAAATGCTGTATGTCAAATGTGATATCAATATTCCATCAAATATCAGTTATCTTCCTCCACACCACTATTGTATCTTACTCTCCTTCAATCCAACAATTTTGTCTTTATTTGAAACAAGCAGCTTTTCTTAAAACTGCTTTGTTTTTATCTTCTTTCAAACCAACAATTGTCTTATTCCAGTTTACCAGTTATGTTTTCTGTTAGACCAACAGTCTCTATTCCTTTGGACTAACAGCCTACAGTCCATCATATCAACAGTTATCTTCCTTGAGCCCCATCCCTATCCCGCCCTCCCTTCTTCCCACTATCCTACCCATCTCCCCCTTCATTTCACCTTGAGAAATCAACATTCAAACGAAAACGAGTTAAAACAACAACAAAGCCAATGAAAGCAAAAGTCCAGACCAAACCGCCAACTATTTCACCTCTTTTTCTTTCAAGACAATATCCTTCTCCAGACCAACAATTTGCTTTCTCGATTTTATTTGAAACAGTCGGATGGGATACCCCCTCAATTTCCCTCCATTCTTTATGTCAGAAGAATGGCTACCCTGATGCCGCGTGGCCTGGCCTTTAACGATAATAACACGGTCTGCGGGAGTACAGGATGGCACCTTGCAGGGTCTGGCACTGTCTGTGGACCATTAGTGTCGGCTGTCCCTCGGGTCCTGGAAATATGTGGGGTGAAGGTCCTCGCTTGATAGGGACGTAGCGCTGTAGTCTGTTGTACAGCTCAGGAAACAAGAAGTCTGCGGATTTAAGGCCAATGGAATTTCATTGATAGGACAGAATGATTGAAATGGAGATGATCATTATTATGCTAGGGCGATTTTCACGCAAAGAAAATGGCCAGGCGTTTGAAAGCAGGCTATGCGTATATAGGTCTGGCTGGATTTCCCTGCAGCCTTGATGTGTTGTACTTCGCTGGCTGGGCTATACCTAATATGAACTTAACGCTAACATTGATTTGGGGATGCCGGGGTTTCATCAGACCAGGTCGGATCGAACGGGTGAGTTATGTGCGATGTGTGGTCCAAACTCATGCTGATATTCTCCTCGTTTTGGTAAGAATGAACACACCACTGACAATTTTTTCTGAGACATA
>CM031606.1:81806814-81809314 GCA_018398815.1 Conus ventricosus | reverse complement strand
ACACTGCAAGTGTTTACTTAGACCAAGGGCCAACACGGTACAAACCACCTGATAGGTTGAAGCCTTCCATCAGGTGAGGTGCTCGCCCCTCAGGCCAAGCAGAACCTGAATGGTCATCGAGACTCACCGTCTCCTTCAGCCCACTGGAGAACCAGTGAATAGCCGTTGGTGGAGGTGAGAGGCCTTCCTCGCCCAGGACCGGCAGTTTGATATGCACGTGTCCCCCACCACCCTGGATATGCGAATTACTCCTCAATTACTCTTCCTCCTTCAGCATCCAACTCGGGGTACACTACTGGCAATGCTGGAGTTCGCCTACAGATCAATGATCGTCTTCCTTTGGACTGAGTACTGGCTCCTTTCAGCGACAGAGTTTCTTTCATAGATCAATAATTATCTTCCCCTGGACCAAACGTCATCGTCTTTTGACCATTGATCTGTTCCGTGGATCAATATTTATCTTCTTTTGAACTCCAGTGTCGCCATCTTTCAGAAACAGACACACCTTCAGTGGGTCAATGGTCAGTTTCCTTTAGTCCCAAGATTGATTACTTCAATGAAGAAAGACTTTTTACTCCGGTTCAATTACTGTTATTTTGTTGTCAATGGTTCTCATTCTTTGCATCAACAGCTTGCCTCCTGGTAGAAACAGAAGATCAGTTCATTGTGGAATATGTGATATCAAGGGCGCTGTTGTAAGGCAGGTAAGTGATGGCCCCAAAATTCCCATGTCCTAATTCTAGCTCCCCTATGCTAACAAGCTCAGTCTAAAATCTGTTTAGAGTTTATTCAGTATAGTGCTTGTTACTTCACGATTTTCGCCTTAATGACACTTACTATGGCTGAGGTGAAAGAAACGATGCGCCATCTTCAGAACGTTCGTATGTGTTTATGTGTATAAGGACGTCAGCTTTCCTGACGGCAAAATTCCTTCCACAAATCGACATGGCAGTAGGCATCAACATTTCTAGGAAGGCAACAAGCAAAGTCAGATGAAAGATTTTTTTTTTCTGCCCGACTGGCTGTTACCCAGAGTTGACTAAACTATGGGCTCAGTTGGGAAGACTGGGACAACACAGTCAAGGTTTATCTATTAAAAGTGTTTGTCTCTGACGAGCATAAAAGAAAAGGTCTCCTGGTGACCTCAGTGTTGCCTACGTCTCTACGCCTGTGCCATTGGTATGGTTCTGTTGGCGTCACCGGTATCAGCAAATTTATGGGAGCTATCGTTGGACGGACATGATGGCGTCCTCCAGTGGGAGAGCTCACTCACAGTGGCTCCGCTACTAAACAGATACTGTCGTTAGTAGGGGACTCAGTAGGTAGTGTCGTGCATCCGTTGGATCAGAGCAGGCACCACAGGACCCACCAAGGTGACTCAGCAACAGTGCAGTGGCCGCTCAGCTGGGCTGCCTAAGGACAACTTAAGATTGCTCCCTGTGCATTGTCCGTTCCTGGTAGGGTACAATGCTGCTGAAGAGACATGGAAGATTGGACAGGGAAAAAAACGTAAAAGTCAAGTTGTAAGGAGGATCATCTCAGTTCAGTACGAATTTATTGATGTAAAGTAAAATAGGGCTATGGGGCAGGACGGAGGGGAGGGGGGGGGGGAGGAGGGGTAAGGGTCATTACATCATGGACTTTAAAACAATAAGACGGTTTTAGATGATTTCGTTGCTCATGGCTTGTGGCACCCAAGTATGGGCTGTCTAAGTATTCATAGAGTACCCTCCCTCTCTCTCTCTCTCTCTCTCTCTCTCTCTCTCTCTCTCTCTCTCTCTCTCTTCTCTCTCTCTCTCTCTCTCTCTCTCTTTCTCTCACTCTCTCACACACACACACACCACAACGCATACACACACGCATAAACAATGAGAGAGGAGAGAGAGAGAGAGAGAGAGGAGAGAGTAGGAGAGAGAGGAGAGAGAGAGAGAGGAGAGGAGAGAGAGAGATGGAAAGGAAATGGAAATGGAATATTTTTTTTCAGTTTAGGCCAAGCCTCTACTGAATGGGGGATCCGTATACAATGACATTAAACAACGAAGAAAAGTAAAGATGCGTCATCGTTATGATGACAAATTTCAAGATCTGTTTACTAGAGAGTACAACAAGCACGTCATTCAATATAAACGGTCCTGAAATCTAGTAACGTGACAAGAATTGGTTACAGAACTTTAAATATTCCTCCATTTAAAAACAGATTCTACTTCAACAATTGCTTATGCATGTACAATATAATGAATGGATCAGCGCCAAAGAAAATCATCCAATTTTGTCATCAATAGAAATAGACATACACACAAACTGCCTTTTGAAAGACCCCAAATATTCTTTATAGATCATGTTTTGTATGCTCTGGGGAGATTGAAATAATTTGCTTCCTTTTCAAAATCACGCCTTCAGAACAGACATTTAAAAGGCATGAGAGGTATTGATTGAACTTCTAAGCAACAACTATGCTCTCTCTCTCTTCTTTATTCTCTCCTTCTTCTCTCTCTCTCTC
>CM031606.1:81801703-81806714 GCA_018398815.1 Conus ventricosus | reverse complement strand
TTTTTTTTTCCCCCCCCGCCATGTGCGTGTTGTGTGTGGTTGTTGTGTGTGTGTGTGTGTGTGTGGTTTGGGTGTGTGGTGTGTGTTTTAGTGTGTTGGTTTGGTGTGAAGAGAGGAGAGAGAGAGAGAGAGGAGAGAGAGAGAGAGAGAGAAGAGAGAGAGAGATAATTTTCAGTACAGTTAAGATGTGATTTGTTTTATTATCATAATTCTGATTTTATTACTATCTTTTGAACAATGGATGGCTTTCTCCAATACAGACTTAGCTTGTACTGATCAACAACACCATCCTCCCGACCAAGGAATGGTTTCCTTCGATACAGATTCTCTTTCTGTGATACGAGCACTTTCCAACAACCATCCCCTCTCCCTTTCAGGTGGCAACGTTTCTCTTCCACAGGTCAGAAACTGCCCTTTTGTTTGGACAAGCGTTGGCCTTTTCTCGTACACATTTTCCCTCCAGAGGTCTAATGCCATCTTTTTTCTGGACTATGGGTCGATTTCATCAGATAAAACACACTGACTTTCCTTTGTGTAAGCATTAGCTTTCTTCAGACACACACTTCCTTTCAACAGTCCGAACATTTTCTTGTTTGAGCAAGTTGATTCTTTCAGGGAAACACTCCTCCTACACCGTTAAATATTTGGCCTTTCTTTCGACGAGGCTGATTTCAGTCAGGCGTATATTTCTGTTGCACAGGACCAAGGGCTGGCTTCATTCAGAAACATATTTTATCACAGGTCAATGGGCATCTTCCTTCGAACAGAGCGTTGCTATCAATCTGTTTGTGGACCAAGCTTTGACTGTCTTGAAAAGCACACTTTTGGACCAAGCGTTGGTGTCTGTCAGCTTTTGAGAGGAGAAAGATCTCTAAGTAGTTCCGTCTTTTTGCCTTCTCCCAGCAAGTCATGAAAAGCGCGTTTCTTTTGTGTAGAGAATTTCACTGAGTGCAGTGAGTAAATAACACAAAGTGCCTAGCTTATCGCTCTGAGCATGGTTATTGTGTTGGGGACAGCCTGGTCAGCGGTGCGAACGTCTGTCCAGGCGTTGTGAAGGCAAATGCCAGAAAGGGTTTTATGTCCTTTGATAGACATGAAGAATCAATCAACAACAAAATGATAGATGGAAGTAAAAAGCCACAACTGGCATACAATAGACATTTTAAAAATCTCCGGTCAACGCTATGAAATATGAAAAGAAGGAATGGGGGGATTATAAATCAGAAGATAAAAGCGTTTTATGAATTAATCTAAACACGCAGAGTATTTTTTTCCGGAAAATTGTCCCTACTAGGATAGGGAATAAAACATAATGTACACAGACATACAGATTTACAAATACACATACATATAGATGCATGTACGTACCCATGCGCGTATACACGAAGGCTCACACACACACACACACACACACACACACACACACACACACACACACAACACACACACACACACACACACACACACACACACACACACACACATTTATCTAAATGCTGATATTACTTCTCAGAATTACACTCTGCTATTTCTTCATTGTCTAATAAGAAACGTCTGTTGGTTAGATGCCATTCTAATGAAATGTTAAAACATATACCACAAATTTTGTTTTATTTCTACATGAAATTATTAATAAATGTTGGATTGAAGGAACATACCTTCCATATGGAGAGACTCAATTATGTTCCCATTTTAAAGAATGGAAAATCAATGACAAACACAATATAGCTATCGACCTATAGCTCTTACATCTCATGTCTGTAAACTAATGGAGATAATTGTTCTAAACAGATTGACATACTATTGTGAAAAAAACTGGCATTATCCCCGCAAACCAGGCCGGTTTTTAGAAAGGGCAGGTCTACGATTGATCATCTTGTAAAGCTCACTACGCAAATTAAACACCAGTTTGCTAGAAGACAAAACGTTCTCGCCACATTTTTCGATATCAACAAGGCATTTGATCAAGTTTGGCATGATAGGCTTTATATAAATTAAAAACTATAGGTCTCTCTGGTCATATTTATAAATTTGTTAAAACATTCCTGACCAACAGAAGTATTCAGACAAGAATAGGTCATACTTATTCATCCAAAAGATTACTAGATATGGGTATCCCTCAAGGCTCTGTGATCGCCCCTCTTCTCTTTAATATTTTAACTAATGATTTACCTAATACATTTCAAAAAACTTTAACTTGATTCAATATGCGGATGAACATCTGCTTATGGTTGAACGCCACATTGAAAAAGAACACATCAAAAAGATCTGTTATTACATTAGAAGAATATATCAAAAGAGTTAGACAACATTGCGAACTTCATGTCTGATAATGGCTTATGTCTGTCGCTGAAAAATACCCGTAATATGTTATTTGATGCAGGTGGTCTGCTCACAATACTCCTAACTTCAAAGTACATAATACCACATTGAGCTACACTTCTGAGATTAAATTCCTTGGTGTGCATCTTATGTCAATCTTTCTTGAATTTTCACTTGGAACACATAATAAATCAAGCGAGAAAATCTCTTAATCTGCTCAAAGTTATAAGCAAACAAAGTTGGGGCCAGGAACAAAAAGTTTAATACATCTTTCTTCGGCTTTAGTTTAGATCCAAATTGTCATATGCACAAGAGGTCTTTTTAGTGCTCCTATTACTTATTAAAAAAACTTCAATGTATAGACTCTAAGGCATTCAGATTAGCCCTGGTGTTCCATTTCATGCTTCAGCTTTAGGAACATACCATGAAGCTGGTGTCTTACCTCTTCATGACCATCGTGAACTAGCCTGCGCTAAGTACATTCTTCGCTGCTCAACTATTCAAAGTGCTAACCAAACGGAACTGGATATGAGGTCTGAGTAACTTTCCTAAACGTGCTAAAAACATTCGAGCCACTAAAGCGATACTCACATATTCTTCTCACTTGTTGACAAATTCAGGTATCAATCATAAAAGCTTGCTGTGCGTTTTCCCGTAAGTCCCGTTCCAAACTGGAGCTCTTCAAACAAAATTTGATTATAACTATACTACTATATCAAAAACTGATAACATTAATATTCTAGCTTGCGAAGCAAAATCCATATCATGATTGTTATCGTAACTTCGTAAAAGTCTATACCGATGGGTCTCTATTAAACAATAATGCTGGTTGTGGCTTTGTCATTCCATTTTTAAAATTGAGAAGTCCTTTCATCTTGGGGCAAATCTGTCTATTTTTACAGCCGAACTTATAGCCATATTAATGGCCGTAGAGTACATAAATGATTTATCATTGGACTGTTATGGTATTCTCTTCTGTGTAGATTCTAAGTCAGTTCTTCAAGCTTTAGAATCTACAAATTCAAAAAAAACCGTGCTGAAATCATATCAGAAATTAAAATACTTATTCACAACCTTATGTCAAGAGGTATAATAGTTAATTTTTGTTGGGTTCCTTCTCAATTCTTCATATCCGGAAATGAGTGGGCTGACAGGATTGCTCGAGCGGTGCAAACATTCTGACAATACGGCGACTATTCATATTCCCTTGAGCTTACATGAAGATATTCTCCTCTTACAAAGAGCCTCTTTTGAAAAATTTGAGGAATACTACAAAAAAGTGTTCTCTCCCACGAATACACAAACCCGACACTTCTATACTTTGTTGTATCGAGCTCTCGAGCAAGTAATCTTTTAAAAGGGCTTCCCAGTAAATCCAGTAAACTGTAATACAAACATAGGTTATATCCAAGACACAGTAAACAACTTGTCTCCTTATTATTTCGGTTAAAAATAAATGCATTCAGAACAAAATATGTCAAGAATATTCGATGTGCTTGCGGCGCCCTTGATAATTGTATACTTTTGCCCCTACTTTGAATCCGATTTGTCAGAATTTAGAAAGGATGCTTCAAAGTGCATATTCCAGGATACCATATCTCTCTTAAATTTTGTACGAATTCTTATGTTAAGCCCAGTTGCTCAATCCTGTAATTGTTGTTTCATGATCTTATTTGTACAGTTGTTTGTTTTTACTTTTGATGCCTTTTTTTTTTTTTTTTTTTTTTTTTTTTTTTTACAGTTTAATTCTTACTTAGAGTTTTCTCCTCATCACACATACACGCACACGCACGCACGCGGGCGCGCACTCACTACGCACGCTGCACGCACACACGTACGCACGCTGCACGCACACACTCAAACACACACACACACACACACACACACACACACACACACACACACACACACACACACACACACACACACACACACACACACACACACTCACTCACACACACACAACACACACACACACACACACACACACACACACACACACACACACACACACACACACACACACACACACACACACACACACACACACACACACACTCAAACACACACACCTTGTCTAATATCACATCTAGTGAAAAGACGTTAAATTGAAGAACAACAACAACAACAACAACAACACACACACACACACACACACACACACACACACACACACACACACACACACACACACACACACACACACACACACACACACACGCACACACCACGCCATACCAAACTCTCCTCTCGCTCTCTCTTCTCCTCTCCTCTCTCTCTCTCTCTCTCTCTCTCTCTCTCTCTCTCGCTCCTCTCTCTCTCTCTCTCTCTCTCTCTCCTCTCTCTGACCTGAAGTTTTGCGTATGCGGAGTGTTTCCTTGCATGAAGCAGACCGTGCTCAACGGTCCTCCTAAAATGTCTTTGCATAAAGAACAGACATGTCGTTCCAACCGCTCACATAATAGAGAAACAACATCATCTTCAACAACTACAAAATCAACAGCAACAACAACAACAACAACAACAACAACATCAACAAAGAGGTAAGTGTTAATCCCGTGCTGAAAACACATATTGTGGCCTTCAGTGCCTTTGTTTTTTCTCATTCATTCTATCATCCTGGTGGCTTTGCTCCCCACCTCTCATTTCCCTATCCCACCCCCAAACACATCCAACAACGTCCGGCCAT
>CM031606.1:81769203-81799203 GCA_018398815.1 Conus ventricosus | reverse complement strand
TGGTGATGTAGGTAGCCGAATCCACAGCATGCGAGGAAAAACAACAACAGTGTATTCTAAATGCTCCCAACCCACCCCCTCTTTTTTCTTTATTCTCTCTCACTTTTTTTCCTCTAAGTGTGTTGATTTGTTTTGATCCTGAATTTTTACGTGCCGTAATCACTATTCTCCTGAGGCCACTCCCCAGTGGGTGAGAAAGGGCACGAGTCCAGTCTCATCCCCAGTGGAAGAAATCCAGATCAATAACCCCCTGTATCCATTCGTTGGTGGGTGATTTGGAACAGGGTTGTTGTTAAGGTCCAGAATCCCTCTTCCTCAAATTACGTGCAATGTGTTTTGTCGTTCATATGGGAGTTCTTTGGAACACTGAGATCATTCCGGATTACGTCCGTTTGGGTGAGTTTGGCTCATGCCTTTACCCGCCAGCCAGGGAGTAATATGGGGAGAGCGATGACCGCAAGTCTACATACTAAGCGATAATACGCCACGTTCTTCACATAACATGAAGGATATCACCAGCCTTCATGTTTTGTTTGCTGATATTCTTGAAGCTTAAGGCTGGTCTGTTGCAGAGTTAAATGCCTGCTGTCCTCCCTCCGTAGCGTGCATCTGTGTCGATCCTGCCATCATCAGTTCTAGGGACATAGCCAGACCAGAGAAGGCATTGTTATGAAGGGCGATGAAGATGACTGGCTGTCGATCCTCCCACGTGTTGTCTTCTTACTTCTGAACACAGTGCAACTGAAAATGTCAAGGCATTGCTACATATGCACGTACTTTGTCCATGTATTCACTTTCTGATAATTGAGTGCTTTACGCATAGAACATGCTCAGATCTCAAATATTGCAGTTTACATTATGCACACTGTCTACAGATAGAAAACTACACCACTCTTGACATCTTTTATCTATTTTAACTTTAAAGATAAATCTGCCGATGAGCTGATCTTCATAGGCTTGGCCGATATGAATTGAAATCTTTCCTTAAACAACTAGCCTACACACATAGGTCATTCTCTACGTCGTTAACAGAAATACTTACGAATCGTTATCGCTTTCATTAAGAGCGATACCTTCTAACCCCCTTAATTTCTGACCACCGATTATTTTCTCGGTCACATCAGACAATGTGTCTGGCGAACCGCTTCCCACTTTTCCCTTGCCACGTTTCAGACTGTTCAATGGTGTCACTTAGCGGGCAGCCCAGCCTTTAAAAAGGCGCTACTGAGTGGTCTGCGAAGGAGGGGCGGCGTTCACCCCCGAAAAAAGAGGACGATAGGGGGTGGGGGACAGCAGACATTACCAGAGTACTCTTTCAACAGCTAATCTTTCGACGTGAAAGCAAGGGGTCTGGACGTTTGGGATGGCCGACCTGAGATTTTATAGTTTTTTAACTGGTTTAAACGCTTTGTTGTAATTCTGTTTTTCCAGTGTTAAGACTGTAGGCCCTCCCCCCGGGTTAGTGCCCACCCCAGCTCTCCTTGTGTTCTTTTTTGGGGTGAAAAAAGAACAGATAAGGGAAGAAGGAGTTGTTATAAAAAAAACAATTTTTTCCTTTGTTTTTCTAAATGACTTAAAAAAATTTCAAAAAAAATTATATTTTGGTGGGTATTCTACTATTTTAGTTTCCTGGGGGGAAAATCTAACATTACCTCCTTCAGCCCTTTCTTTCAATTGTCATTTTTTTTAACTTTTTCCTTTAAACAAAATATGGTTTTATCTGAAAGGCTCGTCAACTTCCTTTAGTTTCTTTTTAAAAATTCATTTATTTTGGGGGTAAAAATAGGGTTAATCGAAGACTAGCTCACTTGTAGTCTACCCGATCTCTCCCTTAGTCTGTACAGGCCATAGTCATCCATTCTACCCCCCCCCAAAAACAATTTTAAATTTTAGGCCTAATCACGTCAAGCCCCTTCGATGTAGATCAGAGTTTGGGGTTCGGGACGAAAGACTTCAGTTCCCATGTTAGGGTCTGAGATGGTTCTTTAACTTTGAGGGTTATATGAGGGAATAAATTTTACTCTACATAAAACCAGCAACAAAAGGTACCCGCACTACTCGGATTTTCGTTTACAGCGTCACTTTGTCTTTCCCAAAGAAAATAAAAATCGTTTTTAGGGGGCACATTTTGCAGTTTTAAATCCGAAAGTAAAAAGTAAGTAAATGCTGTTGTCAAATGTATATCAATATTCACAATATTAGTTACTCCCCCACCCACTATTTTCTTACTCCCCTCAATCCAAAAATTTTGCTTTTTTGAAACAACAGCTTTTCAAAAAATGTTTGTTTTTATTTTTTTTTAAACCAAAAATTTGTCTTTTTCCAGTTTAAAATTTTTGTTTTCTGTTAGACCAACAGTCTCTATTTTTGGGGACTAACAGCCACGCCCTCATTAAACATTATCTTCCTTGGCCCCCTCCCTTCCCGCCCCCCTCTTCCATACCCTCCCATCTCCCCCTTCATTTCCCCTTTAAAAATCAACATTAAAACGAAAACGAGTTAAAACCAAAAACAAAGCCAATGAAAGCAAAACCCCGCCCAAACCGCCAACTATTTCCCCTTTTCTTTCAAGCAAATTTTCCTTTTCCGACCAACAATTTTTTCTCATTTTTTTGAAACAGTGGGGGGGTACCCCCCAATTTCCCTCCATTCTTATGTCAGAAGAATGGCTACCCTGATGCCCCGTGGCCCCGGCCCTTTTAAAGATTAACACGGTTGGGGGGAGTACAGGATGGCCCTTGCGGGGCTGGCCCGGTGGACCTTTTTGTGGCTGCCCTCGGGGGCCTGGAATTGGGGGGTGAAGGGCCCGCTTGATAGGGCGAGCGCTGTAGTTGTTGTAAGCTCAGGAAACAAAAAGTCTCGGATTTAAGGCCAATGGAAATTTTATTGTAGGACAGAATGATTGAAATGGAATGATCTTATTATGCTAGGGGATTTTCACGCAAAGAAAATTTGGCCGGCGTTTGAAGAGGCATGGATATAGTCTGGCGGATTTCCCTGCGCCTTGATGGGTTTTTCTTCGCTGGCTGGGGTATACCCATATGACTTAACGCTAAAATTGATTGGGGGGTGCCCGGGGTTTTAGACCGGTGGGCGAAAAGGGTGGTTTTGTCGATTGTGGTCCAAACTCATGTGATTTTCTCCTGTTTTGGAAGAATGAACACACCACGGGCAAATTTTTTCGGACAACTTTTTTTTTTCAACTGTTTTTTTTTTTTGGGCCTCCAAACGAAGACAACTAAAATAAACAATCACGTTCCGTTGAAAACATTCTAAAAATGAAAGCGTTAGAATTGCCAACGGGGCATCAGAGAAGATATATTTTAACAAGGGGGGTGGGCAAGATTTGGGTTCTAAAAAGGGGACTAACACAAAACCGAACGAAAATCTGTGGCAAGCGATGCAGACCTTCTTTTTGGAAACTACCCTTTAACGGGCCAGTATCGCAAACAAAAAGGGTTTTTCTTGTTTTTAAACGTTTTTTTTCATTTCCATTAAGTGAATTCCTTTTTCTGCCAGCCCTTTCCCTCCACACACCCTTTTCCCCCTTTTCTTTCATTTTAAAAACTTGTTTTATGGCAGTCTTCTTGGCCTCGCTTTTTTTCCACACCCCTTATTTTTTCGCACACACAGAGGAGAGAGCGACAGCAGACAACGTAACAGACAGACTGACAGACAGAAAAACAGAAACAGAGGGGGTGTGCGTGCGGCGGCGCCCCGCGCGCGATGTGTGTGTGTTGTGTGTGTGTGTGTGTGTGGTGTGTGTTGGTGTGTGTGTGTGTGTGTGTGTGGTGTTGTGTGTGTGTATGTATGTTGTTAAGCTTGTGGAACGATGTCACACACACACACACACACACCACACACAAAACACACACACACACCAAACACCCACCAGCGCGCGCGCGCGCGCCCACAACACCACACCTATCCATCGCATCATCTATCCATGGGTTATTACTGTCAAATCTATCTTTTATCTTCTATCTATCATCTATCTATCTGCACAAACAACCATCGTCTACCATGTTTTTACTTCTATCTGCCCCCTCTATCCTCGTCACACACGCGCGACACAACCACACACAACACACACCCCCCCGGGGCGCGCGCGCGCGCACAAACACACACACACAACACACAACACACACACACACACACACACAAAAAACCACGCAAAAAGGCACGGGGATAAGCAAAAAAAGAAAAAAAAGAAAGAAAAAATAAACCCTGGGGATACTCGACTTTGGGGGTTTTTTAAAAAAAATTTAGAGGGTTTTTAAAAAAAAAACAAAAATTTTTTTTAAAGGGGAAAAATGGGACTTAGGGAAAACGAAACCCTTTCAATTTTTTTGTTGAAGCAGTTTGCCCAAAATTTTTGAAGAAAAACAAAGAGTGTGGTGTGGTGTGGTGGGGTGTGGTGGGGGTTGGTGGTGTGGTGTGCGTGTGTGGTGGTGTGGTGTGGTTTGGTGTGGTGTGATTGTGGTGTGGCGGGGTGTGGTGTGTGGTGTGGTGGTATGGTGTGGTGTGGTGTGGGGGCGTGGTGTGTGGTGTGGTGGGGTTTTGGGTATGGTGGGGGCGTGGCGTGGCGTGGTGTGTGTTGTGGTGGGGGTGCGGTGTGGTTTCGTGTGTGGTTGGGCGTCGTGTGTGGTGTGGTGTGATGTGGTGTGGCGTGGTGTGGTGTTGGTGTGGGGTGGCGTGGTGTGACGTGGTGTGTGGTGGGGGCGTGGTTTTGGGCGTGGTGGGGTGTGGTTGTGGCGTGGTGTGGTGTGGTGCGGTGCGGTGCGGCGGGGTGTGGTGTGGTGGGGGTGGTGGTTGGTTGTGTGTGTGGTTGGTGTGGTTGTGGGGGGTGGTGTGGCGTGGCGGGGTTTGTGACGTGGTGTGGGTGTGTGGTGTGGTGTGGTGGGGTGTGGTGTGGCGTGGTGTGGGCGTGGTGGGGGTTTGTGGTGTGCGTGGTGTGGTGTGGTGGGGCGTGGCGTGGTGTGGCGTGGTGTGTGGTGGGTGTAGTGTGGTGTGGTGTGGTGTGGTGTGGTGGTGTGGTATGGCGTGGTGTGGTGTGGTGCGGTGCGGGCGTGGTGTTGTGTGGTGTGGCGTGATGTGGGTGGTGTGGCGTGCTGTGGTGTGGGTGCGGTGCGGTGCGGTGTATGTGGCGTGGTGTGGTGTGGTGTGGTGGGGAGTGTGTGTGTGTGTGTGTGTGGTTGTGTGTGTGTGTGTGTGTGTGTGTGTGTGTGTGTGTTGTCCCGCGCGCGCGCGCGCGCTCGTGTGTACGTGTGTGCGTGTACGAGTTAAAAAGGCTTGATTGATTGGCACGACTAATGCCAATAGCAAAAGAAACAAACTATCTAGTTATTACTCGTTACGGAAAGAGGGAGAAAATAGAGTTTCGTCAAGAAGGGTGAAATGGGGTTTGCAACGTGGGCCCGTTGTAGAATATCGGAGGGAGCAGCAGCGCTCAGGGCTCTTGCCTGGATGAAGTGTTGGTCAGGACCACCAGAAAAAAGAGAGTGTTGGTAAATTAACTTAGAGGAAATGCTGGGGGACCCAAAAGATTTGAACCTTTGCAGTAAAGAAAACGGAAGTGTCTCTGAAACCCCTCGCTTTATAGTAAATTTAACAGATCTTCGTATTGTGCTGTTTTGTAAAAAACAACAGGCGTCTGTAAGATACCAAGGTTTCTTGCACTGTTAGGGGTATTCACTTTATCATCGTGGTCGTGCGGGCCAGAACCAAAGAAAAGACTTTAGTTTTGTGTTTGGGGGGGGTGCGTGCGTGTGCCGTTGCGGCGTGCGTTTCGTGCGTGTGTGTGTTTTGTGTGTTGTTTGTGTGTGTGTGTGTGTAAAGCGCCGCGTTGGAGGTGGGTGAGTGTGAGTGGTGTGTGTGTGTGTGGGGGTGTGTGTGTGTGTGGTGTGGTGGTGGGTGTGTGGTTGTGGTGGTGTGGCTGTGTGGTTGTGTGTGTGTGTGTGGTGTGTGTGGTGTGGTGTGTGGTGTGGTGTGTTGTGTGTGTAGTTGTCTGTCTTCTGTCTGTTGTCTGTCTGTCTGTCTGTCTGTCTGTGGTGCGTCCTGCGTGCGTTTCTGCGTGGCGTGCGTGCGTGCGTTTGTGTGTGATGGTGTGTGATGAGAGAGAGAGAGAGAGAGAGAGGGAGAGAAAGGGGAAGGGAGGAGAGAGAAGAGGGATCAAAGTTCAGAATGAACGGGCGGAAGGCTGGGGGGAAAGACAAAAAGTATTAAAATTAACTGTTGAAAAAATCTGGTAAGGGGAGAGGTGGTTGGGGGGAAAAGTAGAGAATGATGAGGAGAAGAGGAGGAAAAGGTTTGACTTAAAAACAAGAGGAAGCACAGGCGGGAAAAATGGGGGGGGAAAAAAGGGGGGGGGGGAAATTGGGGGGGGGGGCCCCCGGGGGGGGGGAAAAAAGGGGGGAAAAGGGGGGGGGGGGGGGGGGAGGGGGGGGGGGGGGGGGGGGGGGGCCCCCGGGGGGGGGGGGGGGGGGGGGGTTTTTTTAAAGGTGGGGGGGGTTTGGGGGGGGGGGGAAAAAGGGGGGGGGGTGGGGTTTGGGGGGGGGGGGTTTTTGGGGGGGGGGGGGTTGTTTTTTTTTAAACTTTTTTTGGGGGGGGGGGGGGGGGTTTTTTTTGGGGGGGGGGGGGGGGGGGGGGGGGTTTTTTTTTGGGGGGGGGGGAAAAAGGGGGGGGGGGGGGGGGGGGGGGGTGGGGGGGTTTTGGGGGGGGGAAAAGGGGGGAAAAAAAAAAAAGGGGGGGAGGGGGGGAAAAGGGGGGGGGAAAAGTGAGAGAGAGAAAATTTTTAAAAATTAAAAAAATTTTTTTTAAATTTGGGGGGGTTTTTTAAAAAAGTATTTTTTAAAATTTTTAAACAAAAAAGGTAAAAGGGGAAAAACCCCCCCCCCCCCCCCCCCAAAAAAAAAAATTTTTTGGGGGGGGTTTTTTAAAAAACTTTTTTAAAAAAAAAGGCCGT
This sequence comes from Conus ventricosus, assembly GCA_018398815.1. Classification (NCBI taxonomy): domain Eukaryota; kingdom Metazoa; phylum Mollusca; class Gastropoda; order Neogastropoda; family Conidae; genus Conus; species Conus ventricosus. Next base: position 81,792,239 of record CM031606.1, on the reverse strand, counting down.
TTCCCCCCCTTTTTTAAAAACCCCGGGTTTTTTTGGGGGGGAAAAGAAAAATTTTAGGGAAAAAAAATTTTTTTTTTTAAACCCCCCCCCCCCCAAAAAAACCAAAAAAAAAAAAAAAAACCCTTTGGTTTCCCCCCCCCTTTTTTTGGGTTTTTTTTTTTTCCCCTTTTAAAAAAAGTGTTAAAATTTTGGGTGACTTCTTTAAAAGGAAAAATTTGGGAGAAAAAAAATTTTACCCCTTGGGGGTTTCATATTTGGACCTGACCTGGGGGGAAAAAAATTTTGGCTAAATGGGGTTGGGGCAGTTTTTTTTTTCATCTAGTATTAAAAGGTTTTTTTAAAGCAAAAGGGGGTAAAAGAATCGCGTTTTCTGTGTTTCGGGGAAACCCATTTAAAAGACAACCCTTTTCCAAAAATTCTGGTTTCATAAATTTTCCCAAAAACAAGACAGAATTAAAAAAATTTGGGGCAGGCCCGATTTTTTCCCTTGTCACGTTGATCTCGCCGAAGCTGCTACACTGCTTGTGTCCGCCCGATTGGCCAAATCTCATTTTGGGTTACCGGCATTGTACCTGTGGCCGTACTCTCGGATCGTCTCCTGGACTCCGCAGCAGTCCGCTCTTCTCACACACAAAGGGCTCCTGTCGGCCTCTGCCACAGATCTTTGATGCTGAAGACACCCCACCGTCGGCTGGCAGCTCCCTTTTAGGCCTATACAGGGGTAAGCACGCCTTGCTGTCTTCCAGCCCCATACAAGGGACCTTCTCTACCGTCGTGAGCTTCGAGGCTACAACAAATTTGCACTGTCTTCCGTCCCGCCCAGGAGACAACTCTCTACCGCCGTTGGCTCCTAGGCTACAGCAAACCTCCGCCCGCCGTTGGCTCCTAGGCGACAGCAAACCTCCGCCCGCCGTTGGGTCTAGGCGACAGCAAACCTCCGCCCGCCGTTGGCTCCTAGGCGACAGTAAACTCCCGCCCGCCGTTGGCTCCTAGGCGACAGCAAACCTCCGCCCGCCGTTGGCTCCTAGGCGACAGCAAACCTCCGCCCGCTGTTGGCTCCTAGGCGACAGCAAACCCTCGCCCGCGTTGGCTCCTAGGCGACAGCAAACCTCCGCCCGCGTTGGCTCCTAGGCGACAGCAAACCTCGCCCGCCGTTGGCTCCTAGGCGACAGCAAACCCTCCGCCCGCCGTTGGCTCCTAGGCGACAGCAAACCTCCGCTTAATGTAACGTCTTTCAGCCTTGGCCTTACCTGGCTGCATTTTCCGGAACCCTCCGTAAGTCGGGATGATTTCACTTATCCCAAATGAATCATGCTGTCACTGTTTTTTTCTAGCGTCTTTTAATCAGTTCTTAACACAAAGAACGGAGTTACACTGGTTAAACAAATAGAATTGCTGGTCGCATACACACCACACACACACCACAACGACTTTCACCACAACAGTGGAATCTGACTAAAGTTCTTGAATTATTTTGGTTCTGTCATGGAATTACTAGTTACAGTACACCCTGTACACACAACAAAGATTTGGGCACCGTGTGTTTAATGCTCAAACATCTAATTCTAACTCATGTACGATCCGATCCCCTAAACACCCATTGTACCAACAGTTATTGACCTCTCTACAAGCCAGGACCTAACACTGCATGTGTTTACTTAGACCAAGGGCCAACACGGTACAAACCACCTGATAGGTTGAAGCTTCATCAGGTGAGGTGCTCGCCCCTCAGGCCAAGCAGAACCTGAATGGTCATCGAGACTCACCGTCTCCTTCAGCCCACTGGAGAACCCAGTGAATAGCCGTTGGTGGAGGTGAGAGGCCTTCCTCGCCCAGGACCGCAGTTTGATATGCACGTGTCACCACCACCCTGGATATGCGAATTACTCCTCAATTACTCTCCTCCTTCAGCATCCAACTCGGGGTACACTACTGGCAATGCTGGAGTTCGCCTACAGATCAATGATCGTCTTCCTTTGGACTGAGTACTGGCTCCTTTCAGCGACAGAGTTTTCTTTCATAGATCAATAATTATCTTCCCCTGGACCAAACGTCACGTCTTTTGACCATTGATCTGTTCCGTGGATCAATATTTATCTTCTTTTGAACTCCAGTGTCGCCATCTTTCAGAAACAGACACACCTTCAGTGGGTCAATGGTCAGTTTCCTTTAGTCCAAGATTGATTACTTCAATGAAGAAAGACTTTTTACTCCGGTTCAATTACTGTTATTTTGTTGTCAATGGTTCTCATTCTTTGCATCAACAGCTTGCCTCCTGGTAGAAACAGAAGATCAGTTCATTGTGGAATATGTGATATCAAGGGCGCTGTTGTAAGGCAGGTAAGTGATGGCCCCAAAATTCCCATGTCCTAATTCTAGCTCCCCTATGCTAACAAGCTCAGTCTAAAATCTGTTTAGTTTATTCAGTATAGTGCTTGTTACTTCACGATTTTCGCCTTAATGACACTTACTATGGCTGAGGTGAAAGAAACGATGCGCCATCTTCAGACGTTCGTATGTGTTTTATGTGTATAAGGAACGTCAGCTTTCCTGACGGCAAAATTCCTTCCACAAATCGACATGGCAGTAGCATCAACATTTCTAGGAAGGCAACAAGCAAAGTCAGATGAAAGATTTTTTTTTTCTGCCCCGACTGGCTGTTACCCAGAGTTGACTAAACTATGGGCTCAGTTGGAAGACTGGGACAACACAGTCAAGGTTTATCTATTAAAAGTGTTTGTCTCTGACGAGCATAAAAGAAAAGTCTCCTGGTGACCTCAGTGTTGCCTACGTCTCTACGCCTGTGCCATTGGTATGGTTCTGTTGGGGCGTCACCGGTATCAGCAAATTTATGGGAGCTATCGTTGGACGGACATGATGGCGTCCTCCAGTGGGAGAGCTCACTCACAGTGGCTCCGCTACTAAACAGATACTGTCGTTAGTAGGGACTCAGTAGGTAGTGTCGTGCATCCGTTGGATCAGAGCAGGCACCACAGGACCCCACCAAGGTGACTCAGCAACAGTGCAGTGGCCGCTCAGCTGGGCTGCCTAAGGACAACTTAAATTGCTCCCTGTGCATTGTCCGTTCCTGGTAGGGTACAATGCTGCTGAAGAGACATGGAGATTGGACAGGGAAAAAAACGTAAAAGTCAAGTTGTAAGGAGGATCATCTCATTCAGTACGAATTTATTGATGTAAAGTAAAATAGGGCTATGGGGCAGGGCGGAGGGGAGGGGGGGGGGGGGAGGAGGGGTAAGGGTCATTACATCATGGACTTTAAAACAATAAGACGGTTTTAGATGATTTCGTTGCTCATGGCTTGTGGCACCCAAGTATGGGCTGTTTAACGTATTCATAGAGTACCCTCCCTCTCTCTCTCTCTCTACTCTCTCTCTCTCTCTCTCTCCTCTCTCTCTCTCTCTCTCTCTCTCTCTCTCTCTCTCTCTTCTTTCTCTCACTCTCTCACACACACACACACACACACACGCATACACACACGCATAAACAATAGGAGAGAGAGAAGAGAGAGAGAGAAGGAGAGAGAGAGAGAGAGAGAGAGAGAGAAGAGAGAGAGAAAAGAGAGATGGAAAGGTAATGGAAATGGAATATTTTTTTTCAGTTTAGGCCAAGCCTCTACTGATATGGGGGATCCGTATACAATGACATTAAAACGAAGAAAAGTAAAGATGCGTCATCGTTATGATGACAAATTTCAAGATCTGTTTACTAGAGAGTACAACAAGCACGTCATTCAATATAAACGGTCCTGAAATCTAGTAACGTGACAAGAATTGGTTACAGAACTTTAAATATTCCTCCATTTAAAAAACAGATTCTACTTCAACAATTGCTTATGCATGTACAATATAATGAATGGACACGCCAAAAAAATCATCCAATTTGTCATCAATAAAAATAGACATACACACAAACGCCTTTTGAAAACCCCCAAATTTTCTTTATAACATTTTTGTATCTCTGGGGATTAAAAATAATTTGCCTTCCTTTTCAAAATCCCCACTTCAAAAATTTTTAAAAAAGGCACTGAGAGGTACTGATTGAAACTCAAACAACAACAATCCTCTCTCTCTCACTCTCTCTCTCCTTCCACTCCTCTATCTTCTTCCTTCTCTCTCTCTCTCCTGTTGTGTGTGTGTTGGTGGTGTTGTGTGGTGTGTTTTTGTGTGTCTGCGTGCACATGTTGCATACACCACACACACACACACACACAATCGTGCCGCGCCCCACAACAAAACACACACACACACACACACACACACACACACACACACAACACACACACACACACACACACAACACAAACACAACATTGATTGTCAAAACCGTTTTTTCCCTAAAATTATCCATACTATTAAAAAACCCAAAAATGAAACTTCTGACGCTTATTTCGTTAGAAATGTTTCATTTAAAATACGAATGGCTTCCAACTCCTGTTTCAAACATAAATGAAGTCTTTCGAATTGAAACTCTAAAGTTCTTCATTTCGTGTGCTTGTTGTATTTTTTTTAAACTAATGCAAGAACAAAAAAGGGGCCGGTCAGCTCAACTGCCCTCAACCGTTCGGGTTACCCTAGAGCCGCCCTTTACTGTTCCGAAATCCTCCACACATTCTCTTCAATAACCAAAAAAAATTTTAAACTACAAACACACTACGGTAGGATTATCCGTTTTCATACTAATTACAAAACTTTTCAGATTTTAGTTTTTGCTAATCCTGTGTTTCCTGATCATTTAAATACACCATTTTCCACCGCATACATTCATCAAATGCTCTTGCTTTAAATGTGAAATAAAACTACATCTTAACCCTGTTCTCTAAAGTCTTTTAAAACGGTTTATTTCGACAAAAATCCACCACTATTCCCAGCATGTCTTCCACAAACAGCTAGCATAGAAAGGCATAAAAATTTGATGGGGCCCTCACCTAATGACGAACCCCTCTATACCCCCGTAGCTCGCCCAAACCTATAATTAACCATAACAACACTGGCTTGTGTTACTGGAATATAGTGGGCTCAGTCCGACCAACAGAGAACGGTGGTTAAGAAGCAACAGCCGGTTCACCGGAACGGTTATTTATATGAAGCTGTTTTCCATCCCTTGTGTCGATCTGCGAAGACGTGTTTTTTCTGGAGAAAAGTGATTGACTTAAACTTTGGATTGGATTGGGGCGACAACTGTAGTGTGTGGACTATTTCTGCTGTGTGGGTTAATATTGATACTCTCAAAAGAAAGGACAATTCTCTCAGTTCGAATGATTCCAAATACGCAGAATTAGACAAACAATTGAAGAATGCGGTGCCTACAACATTGAGTCAAGACCGAAATTTACTCCCCAAGAGTCACAAGTAAAGAGTCTCCTTTTAATGTGGAGCAACAAAAGCTATGACGACATATTAAATACATGCGATAGATAACTACCTCACATAAGAAAAACCGTGATGAAAATAATGCCAAAAAAAAACAAAAAGCAGCCTGGCTTTCAGAACTCTGAAAAGCAAAACTATCATGACATAACCGGGGCTAGATACTTCCTTAGGGAAAACTTGTGCAAGAGAGAGACTGAGATCAGAGGATGATTTCGGAAATTTAATAGATGTAAAAGCGTTCATGACATGTTTCCTTTTGTGAAGAAAGCTGAAGGTTTGAAATTAATCAACGAAAAAACCATGCACCTTTTCACTGATTTGGTACAGCTTGGAAAAGCAAAACAAGTGTTTAAAAAATCAAAAACAAAGCCGGACATCCTTGTAAGAAAAATGCCTCATTCTGATTCATATGCAAGAAGGATATTCTGCTGTCAAACGCCTTTACCACTTCCCCAATTTTCATAACTGGAATGATTTTGATGATTTACGAACAAACGCCATAAAATTCTAACCTACATGTCGAGAATGAAAATTTAGAAATTCTGGAACTAAGCCCTATTCTTTCAACTTTGGCGGCCCTGTAAACCGTCGGATCCGAACGTATCAAAAATAGTCTTACTTCACCTGCTCAAGCCCTAGTAAACCTCGGATCCAACGGTATCTAAAAAAGTTCTTATTCACCGTTCACAAAGCCTGTTTAACGCCCTGAAACACCCCTTTTCAGGCTGCCTTCAGGCGCCGCCGATATAATTTGAAGAGATCCTGTATTATTGATTCAGGACTCTAATAAGGGGCTTTGGTGGCGCTTGAATTTACGCCGTTCAAGGTGAACCACAAAAAGCCCCCCTCACTTCCCCCACACGCACCACCCCCGTCATTGTGTAATAATTTCGTGGTATGCGGTGTGGTGTGATCCAGATCATCCATAAGTCACCCAATCCTTAAATTTAAGCACCCAAGTCCTAATCAAGTCACCCCAAGTTCTAATTAATTCTAATCAAGTCACCCCAAGAAGCGGTCCTGTAGTTCCACTTTTGGCACCCTTTCCATTTTTGAACATTGGCGCCTTCGCCAAAGTCCCCCAAGTCACCCAAGTTCTTAATCAAGTCACCCCAAGTTCTTATCAGTTTTTACTCAAGTCACTAAAGTTTAATCAAGCACCCAGTTCTTAATAATTCTGATCAAGCCCTTTTAAGTCACCCTAAGTTCTTAATTATGACCCCTAAGTACAGCCAAGTTCTTATTCAATCAAATTATAATTATTATTAATCTTAAATATATTGCATCTAAAATGATCAAAATGATCTTTGTTGTTGGGGTTCTGGCAGGCTTTTTTTTTGGGGTTCTGTTTTTATGGTTAGATTTTTTTGACTGCTTTAATTTTTGCTGCGCTGTTTATATATTTTATACATAATAACCGCCCCCAGCAGCAGCAAATCGCTCAAATACAACTGTTAAGTTCAATATTCCATGAAACTTTGTGTTGTAGGCTTGATCAACTTGTTCCCTTGTCTGGCGTTTTTAAGCGGGGCATTGAAACAACTGTTCATTGGCGTGTTAGTTTTCATTATATAAATTCGGATTTTAACATTAATTTTCTTTGTTTTTTTCAACGCTGCTACTCTTTTCCTGCTGCAACACCCCCAAAGTGGAGTCTTTTACTCGCCCCCTTCTCCGCCTGATTCAGTTTTTCTGATTCTGCTGATTTCTGGCCGGCATTTGAAGGAAACAAATCATATATTAAAATTAATTAATCCCGCGATTGCGGGCACAATAATGTTCCAAATCTTAATACAGAACAACGCGGGACTCTAATGACTTTGTTAAAACCGGATCCTGCGTTAAATCATACATAAAATCTTTTCAAATCAATGCCAAATTATCTAATATTTAGTGACAAACTAAAACCCGTTTGGCCGACGCTTTTACCTTTCCTCGCCCCAGTTGCGCTTCATCCCTGTTGTGATACTTTACAATGTCTTGGGGCGACATTTGTTGAATCTGTTCTATGCTGAATTCATTTCCGAGGAAACTGTTTTGTTTTTTTCCACATGCTGCCAAAAATACAGCCCCTTCCTTTTGCGCATAATAGCTTGGTCATCAACTTGAACATTTGTAAAACAAAAGTTCAGGAAGTTTTTGGCTACCCTGTTGCTGTAGTAGATCATCGCTGTTCATGTTTTTTTTAATTAATTAAAAATTATTTTATTTTTTAAAAATGAGCACCGGGAAAAAAATGTTACCAACCTGTATACCATTCTGCTGTTATTGGGGGCCTAAAGTAGGATACACAAAGCTTGGTAAAAGCCTGTTAAAAATAAAACCGCAGATCTTGGCAAACTAGACTTTGAAGGCTCAGCAAAGCTGATTGCTATTATACAGCTTCATTTGCTACGAAAGATTTTTTTGTTAAGCAAGGAATAATTCCAGACAGTACAATATGTAAAATAAAAAAAAATACATTTATAAAAAATGGCTTCGCTCGTAATGATGATTGGTGGCGCTGTGCTAATGCGCTTGCTTTTAGCGGAAGTAATTACACGTTTAGTAAACTGCGGATGACGGGGAGAGAAAAAGACAAACAAAGCTATGAGCAACTAGCCGCAGCACAAGATTACAAAGAAAAGCAGAGAATTGAGCATTAGATTTTATTAACGACACACTGAAAAAACAGGGACATGCAGCTACACATTTAAAAATGTTGATCAAGCGATAAAAGAATATTTTCTTTTAAAAGGCAAAACCAATCGAGATATTGCCCCCACCAAAATTCAGCGACTTTTATCATCCATCAGAAAAACAAAAGATGCAAGAAATCGTGTTTATTGTCTTGGTATGGGCCGTTTGGGATTTTGTTGCGCATAATATTGGCTGAAATAAAAAATGAACAAAACTATTATTCGCCAAATAATTGGAAGGGGAAAAACAGCAATCAAAAAGCTAAGCCAAGCAGCTGAGTTAGTGAACAAACGGCAAAGGAATGGTTATCTAAACAAGCGATTTGGCAAATTTATTTACCAGCGCCTAAACGAATACAAACCGCACTTTTCAACACAAACGCCAAATGACACCCATCAATGGATCTTCTATATTTACCCCATGATACGATTAACGAAAAAGATTATAAGTACGCACTTACAGTCATTGACATAGCTTCAAGATACAAAGATGCAGAACCATTAACACAAAAGAGTGCTTCTGCTGTTGCTGTTGCTAATACAAATATATATCAACGAGGCCCGTTAACTTATCCTCGCATGATTCAAGTCGATGATGGAAAAGAAATTTAAAGCCGAGTGAATCAATTATTGTTAAAACATAGAGTTACCATTGAAAGAGGGATTCCAGAGTTCACAGATCACAGGGTTTGGGTTTAAAACTTTAACAACAGTTATCTGAAAGGCTTTTCTCCTACCAGTATCATAGAGAGCGATTGACAATTCTCGCAACACAGAATGGGTTTAGAAGACTGCCCCAGTTCTACGTGCAATGAATAATGAAGAATTTAAATTAACAGGTCTAAAACCATACAAGCAATCAAAAAACAAAAAGTACATGCTGTTGAAGGAGACGCCAGTTCATCCCCAAACTTACCATTTGGTTTTAAAGTAAGGTACCTTTAATTTGCCGGGGGAAGCAGAAGGGGACACTCGCCTTTAGGCAACAGATCCAGTTTGGAGTGTTGACCCATATGAAATAAAAAGAATGTAAAGATGAAATCCGCCGTTATTATTTAAACGAAAACTGACACAAAAAAACAACCAGCCCCCCCCAAAAATCTTTTTTGAAGGAAGAACTGCAAATAAAACCCGCCAGAAACATTTCCGCTTAACTGATTTACAAAAATATATTTAAGTCTAAAATGGATCAAAAGAAAAAAATCCTTACATGGAACTAAAACGAAGCAAGAATGATAAATGAAGAGAACTTGGAATTAATACAGAATCATATATACGTGTTCTCTATTAAGGAATTAATACGAAATCATATGAGACGAGTCTAATATTAAGGAATTAATTACGAGGATTTACGGCACATGGCAATGCATCCAGATCGCCTACAGCCCCAAATCCCAAATTTTGACTATCAAATTATGGGATAAAGAATATCTTGAAATAATAAAAAAAATAAGAGCACATCAAGCAAAAAATGAGAAAAAATTTGGATGAATTGGATATGATATGATTGAGCTTCTAGATAAAGTTAAGGAAAAATATAAACCCGAGGGCGAAGAGAAATATAATTATGCCGTTCCCAGTGCCCCAATTTTCATATGAAACTCTGGATTAACAAATACTCGTTTTGTGTTTGTTCTATCTAATTTACGTAAATATATTTAAATTCAAATGGAAGCCCAAAAAAAAAACAATGGAACTAAAACGGAAGCAAGAATGATAAATGAAAAGACCTTGGAATTAAAAACGAGAATCATATGAATTGAATTTTGCTATTAAGGCAACAGTTCGGGATTCATCGGGATATGGCAATGCATCGAGATCACCACAACCCAAAATCCCAATTTTGACTATCAAATATGGAATAAAGAATATCTTGAAATAATAAAAAGAATTCGAGCGCATCAAGCAAACATGAGAAAACATTTTTCTGAATTGGATGATGAAATGATTGAGCATTTAAAATAAATATAATGAAAAATAAAACCCAAGGGCGAAAAGATATAATTAGCTGTTCCCAATGCCCAATTGCATATGAAAACTCTGGATTAAACAAATAAATCGTTTTGTGTTTGTTCTATCTAATGACTTTTGTTACAACAGTTTGTTTGACTCATGTAGATTAGATCGAAATTTTACGTTGTCATGATGAAAAGTATGTTTATTGAACAATGCTTCTTTGTAGTTGTCATGCGATATGTTTGACTGCACAACACTGCGAATATTCCTTTTGCTTTTTTGATGGTTTCTCCTGGCTCGAAATACTGTACATGTTCGACCTTAACCCAACAAACTCCTTGAACACCTTTCCAGATAAATTCATCCTCATCTTTCCTAAAACCTTCTTGTTAATGGGTTTAATGCAAAGGCGAATCTTTAGGATAATCAAATGTGTCGAACCATCCCGCATGCCCTTTAGCTACTTCTAATTTCCCTGTCTTTATAGATATCTTCAGTAGGGATAATCTAAAACAAAACTGTCTGTATCTGTGTAAAGTACTCTGGACTCAGGATACAAGGCTTTAAAATAGTCATAAAGAAATTCTAACATCAAAAGCTTTGATAATTCTAAAACATAAACCCAATAAATACAGGCTTGTCCCAAATTTGACTTTTTTTTTTTTCATCATTATACCAAAAAGCTGACATGAAATCTTCTGAAGTCCTGATAATTAGGTTTAGAAATCAGCTTAAATTTCTTCGTTCTCTTGGTGACCAATCTGACATCTTTACGCTTGTGCGGAAATTTTCCCCTATCCTTTCCAAAACAGCTGTTGTTCATTCCCCTTGAAAAAGTCTTTTCTGAAGCACTGTGGATTTAGTTCTGAGATCAGTGTTCTTCATGATGTATGGTTTCATGAAATGTTTCCCTTTATCAAAGCAATTATACGATGAACACGTCCCCCCTTTAAACCATGTCTTAAATTAAAATTGTAGAAGTCTGTAATGGCAGACATAAATTTTTTGCCTCGAAGATTAGGCACAAGTTTAGGCGGTTCTGTTTTTGCCATCTTTAGACTTTTTGCTGCTAATGGATAGTCATTATGCAGGTCATGGATTCCTGAGGATATTCTAAGTCAACTTCAGAATGAAACCACACTGTTGATCTGGGGGTCAAACGGGTCAACCACTTTAATGCTCTTTGAATATTTTTGGATCTTTGGGTGTGAGCATTTTAAAGTTACGTAATGGAAGTGATTGCGCCATTGCCCCTCCATAAAAGATTGTTTGCATCTAAAATACATGAGATAGTTAGACCTTTTACTTGGATCATAGTCGTCCAGGTATTTGCTGTGTTTCTTTACAGTAATGATGCGACGCCATACTAATTCCTCCACGCAATCCGTTTTCAATCATCTGAATCATTGGCAGGTTAGACAATAAATCAATCTGTACACCAGTAAAATTTAAGAAAGCGTCCCAGCTCATCCCGGTGCAGAAATATAATGCGCAGGATCCAGGCTGTAATGTTTCATGCAGGTCTTTCTGTAATTTTCAAAGACGTCTGCCAACAAACATACATCGCCCTCAAGTATGAATCATGATAGTCTCCCATTGTTTTACACTCAAAACTTCTGCCACGCATCTTGAGCATGCTGGTAATCGAATCACTGATTTCCTTTCCTCTAAAAACTAGAACAGAACGCAACTTTAGGAGGAAGTGTATCTTCTTCAAACCTTTCCCAACTGTTCATGTATTCATAAGGTAAACACCCTTTCTAACGAGTGTTGGGTCAAAATATTCTTCTGTTATTGGGCAGGACTTTAAGGACATAGCCAGTGACTCAATGAACCCATCATGTTCTGCATAGAGTCATAAAAAGACATGTTATTTAAAGTGAAACACATGTACTTTTCTGATGACTGTGCAATGCATGACGCCTTAAAGTTGTCTCTACTGCTTGCATTATAAGGTGAGAGTCGTAACCTCGCAAGTAGTGAAAGAATATAGGCAGCTTCCATGTCTTTGGTTCAAACTTTAGTTGAAGATTGCATTTACTGTGTGCTGCTCCTCTGAACTTTCCACTAATGTGATCATGGTCTCTTACTGTCGGATTCGCTGCGTCTGAGGAGAGGCCTAAACCACAAATCCAACAATTGTGTGGCTAAATTATACTGTTGTTGGTCTTCAGGCGTCATTATGATTTCAGATAAGTTTTAGATTTTTAGAACAGTCATTACGCACTTGCTGTATGCGTTCTAAGAATGTTTCTGCAGCATTTGGTCCTCTATACAATTCTGGTTCTGAATGGAAAACCATCTGACCTGACAATGACGAAAGCATAGGAACAAATCTGATGATTACTCATTAAGACTGTTTTTTTCGAAGTTTTTGTGGTGCTGGTCCCTCATAAGGAACAATGAGTGATTCAAAGTCTGCGTAAACAACATATGGATAATTTGCATTCGTTTCCAGTTCTCAAAAAAACTTTAGATCCGGGGGGGGGCGTAGTTAGTTCTGTATTACAGTCAACTGGGCCGATACAGTGTTTCTTATGTTCGCTTGCGGCTTTAACGGAGGGAAATTTCCCTTGTTAAACATTTTCTACAGAATTCTTGTTTATGTTCATGCTTTGAAGTAGGGCGCCAGTAATCTACTCATTGTTCGTATCAATGTGTAATGTGGTAGCCCTGCTGGTGAAAACATCAGTATAAGTCAACATAAATTTTGTCTGGTTTGCCAATTGTTGGGCTGTTCTTAGACACTTAATCGGCTGTAGATTTGTTTCCTCCTCATCCCATGTGTAGATATTAACAGTTATTGAGTTGTTTTGTTCTTCATTCAAACTGATCAATTTGATCTACACTAACAGGAAAGGATATTCAACTAAAGTTAAGATCATGGATGTAATCCCAATAGTTAGTCACTCTGTCTGCGTTTTTGCGGATGTGATGCAACCTTGCAAGAACACCCCACATGAAACATTTGTTGTCTGAATTATCATGTTTAAAACTGGCTCTTTTTGCGACTAATGCTGGGGCAGCGGAATGTAAGACTTGCCTACAATAGGTTCATACTTAGCCTGTTTTAATCTGATCTCTGGGACTTCGCCCTCTGACCAACCAGAGCCTCTCATTTTGGCTTCTTCAGCGGCCAAAACAAACTGTGTAAGCAGTTGTCTGCCCAACCCGGGGTGTTAAGTCATTATGAGAAAGAATAATCTGCTGTTTAGTTGAGACCCAGACTTCTAGATTTTCTTCATTATTGTTATATAGTCGATTAAAACAGCTAACATTACTTTAACTGGCGGGTCTATTGTTAGTTCACCTGGAACTTGAGAAATAGCATGAACAACACTTGCCTGTACGTTTGCTGAATCAATGACTTCTAGATTAATATCATTTAAAGCTTTTGACAAACGCTCTCCCTTTAAGCATTCCTTCAAACAATTCATCTGGTCCTTCATATATCTTAGCCATGTTGTGTGTTTCTAACATAACACATTATTTAAATAAAAAAAATACAACGACTCCAAAGTCGTCTTAATCAGAATCAATATCAATGGTCTTTTTGTGCTTGGACTCATAAACAAAAGTATAAACGCCCTTTGGGGTTGTTAATGTGAGCTGTTTAGAACAGATTTTAATGTCTCGTTTACTTTTTTTAAACATTCCTTTTTTATCTGATCTGTGTCTGGCTGTTGAGAAAAAGTTGCCCGTGCCTTTCTTTGAAGATCAAACTTTTGTCTTTTGTAGTCCCCCAAAATCAGCCTGTAAACGACTAAATTCTTCATCCGTGATGTTCGAGTCAGCTAGTGCTTTATTATTGTCATTTTGAAGGAACTAAGTTTAGCTGTTATTAGTTGAACCATGGCTGTGGGGCTTTGGAGTTTAGTTTTTATTTTTTTGCTGCAGTACTTACAACTAATGAGCAGAGGCCAAGCTAAAGACAAACCGCCTAGAGGTAAAGCTGCGGGTGCACCTACGCCTGTTGCTAAGAGACCAACACTTGTTCCTGCCGATAGAGCGCTTATAGTTGATGTTCCAGTTTTAACATATGTAACGGCATTAAAGGCAGCAGAATACCTTCGTTTGGTTTTGCTGTATTTGAAAGGTCCTGCTCTAGTTTTTGTTGCATTTGCGTAATGTTGGTTAATCTGAAGGTTTTTATGTAGGGGTTTCTATAGCAGCAGAGACGCCTACTATCTCTTCTTCAGGCACATTTGGATAAATCTGAACAGACATGCTTTTTTTTAAAAATAAAGAAATAATTTAGTATTGTATATCTTCTAATCTGTTATCTTGAATATTCAGCTGCGCATCATATATTAAAAACAAATATACATAAGCGGTTTATCAGCATCTTTTTCTTTATCAATTTGAATGTTTATTATGTCTCTAACAGTTCTCCCGCTTCCATGTAACTGATATCCTCCGTTGACCTTAGGTCAATCCATAAACCGTATTTCGTTGTTAAATAATGATCAAGTCTAACACTGTGAAGATGTAGATCTTTAGACACAAGGTCAACTGTCGGATTCTACACCTCCCGCCTCCAAACAGTTTTCTTATTTCATCAAAATGCTGATAAGGTTTAAGCCCGCTAGCGTAGATTTGGTTAGGACTGCCTCAATTGTACATTGCACTTTTGTTATTTTAGGATTAACAAAATTTTCAGTTTGTCTTTTGAATGGTTCTTCATTTCACACAGCAATAAAATACCTTTAAGCCCATCTTGCTGTGGGACTAAAACTAAAATTCCATATAGTGTCTGCCCTGCATTTAGGATATTTAGAATGATTAATCACTCTTTCGTAATATATTGCTAATTTTGTCTTATATTGTTGCTCGATCAGCCTCGCTAAGTTAGGGTTGCTAACAACGTCAAACTCTAACAAGATGTCAGAAATGCTGTACTTTGCTTCGGTGTCTGTAGATATAATAACATATTTGTAGTCATTAAAAGTTAGTTCATATGTCAATCTGTCTTTTAATGCTCCTTGAAAGTATGGTGCATGCGCTTTTAACAACTCAAAATCTAAGGGTATGGAAAAGCGATTTCCAAACGCATAACTTACAGCTACAAACCTTTTGCCGTCTTTAGCGTCTGCGGCGCCTATTCTATGTTTTAGTGCTTCTTCATTTTCGATTCCTTGAAACGCAAGATCAGCCCTTTCATTCCCGGTTAGCCATAGATCAGAATAAAGGGTTAAAAATAGTCTGCATTGTGTAAAGAAAATATTTCTTGCCCCTCAAGTTTTATAGAAATTTTCTTAACGATTGCCCGCCCCAGATTCTGTACAACTGTCCTGTTTGGTCTGTTGTTGAATTGAGTTTTAATTTGAAAGTAAGACGCGCAGAGCCTGGCACAATCACTTCATCCGCTCCTAGGTCTGGAAATTTAACAGTAAGAATTTGATCCGAATCAATAGTAGATGGATTATTTGGAACAGTAATATTCCGCTTATTTCCCTTCACACCAAAGGGCTCTTTCAGTCTTCTATGCGGGTCAAGAATCGAGCCATATGCTTGTGACATTTTTTATAAAACAAAATAAAAAAGTTAATTATTTAAAACCATGGCAGGCATTGAAGATGAAGATTATGATGTTTTTGATCGTGGAGACGACATGAGTGAAATGAACTCCTTTGACACAGCATCGCTCGGCGCTCTCATTGCAGGATGAATTAGCAGAAAGTCGGCGTAAATTAACAGAAATTACGGTCGGCGCATTTTACAAAAGTTTAGGCCTAGAACCTCCCGAAGTTTTAGACCCTAATGATTTTGAAGTAAAAGATGGTGGTCATTTGTATGTGAAAAGCGCCCCGACCAAGAACCTGTTCAGCTTACAGATAAACGAGACCCATTAAAGTTTGTAGGCATGAATACAATTAGACAAAGACTTAGGGTGAGCGATCGAAATCGCCTTGGCATTGTTAAACCAAAATTAAATAGGGACGCAGTTGCTAAACTTCAAAACACACTACAAGAACTCCCAACAGATAAAACCCAAAAGCAAAACATGAACTTCAAGATTTAAGACAAACAGCAGACGAAATAATGCAAGCAGAAACCGTTTTTTCCGAAGAAACAGCATTAAAAACTATTCACGAACCACAGCTAACTGAGAGAGAAAGAGTGGCCCTTGATCATGCTTTGAGAACCATTAGAGGTGAATTAACAAACAATTTAGCAAAACTAGGTGAACTAGATGAGCATATAAAAAAGAAAAAGAAAAACTCGTTGAGGCTGACGACGCCAACTTAGGACCTGGTGTTAAAGAAAGAATAACACAAAGACTAAATAATCTTGAAGAACTGAGATTAACAAGACTAGAAGTTTTGTCTAATAACCGAGAACAATTACGAACTCAAGTGAGCAGAATAAGAGAAACTATCCAAAGAATTTTATATGAAGACACAACACTAGCAGAACGAATACGAACACTGTTTAGAGAGCAAGGAGTCACATTAGCAAGCGTTATAACGGCCTTAGGATTTGCAATAAGTACACTGGTGTTGGCTATGACATGTGGCGGTGGTCAAAGTTCATTACTCCACCACCATCACCTCCATCGCCGCCCGATAAATCATGGGTAAAAAAACAACTTGACCATCTTGCGGGTTTATTAAAAAAATTTGCCAGTAAAGCCATGGACGCTTAACCGGGTATATTAGGGGTGTTGTTAGCTGGCTTTTGTCTACTGCAAGCAAAGTAGTTGGCTTTATGGCTGAGCACTTATGGACATTAGTTCTCTTAATAGTTGGGTTACTTTTTAGTAAGATAAAGACCAAGTAATCCTAATCCAGTTAATCCAATAACAAGTGACGTCTTTTCATATTCATGGTCATTATTTTTTTCGCCCGCAAGCTTTGCTGAGTCTTCAATAGCCTTTGGCTTTGGGCCTTGGGGGTTGGATGACTTATTCTTGGGGGGGCGGGTTGTTTGTTTATTGTTTGTAATATTACCGGGTCAGAATTTATGTCGTTTTGGTCCAACCTTCTGTTCATTTCCTGCAACAAGAATTTCATTGTTGTAGTTTATTATTGTTCCTACCTGGGGTCTGAGGTCAGAAGGTAGCATGTATAAACCAGCGCCAACAGCAAAGTCTACTTTAGATCTTGCGAATTGTAAAGCATTTTTGGTACCTTTTAATACTTGAAGGCAAATCAACTGTAAATTAATGGCGTCCTCTAAATTTGCTAAGTACTGTTTTGCGCATCAAAGCCAGTAGAAGGATCAGTTATGCTCGATCTCGTTGTGCTTGTGAACCTAGCAAACACCAAACGTAAGTACGAATAGAGTCGTTTATTCGTTTCTATTCCCGCTCTAGTTAGGCCCTTAGAATGTCTAAAATAAATGTTGTTCACGCTGTTTATTTCTCTTGCTCTATGGACCCAAGATGAACACCTGTTGCCTGAAGAGAAAGATGTATAAGGAGGATCCCAGTCATAGTTATACTTTCTGTGCACGCCCCAAAAATAAGGGTGCCTAAGCCATGATTGCGGTCCAACTTTTGTCTAAAGTCTGTCTTAACATCAATATTGAATTCGTTACCGATCCTTTCAAAAGCCTTCATGTCTATTCGTTGCTGAATGGATTAAAAAGGTTTGTCATTTGGTAATGGTGCTTGCAGTTCAGTCAAAATACGTCTGAAGGTGTAATAAAAATGAAATCTAAACACTGACCTCACCAAAAGGGTCAGGATGATTTTTAAAAGATGAGCATACGACACTCCACACCCAGTTGATGCACAAAACACAGCAAAGTTTAACTGGTTCTGATAAAACTGCATCGGATGACTGAACCACACTTTCGCGATGTAGTCTTTTTAATAGGGGGTTAAGATATCTATTTAATGGGGTACTTACCTTTACTTGAAAGGTGTCAGTCTGGTCACAGAAATGACAAGGGAGTCAGTTGTTATATTTTTTAAGATTGTAGTGTGGGCCCCAAAAGAGTATTTTGCATCAGTATATTGAATGCACTCATTTTTAATTTGTTTTTAAAAAATGTTTGTAACAATAACAACTCAAGACAGTCCTTAATGAATGCGGAACCCAAATGGTTGCACTCCATGAAATAATCTACAAAGTCGTATGGTTTAATATATCTGAATCCAAGAATAATAATAAGATTAAAAAAATTAACAAATCAGGGGCCAAAGTTAGCCAGTTAACAATACCTGATGGTTATTATGGGTTTTGCTCGTTAAAAGAAGCAATGAGTAACTTAGACATTACTCTCAAACTTAACAATGCAAATCTAAAAACAATGTTAACATTCAAGCCTGAAGAAGAAGTAGGTTACTATTTTGATAAAGAGCTAGCTAAAATGTTAGGCTTTGCAGCTGACAATCATAGATTTAGAGTTACACCAGACAAAACTACTTATGAGGGGGAAAGTCCGCTCAATCTTGCATTACATTCATTACTCTATGTTTGTTTGGATGAACTGAGCACTGATGAAAACTTATATGATGGAAAGCCCTCAACTGTCTTAAGAGCTCTTCCATCAGGGAAAGCTGCATATTGCGATTATGAAATTATACAATTCCCTAATTTACAGTTTAAAAGATTAGCTTGTGGAAAGGTCGGATCATTTAAAATAAAAATCACAGACAAAACAGGAAAAGTCGTAAAATGTGATAACCTGCACATTGTTTTAGAAATAAAATAATACGTTACTAAAAAATAATGTCGCGGGGGCCAGAAGAATCCGGAGTTACATTAGCGCCTGTGAGGTGTATAACTTTAGAATTAAAAGACCTTGCAGACGTTGCGGACTTTGAACAGAACGGTGAGATAGGCGCTTTGTATGGTTTTGAGTACACTAAAGATGGTGATTATAAACGCAAAGAGGTTGGCGACAACAAAACGTTTCCTAAACTAGAACAACTACGCAATCTAGAAGCAAATAATGTTGGCCAGTATGAATATAAAATAGTTCGAAAACCTGACAGCAAATGGCACTTAGAACCATATTTAGAATGGGACATAAAATTTGAATTCATAAGCCCATTTACATTTTTTAGCCGTCAAAAAAGTTTCAGAAAAGCATTCAACTCTGGCCCTTTACATGTAAGTCTTATGCCAGAGGACAATAGTCGGAAAGAGATTGAAATAGCGTCATATGGGAATAAACAGTACATCCTCCACAGAAGAGAAATGGTTTTAAAGGAAGCTTCTACAAAATTACAGAGACACGTTCACAATGATATTTAAAATTTCTGTCTTAAAAGATGTGGAGAGGAATGGAGCTGTGGGCGTCAGTGACATACTTATGAAAGGAATTAATATTAGCTGGCAAAACTTAGATGTTGAAAAACTTAAAGTTACCGTCGTCGTTCTTCACAATGGTGAGGATATTAAGGTCATAACAACAAGCAACAAAATCAATATTAGCTTAAATAGAAACAATCTTACAGAACTAAATTGGATTAATCTTACACATTTAGGCCTCATAGGTTTTATTATACTGAACAAGTTTTGACGGAGAGTATGATAAAAATAATAACAGGATTAAATTAAATTTTGTTATAAAACTATGGAGCAGACGACTTTGGTGTCAATGCAGATGTTAGACTTTATGATAAGAACCCCTCATTGTTCATTGATTTGTGGACAGACTGGTTGTGGAAAAACAATATTTGTCCTCGACCTATTACAAACAGTTTATCGTTATAATTTTGAACATATAGTAATTTTCTGCCCAACACTTAAATGGAACAAAGCATATCATGATAGAAGGTTTATATGGACAGATGATGACATATATTTAGTTGATCCTAGCAATAAACTGAGCGAGTGTTTAGAACACTTTTATAAATTGTTTGAGGGAACGCAGACACTATTTATTATAGATGACTGTTCAACAGAAAGAGACATAGTTAAAAAGAGAAACACTTTGTCAAAACTAGCTTTCAGTGGAAGACATGCTGGAATAAGTGTGTGGATTTTATGTCAGAAATATAACTCAGTTTTAAAAGACTTTAGAGAACAGTTAAAGACTGTAGTTTTATTTCACATGAAAGACAAAGACGCATTTGATGAATGTATGCGTGAAAATGATGTTATTGAAAATGATCAGGAAAAACACAGGATTAAGCAAAAACTAAAATCGAAAAGTTTTGTAAATTAGTATTGAAAACGGATAATCCTACACAGTATGCATGTTTGTAGATAATCATTATTTTTTTGGTTATTGAAAGAGAATGTGTGATGGATTATCAGAGAACAGTAAAAGGCCGGCTCTAGGGTCAACCGCCCGAAACTGGTTGAGGGCGGTTGAGCTAGAGTCGGCCTTTTACTGTTCTCTAATGCAGTTTGCCTAATGTTCTGCTCATGTTGCTGAACCGACTAGTTTTTAGTCCGTGTGACATTTATTTATCAGAACTAGACATGACAGCATGCCGCTACTAGAATTTGTTACATGTGATTATGTGCCCCCCCCCCCCCCCCAACCAAATTGTCCCCCTCTCACCTCCCCTACCCCACTGCCCTTTCTTTCTTTTCTTTTACGCAAACACATACGGAAAATTCTCGTTTCCTTTATCAGCAGGAAACACAGATAGCTATTGTTTTCATTAACAGTAATATACACTTATCGTTATCCATTCGTTAACGGCGGCACACACGGATTGTTTACCGTTTTCGTCCACACCCACCTTCTAACCTCACTAATTTCTGACCACCAGTTTACTTCGTCACATCAGACATTGTGTCTGGTGGGGCCTCTCCCTACTTTTTCCTCGCTACCGTCTTCAGACTGTCCAATGGTGCTACCTAGCGGGCAGCCTGGCTTTTAACGACCGTTGCTGAGTGGTCTAGACGAGAGACGGGGACGGCAGTTAACGGCCAATAACGATGAAGCGATAGCCAGGGTGAGGACAACAGACATTAGCCAGAGTACTGTTTCAGCAGAGCAGGGAATCTTTACTAATGTGAAACCAACTGGTCTGAGTAAATTGAGGATGGCTTAACCTTGAGAGGATAAATATAAAAAAGGATGTGTTTATTACTGCTGCTTTTCCCCCCTGATTTTTGTCTATTGAATCAACGTTCGTGGACACAGGGGAAGAGATGGTAAAGGGGTAGGATGAGGAGACGAGGGAGGATGTAAGATTTGTCATGATAAGTTTACAGATGCTGTATTTTTATTGGAATGATTTTTAATGTGTATATATATATATATATTATATATATATATATATATAATATATATATATATATAATATATATATATATATATATATATATATATATATATATATATATAAGTTGCACATATAGTTTTTAGGCTAAAAATATACATACTACCTGTGTTTAGCAGCTGTTTTTCTTCTGGCTTAGGATTATTGTTTAAGCTATACTCCTTTTAATAATAAAAAAATGTATGCATTTCGTAAAGGCTACATGTATCACCGTTGTATGTTCGGTCAAGAGACCTATTATTATCCTTTAAGCATGCAGGTGATTGCACAAATAGAGCTGCACGGGGCCAAAGTCATATGTCTTCATAATCTATTTTGTTTTAGGTCAGGTTATATGAATGCAAGTTGAATAACGGAATGGATTTGATTTAGTCCATACACCCGCCCCATCCCCATGGAAAACCCACAAGTTTTGAAAGTGATAACAGAATAACAACAATAATGTCGACAACAAAACAGCACCCCCCCCCCCCCCCCCCCCCCCCACCCCCCCCCCCCCCCCCCCCCCTCCCCCCGACTAAATGGCTATCTTTTGCCAACTATTTCACCTTTTTTTTTCAGGATAACTTTCTTCTTCAGACCAACGATTTGCTTTCCCGATTTTGTTAGACAGAGTCAGATGGGACGGATACCCCCACAATCTCCCTCCATTCTTTGTGTCAGGCGAATGGCTACCGTGGTGTCCTGGGCCTGGCCGTTCACGATAATACCAGCCTGGGGAGAAGACAGGATGGCAGCTAGCAGTGTCTGGCGCTGTCTGTGGCCTGTTAATGTTGGCTGTCCCTCGGGTTTTACCAACTGTCGCTTGAAGTTCCGCGCTTGATGTGCACGTGGCATTGCAGTCCAACTCAGGAAGCAGAAAGTCTGGGGCTTTTCAATAGAGGCATTAGCCAGTAAACTCTGTTGAGAACAGAAGATTTACTAGGCATGGTCATAAAATCTTGAGTCCTTTGGAAACTTGATCTTATTATGAAAATAACACCCCAGATCATAGCTACTTCTTGATGGTTCTGCTTCCTCCCATGCATGACTGCTAAGTGACTGTTGCCTCCCATGCATGACTGCTACATGACTGTTGCCTCCCATGCATGACTGCCACATGACTGTTGCCTCCCATGCATGACTGCTGCCTCCCATGCATGACTGCTACATTACTGTTGACTCCCAAGCATGACTGCTACATTACTGTTGACTCCCATGCATGACTGCGGCCTCCCACGCATGACTGCGGCTTCCCATGCATGACTGCGGCCTCCCATGCATGACTGCTGGCTCCCATGCATGACTGCGGCCTCCCACGCATGACTGTGGCTTCCCATGCATGACTGCTGACTCCCATGCATGACTGCTGACTCCCATGCATGACTGCCGACTCCCATGCATGACTGCTGACTCCCATGCATGCCTGTTGCCTCCCATGCATGACTGCGGCATGACTGTTGCCTCCCATGCATGACTGCGGCATGACTGTTGCCGTCCAAGCATGACTGTTGCATTCCATGCATGACTATTGCCTCCCATGCATGACTGTTGCCTCCCATGCATGACTGCGGCCTGACTGTTGCCTTCCATGCATGACTGTGGCCTGACTGTTGCCTTCCATGCATGACTGTGGCCTGACTGTTGCCTCCCATGCATGACTGTTGCCTCCCATGCATGACTGCGGCATGACTGTTGCCTTCCAAGCATGACTGTTGCCTTCCAAGCATGACTGTTGCCTCCCATGCATGACTGCGGCATGACTGTTGCCTTCCAAGCATGACTGTTGCCTTCCAAGCATGACTGTTGCCTCCCATGCATGACTGTTGCCTCCCAAGC
>CM031606.1:81736703-81761703 GCA_018398815.1 Conus ventricosus | reverse complement strand
GTGGGTGGAGTGGTAGGTGATGCTGGGAATAACGTCGAAGTAACTCCCCACCCTTGCCGCTCGACTGGCTCGATGAATGTAGCAGATTGGAGGATGGGCGAGGGAAATGGGGGTGGGGGGATGGGGGGGGGGGGGGGGGAGGCATAAGTCCAAAAGCACTCCCCATCCATGTTCTCGATAAGTATGTTGAAAGCGAGGCGGGAAGTCGGGGAGGGAGGGCGCCAGGCTATAGTCACTCTTCCCTGCAAATGTGTGTTAGCTGCTCTGTGAGCTTAGTGGGGGGGGGGGGGGGGGGGGGGGGGGGGGTGGTGTGGAAGGGGGGCTGCAGATAAAGGGTTAGACTTACTCCCTTCCACTTATAAATGCCTAGGGACATTTTTGGACAGTTATGGTGATTTTAGGAGTGGGTTTGGGCATGTTCCTTTTCTCATCCGCCGGGGAGAGATTTCGGAAGTGGAGGTGAGCGTTCTCGTCAGCTACACACACACACACACACACACACACTGCATACGTACATACATACACATATACAGGTGAGTGCATGCATACATATTCACACACACACACATACACAAAGTGAAATAGAGAGACCGCAGCAAAATACAACAAATGCAGCAAAATGGTCATTTCAATCTCGGACACTCCTGTCCATGTCGGTGAATTTCTTTGAATGTTCAGTTAATTGAGGCCAACATACTCATGATGTCAGCACTGGTAGGTTGTTGAGGAGAAGCGGGGGTTGTCTGTCTGTCTGGTGTCTGCCGTAGAAGCTCCAGCCTTGTCCACGCTGGTCCTGTGTCCTGACCTGCCGAGCTGGGTCTGTTTGAAGCTGCTGTCCCGCCTTGTGTCCTGGGCTCCGCTCCACATCCCCACAGCGTTGAAGAAGTCCGCCCAGAACATTAACGCGAGGAGCAGGCTAAGGGTAGCACTGTCTTGTCGAGGTCCGTGGTGCCAGCATGGCGATCTGAATGGCCGCCTTCTTCCTGGCTCGCTTCGTCATAAAAGTGATGTAGATGGGGACGAAGGATCCACATCTCGCCCTAAATACCAGCGGTCCTGATGGCATGGTGACTGTTTGGAGCAAAGCCGAAAGTACGGGATTGTGCTGTGATAGCAACTGTTAGAAGAGACAATAAACTGCAGAGCGTTTTAATGTCTGACTGCTCGGACTGTGTAATACAGCTCACGCCACCTGAGAGAGAGAGTGAGAGAGAGAGAGAGAGAGAGAGAACGTGCGTGTGTTCACGCGTGTATGTGTAGCGGAGAGAAAAGGTGTGAGTGCGCATGCTTGCGTGTGTGCTCGAGCATGCGTGTGCGTGCATGAGAGAGTGTGTGTGCGTGCGTGCTTGCTTGTGTGTGTGTGTGTGTGTGTGTGTGTGTGTGTTTGTGTGTGCATGCGCGTGTGTGTGCGCGCGCGCGTGTGTGTGTATGTGTAGGAAGGGCGGGAAGGATAATGAAAGGAATAAAACATCCATACATCCTCTTCCCTCGTCGCATTATGAAATAACAAACACACAGCTTAGAAAACAAAGAACGTTTAAAGGCTGAGCCGATCGCAAATCGCCGGCTTTCCGTCTTTCGTGCTCTTTACTCCAAGTGCAACGAGTTTGCCCATTACCTCTACCCCCATCCCGCCCCAAACTTGGCTACCCTCTTCCTAGACATCAATTTCCCGGGGCTTTGCAGTGACACACACACACACACGCACGCACGCATGCACGCACACACAGCTCGAGCGCGTGAGCATTCTTTTTAATCTTTTGGATAGTTCATTGCCAGCTTTGGTGCTTCATTACTTCGTGTGTGTGTGTGTGTGTGTGTGTGTGTGAGTGAGAGAGAGAGAGGGAGAGAGAGAGAGCTTAAAAGATAACGCCATGAGTTGCACGTGCAATGCTACTTTGCAGTGACTGGACGTGTGAAACGTCTGCAATGAGTGTGCAGCGAAGGATAGATATGATTGGTCAACGTGGATCGACTCGATGCAATCTGACCAATCCCATGTCGAGTTTGGTTAGTTTCGTCCTGGCTTTGTTGCAACCCGCATGAGTTTCTTGAGTCTTGCTCATGCTGTCGTTTGCAACAGGCGTGTCATTCAAACGTCTGGTGTCCTGTTCAGTTTTGACAACATGTTAACAGAACCTGTTCCTGAATGTAGAAGCAAACTGAGAAAGATTCTGCTTCTCTACCCGTCTGGGGTTTCTGCCATGATTTTGAAGAGGTAAGTGACAATGTTCGCGTACGTGAGTGCGCATGTGGTCTTTCGTCGTGATATGATTCAAAGATTTCCTTTCGTAGCCTGCTTCCCCAGATGACCTCGTTGTTCACTTAGTGGCAATTTCTTAAGAGAGCATCATGCACGGTGAATGGCGAGCAGGGGGAACATTGGACAGGTGGAGTAATAGGCAGAGGAAGTGTCAAGCAGCGACAAACATGTTGAGAGTCGGGGGTGGGGTGGGGGGTGAGAGACTTGACTTGACTTGGGGCCTGTTCGTTGGTCCTAGCTTACTGGCTTAAGTTTTCACATGCGTGGGAATATACATGTCCCTAACTTAAGTCGGACACTCTGGCTCGTAAACTATCTTTAGTTTCCAGTGTTGGTCCAAATGTCTTTTGAAAGCAGTCAGCGAAGGGGCTGAGACCACCGTGTCTGGTAAACTGTTCCAGCTGGAGACCACTCTGTGGGAACAAAAATTTGATCTGATATTTATTCTTGGTCTCTGCTTATGCAGTTTCAGAGAATTTCCCCTATGGTCAGTGGTAGCTAATTTGAAGACAGGAGCACTTACTTTGTAGTAGCCGTTCAGATATTTAAAGACTTCGGTATTGATACGTTGTCGGAATACTGAGTACTTAGAAGAAAAAAAAGGCCGAAGCGCTCCTGCCGAAGGTCCTCAATTATGTATACTGGTGACATAACGCCACGGTGGCATTCGAACCATTAGCGTCATGGTTCATTCGGTATTTTTATGACGTCCTTTTCATTTGAATGTTATTTGATACCGTTTGTAACCTTTTTTTTTGCCATAACTCTTACTCTGATTGTAATTGACTATTGAGAGAAAAAAGGCTATCGAACAAGCACCGTCTTAGTTTAAACGGCTTGCTCCTCGCTGCAACCCAAGTCGGAAACCTGCAGTGGTTCCCACGTGCACCGTTGCAGACATAACTTCGAAACCCGTTCGGCTCCTTTGGGTATCTGTCGGACACTTCAAAACCCGTTCGGCTGCTTTCGGTATCTCTCGGACACTTCAAAACCCGTTCGGCTGCTTTCGGTATCTGTCGGACACTTCAAAACCCGTTCGGCTGCTTTCGGTATCTGTCGGACAGGGAAAACGGGATGTTGATGAACATCTGTTGTAATACGTTACTCTGGTACCGTCATGAGCAGCTATGATGCTCAATTTCTGGTTTCTTAAAAGAATACGGTGCTTCATCGCGAGTATTTCTCTGTACGCATGCATGTATGTATGTATGTACGTGCATACCTGTGTCAGTCTATTAATTAATATATCCTGCAGTTGACATTTTAACGGAGGGGTGACGCCGGACCACACAGGTCTATGGGACTTCCATATGCTCTCTCTCTCTCTCTCTCTCTCTCTCTCTCTCTCTCTCTCTCTCTCTTTTGAAAGCATATGTAAATCGAACACCATCGGTGGTCGATTTATGTGGCAAAGCAAAACAAAAAACAAAACGGAGAACGGAGCTTGCTCGACAGTAAATATAGTGACCACAAGAAAACCCGAAATGCTATCGAACAAACAAATCTTCCGAAAAAAGACTTGTTTTGACTGTTGAAGAGACGAGGGGCATACATTGTGGGGAGGGGGGGGGGGGGGGGAGTACAAAAGTAGATGGTATTCGATATTCAGGACCAGAAAGTGACAGACGGACGAAGAAAAGTGTTGAAACAGCACCGTTTCAAACATTCAAATTTCATGGAAAAACCCATTTCGTACACCAGCACCTTTCCGTCCTTCAAAGACCTGATATATGAACGACAGAAGTTTTGTTAGTTTTGGCTAACTTTTAAAGTTTGTTAAACATTACGACCACTGTAACCCAGAGACACATTTTCATATGGTCTAACAAAAAGCATGCGAACTCGATTGTACTGAAATAATGCTTTTATTCTCGAAGCACGCGCGCGCGCGCGCGCGTGTGTGTGTGTGTGTGTGTGTGTGCGCGCGCGTGTGCGCGAGCATGCGTATGTATAAATGCATGTATATGTCTGTAGTGCTTATGTGTGTAAACAACGAAATGCACGCATTGTTTTGTACGTGCAAGCATCTGTCTTGTACAAAGAAATAACTGAATGTTCGGAAACAGCGAATCCGAAGTTGCCCGATGCCGTGAAAAACGATACCAAACACACAGGAGCAAAATACGAGCGAAAAGGAAAAGGGCGAACGGGACTGCTTCCTATAGACCCACGGGGATATAGAAACGGGAACAAGGGGATGGCCCCACTCTCACGCAGTGACTTGTGATCCTTGTTTCAATTCAAAGCTGGCTTTGTTTGCTTTCTGCACGGATTCCCATTCCGAACCTGGACCGCGTAATTAACCGTTTTAAAAATGTATTGCAGATTATTGGAAGAAATAATGTTTCACAAACTTGGTAGGGATTTAAAAGGGAATATCACATGAGGTAGGTAACGGTAAACGGGAATTAAGGAACAAGAACGGTAACTCTTGCTCCCATATGAAGAAATACACGGCAATGACTCGGGGATGTCTTCTTGTTTGTTCTGAGTGCTCGGTGTTGTCATTTCTGCAAGGCGATTCGGTGTTGCACGCTGCATTCGCTTGGAGTTATGGGCGTGTGTTTATTTCACCATGGGGGACCAAGAGTTACCTTACCTGTTCAGTATTAACAGATTCAGTTAGCAATATCTGTAATACACAAGACCGGATGAGCGTTTGTACCTTTCTATAATATGGTAAGGACATACTCCTGGTAACTCCTATATCTAGAATAAGGATATACTCCCTGTCATTGCTAGAATGTCTAGAATGACTGGTAAGTATATACTTCCTGTCACTCCTAGGATGCCTAGAATGCCTGATAAGGATATACGTATTGTCACTCCTAGGATGTCATGAATGACCGATGGGGATCAACTCATTGTCAGTCCTAGGATATCGAGAATGACTGACACGGACATTACTCACTGTCGCTCCTAGGATGTCTAGAATGACACGTATATACTCGATGTCACTCGCAGGTTTTCTAGAGTGATACGGATATACTCATTGTCACTCCTAGAATGTCTAGAATGACTGGTAAGGATATACTCATTGTCACTCCTAGGATGTCTAGAATGACTGATAAGGATATACTCATTGTCACTCCTAGGGTGTCATGAACGACCGATAAGGATATACTCATTGTCACTTCTAGAATGTCTAGAATGACTGATAGGGACATACTCATTGTCACTCCCAGGATGTCTAGAATGACTGATAAGGATATACTCATTGTCACTCCCAAGATGTCTAGAATGACTGATAAGGATATACTCATTGTCACTCCTAGGATGTCTAGAATGTTGATATACTCCCTGTCACTCCTAGGATATATAGTATGACTGATAAGGATATACTCTTTGTCATTCTTAAGATGTCTAGAATGATGATATACTCCCTGTCACTCCTAGGATATATAGTATGACGGATAAGGATATACCCTTTGTCACTCCTAGGATGTCTAGAATGATGATATACTCCCTGTCACTCCTAGGATGTCTAGAATGACTGATAAGATATCCCTGTCACTCCTAGGGTGTCTAGAATGACTGATAAGGATATACTCCATGTCACCCCTAGAATGTCTAGAATGACTGATAAGGATATACTCATTGTTACTTCAGGAATACCTAGAATGTTTCGTTGCTACAGGCCGTAACATTTGAATGGGTACTTTTTTTTTCCAGGTTTGCAGACAGAAGGGGCAGACAGAAGGGGCAGACAGACCGAATTTATGAAAGAACAAGGAAAAAAGACTGCAAGTCGCGTGCAGCTAAAAGGTAAGTTCTCTATGTCAGATATCTGTCTAGCTATCTGTCTTTGTATATGTCTGTCTGCCTGTCTGTCTCTGCCTCTTGTCTCTACCTGTCTGCTAGCCTGCCTGTCTGCCTCTGTGTGTGTGTGTGTGTGAGTGTGTGTGTGTGTGTGTGTGTGTTTGTGTGTGTGTGTGTGTGTGTGTGTGTGTGTGAGTAAGCGTGCACTTGTGTCTGTTTATATCTCTGAGTTAGTCCGTCTCTGTTTTTGTCTCTACCTGTCTGCCTGCCTATCTGCCTGTGTGTGTGTGTGTGAGAGAGTAAAACAATATTAATCTTGCAGTAAGTGGCTTCAGTCAGCCAGTCAGTGTGTGAGAGAGAGCGAGCGAGAGAGAGAGAGAGAGAGAGAGAG
The DNA here is from genome assembly GCA_018398815.1 of Conus ventricosus. NCBI lineage: Eukaryota > Metazoa > Mollusca > Gastropoda > Neogastropoda > Conidae > Conus > Conus ventricosus. The sequence goes on along the minus strand of CM031606.1, from coordinate 81,755,290 downwards.
AGAGAGAGAGAGAGAGAGAGAGAGAGAGAGAGAGGCGCACGTGTATGTGTTTTACGGAGAGAGTAATTTTGTGCAAAAGGGTTCATGAACAAGCTGCTTACGAAGATTTATAACGTATACAGTGCTCGCGCGCACGCACGCACGCACGCACATATGCACACTCGCACGCACGCACACTTGCGCACACGCACGCACTCAGACTTGACAAGTCTTCAAGGTGGAGATGATGCATGGCTGAATCTTTCTATGCGCAAGGAAAGTTTGAATGTCCCATACCAGAAGCTAAACATATCGGAAATACGACTACAGAACATTACAGTAACGACAGACAAGGAGTTTGTTTTTATGTACACAAGGCAAAGAGGAAGAGAAAAACACCCAGTGCTTGCGCACGCACGCACGCACGCGCGCGCGCGCGAGCGCACACACATATATAGCTATATACACATACACACGCGCGCGCGCGCGCGCACACGCACGCACACACACACATTAAGGTGGGGAGATGGCTGTTAAGTTGGAAGAGACGGATCATTATAGATGTGTATGTACGTGTGTATTTATACAATAATAGTACAATCTGCAACTAACATTCCCACACCAAAAGTTCATATTCTCGTGCTTTTGCCTTTATTGGAGCTACACCGGGGAGGCTTTAAACAAGTACATACTACCACTGAACTAAACGTAATGTCATTACAGATTTATACTTTTTATTTAATATAAAAAGTGAAATGAGACATTGCGATCATAAGAGTGAGGGGGGAAGAAAGAGACAGAATGAATGAATGAATGATCATTTATTAAAGGCCATGGCTCCATCTAAAGGGGGTCAAACATATGAACTGTGAATAATATGTAAAATCAAAATTGTCAGTATAACGCACGCTATATGTGTAAAACGTACAAACATTAACTTTGCGCTCTAACGCGTTGAAATGACTTGTACAGATATGCTGCTAAGTTCCTTTTATTGTTGGTGGTTTCCATGGTGCAGTACACATAGTAAAGTCAAACAACACAGATGCCTAGCCCCTTTATTCATGGTTCGTGTCGCACGGACATGGGACGCGGATTGTGTCAACTAGTGATGCATGACGTCACTTTACAACACATGTCCACTCAAACTCATCGGCCGCACGTGCATAGCTAACGGTTGCGTTAATACAAACTTGCAAGTTCGTGAACTGTTTCCAGTGATCAACTTCTTCACTGTTACATGTAATAATCAAATCGCTAATTAGACCACCGTCTTTCGATTCCGTGACGCAATACCAAAACATTCACATTCACATCACTCTCACAAGGCGTTTGCAAACAAATCTTGGAGGTTGATTTACTGTAACTCTTGTAATCTACTTGTAAGCAGCGAGCAACACGAACACGTCGTCATACCTTGTCGGCAGTAAAGGACACGGACACACGCGCACACGCACACGCACACGCACACACACACACACACACACACACAGTAACTAGCAGGGAATAAGTCGGACGATAAGGTAGCAAGGAAAGGAAATCTAAGTCAGTCCATCCGAAACATAACTAAATCATTTATCAGTAAATAACAGTATTAGATTGTTGTTACAAGATGGGTTAATGATATGAAACAAAGTAAAAATGGTCGAGAGAGAAACCAGTCAAAAGTAGAGGGGGGGGGGGGGGGGGGGGGGGCGTTAAAAAGATGAAGAATAAACTGCTGTCTGAAAAAGGGAATTATACGGGGGAGGGGATGGATCGGACTTGATCGGGGGAGAGATAGGATGTGGGGATCAGGCAGAACCCATAATCGGAACAACTTACAGATAAAGGAGGATTAGAAGAGGCAGCGAAACGAGAGACTAAAGTTATAAGGGAGGGGCTACTGGCAAAATTAACATAAAGGAGCTAGGTAAAATCGGCACTTAACAGTTGTATGGTGTGTGTGTGTGTGTGTGCGTGTGCGTGTGGCTATTCACTCTTTCTTAGCTCTACCACTAACGACCGTTTATACTGTATCACAGCGAGTTGCGGATCAGTAAAACTTGGGGCATGTTAAGTTCACAAGGAGAGTATTAAAACACGCACACGCACACACGCACACGCACACACACACGCACGCACACGCACACGCACAGCAGAAAATTCTTGAAAGTGATTTCCCCTATTCATATATTTTCTCAGATTCCACGGGACACATACACACTCTAAGACAGACCCAGGACATGCGCATGAACTAATGTCAGCTGCAATGTGGAAAACCTTATGCGAATTCAACATTTAGCAATGAAATTGTACTGTCTGAGCACAGATCCTATGTCTTTTCATTTTCACCCAATTAAAGGCCTCGCTAAATTTGCCTGCCAGCGACGCTTCCGTTCTGGAAGTCGATCCCAATGGGAAAACTTGTTCAGTTGGAACAATAGTAAGAAATTTCATATCCATATCGGGGGATTGGTTGATATTTACATGAGCTGCAACTTTACAGTTAGATTTTTTTTCTCATTCCACATCACTTTTATGATTGGCCATCTACGTTTAAGGTTAACTGTAGACCCAGCTTATAAAAACTACTTCGGTAGGTACAGTTAGTCACATTGAGGGTGTCACAAGTTAGATGGGATCTAATGTGCCATTTCCGTTAATCCAAAAGGAAACAAAAATATCTGTTGAATGTGCGCAAGTCACATTTTGTGGTGCATCTGTAAACCCCCTTTTGTTTTTCAGGGCCATGTGTCAAATTTCTCTATGGAATGGTGGGCTTATTGCTTTCACCCGTGTTTTTTTTCTTTTCGCCTGCTCCTATAAAGATATTTATGGGGAAAATGTTAACATTTTCTGGATTGTGTTCAATAATTATGTCCTTCATTACAAGAGATTTGTTGGGGACATGTGGACCATCTGTAGATACCCAAGCAATTTTCTTATTCTGCTTATGACAGTTTTTCATCTTTCTAACAAGAGTTTCTCACGGGTAACTGATGCTCCAGACTTCAAGCCATTGGAAACATTATCCCATTTCCATCCGGACATAAGGTATATTGTATACTCTTTTTTTTTCTCAAATGTTGTCACTCGAGCATATCATCCTGAGCCTTCTATCCATTCCAGTTAAAATTCCTTGGAATACTGCTGTTGGGTGACAGAAACTGGGTGTAAATAATTGTTGATATTTTTTTAGACAAGACATCCGTTTCTAACTTCCCGGATTGTTAAATACTAACTTTTACAACCAAGTCTTCTACCGTTTTGAAGTCCATTTGATCTTGTCAGGATTAAGGGTTTGAAGTTGTTTTTTTTTTTTAAACTCGTAAAGGCTTTTCAGCAGGGGGAATAACAAAGCTATCATCCCTAAATCTGTCCAGCTCAACGCCTTGCCTACACGATTGCTTCATAAATCCTACACATGACAGCGCAGGGCGCTGGTGAATTTGTAACCAGCTGTTAATCAAGTACTCCATAAACACATCAACACAGGTAGGTGCAGTGCCATTATTAGCGTTATAGTAATCTCCATTTCCATCCTCGTATCGACAAGTATTATTCAGAGCTATTATTAACCCTTCAATAATACATTCTTTTGATATTCCTAGAGGTGATGGATGCTTTATGAGTATACTATTTATTGCGGAAATTCCCATTAAGTCCACACAAGGATGAACTGCAACGTCAAAGTCCGTAGAATTGTGGATCTGGGTAAAGGTGTTCTTAATTTATTTATCCTTTCAACTTTCTGAAGGAGCCCTTCTGAGTCAAGGATGTGGAAAGGGGAGATCATCTGCCGGATGGCTAATACAGAGCTGGATGAATTTTTCTAACTTTTGAGCGGGCGTACCTGTACCAGATAATAGAAGTCTTAGTGGATACGGTGATGGTTTGTGGGTTTTTAATCAAAGGTTTACGTTTAGCTCGGTGCGTGTAATTAATATCAGTAATGTATTAATTCCATCATTGAGAACCTTTTTTTTGTGCAATAATTGACAAACTTGACCACGGTATTCATGATGGTGCTAGTGTTATGATAATGAGTTCATAATGATCCTAATCTTCTAGTTCCTTTTTTAAATTGCTACATCATCATTTTGCAGGGATTTAATAACCGTAATCCCTGATTTATCTGCAGATCTGCAAGCACTATTGTGGGCCATGGGGAGTCTGCACAGTCAAAGCTGCCCTTTGATCAGGTGTTCATTGTCAGTTTTTTTTTCCGTATTTTCAGTGCCAAGAAAATCTTTTGTACACTGGTCAATAAATTGTTCTAAGTACTTGATACCCGAGGAGCTTTTTTAACAATTGGACAGTAAACCTACCAAGGCATTTTTTAAAAAAATTCATCCTATTCACTATTTTGTTACTATAAATTTGAAGAAAACGATGCCATCTAAGTCTTTCCGCCCATAAATGGGTACCGATAATTTGATCACTCCATGAAGAGGAGATTTGGGTGTCGGAATAACATTAATGATCTGACATTCTACAAATGGAAATCTGATCTTCGAGATCATGGCTTTCAACTAATATAACTGTCAAATTGCTTTAAATCCTATTCTGTAGGCATCCACTTAAATGTTATTTATTTTGTCAGTTCGATTCCGCCCTCCCTTCTATTTTTTCTATGATTACGTATCTTTGGAGATCTTATTTGTTTACAGTATCTCCAAAAATTGTCCTGCTTTTCCCACAGCCTTCGCAATAGGCCCTTTCTGATTAAGAATCCCAGTGAGATGAGTTGAGAGCTTCGGTCCCATCCAATGTTAATGTGTCACGGCTTCACAAAAGCCTCGTCGGAAACGTATCGCACAACTGAACCGCTGATCGATTTTTCACAGCCATTCCCTTAGGATGTCGGACGTCGGTGCCAACGCCACTACTGGCACTTCTGACTCTCGGGGATCCTGTGGTAGTGGCCATGGGAGAGTGGTCTACGTGTGAACACAAAAGTGAAATATTCACAACACATCATTCAATAAAACGACAGCAGGCCGACTATAATTGATTTACAGTACATCCCCCATAAGACAAGTTCGAAAAAAGGGCAGAAACGAAAAAAAAAAAAAACACGTACATACGCACGCACGCATGCACGCAAGCGCGCGCACATGCACGCACGCACGCACGCCACAAAATATACAAAGTAAACATCAAGAATGAATAATCATATAAATGAAACGAGGTTGCATTATTTTCCTTGAACTCCCAAAAGTGTAGACATTTAACAGAATTAAGTTGTCCTAGGTCAGGTCCTCCACAATAAGAGTTCTTCAGTTTACGTCTGTTACGGAGAACAGCCGAACTAGCTTTTCTGGAGACAAATCGCACTTGAACAGGGCGTGTCGAGTTGACTTCCCGTCCCTGTTCGATGAAAAATGTACACGACTCGATTGCCTGATTCACTGTTTTTTTTGGTCTTGATTCAAGTATGATTTCCTGTTCATTGTGTGCATCCCAAACACAGCTGAAAATGTTCTAAGGCTTGAGAAGCCCTGTCCAGTTTCGTGTATATGCAAAACGCCTAGTCAGTTCACTTCAAAATTTACATATGTTGTCTGTTTTCCATGTAGTTTACTCGGTCAGATGAATAATTCTCCCGCGAATATGAACAATGGGAACAAGACGGCACGACAGGCTGTGCTAAACCCATGGGCCTGTTGCCCAAAGAAAACAATTGATTTTCGCGACACGTAGGACACTCGAGTTCAGATATCGGAGCACTTAGCTGATTGCAGTCAGTCAGTGCCCACGAACGCTGAACACCGTTTGTGCCACTTGCAGCCTGTCATCGTTGTTCTCGGTTCCAAATCGTCGGTTTGGTTGCTGATGCTGAATTTTGTGGTTGTGGAGATGGTGGATGAAGATTGTCACGAGGAAGTGCCGGCTTCGTTATGATAGCTCGAATCGCGTGTCTTCACAAGTCGATTCACCTACTTGAGACATAGCTCGCTTCTTTGCAAAGAGCATCTGTCGCAGCATTCAGTTGCTTTTTTTCGTTTCCGAGTCGCATTGCTGCCAACAAACTTTGTTTTCCACGCTAAATTTCGCTGTAGGCATCGTAAAATTGAAAGATTGATCGGTTGACGTTCGTCGCTTGGCGCAGAAAGCTTGACCGACATTGACGGAAATTGTATGTGCGCATGCGCAACGAATGACTCTAGTATATGGCAGCCAATCAGTGATGAGTATCCGAAAACCGTTTGGAATCTGACGTCACTAGTTCCTTGCGCTGGAAGTTATGGTTACCTTATTCACTCTTGAAATGCGCTCATACGATTGATAGACTCCAGCTACAACTGGCTTCATCACCTAGCCAAGATTTTTCTGAACAGTTTGGTATGCGGCAATGTCTGTCCAGTTTCAGTTTTCACTCACGCTTACACACAATTAAAAAAGCATTTTTATTCACAAAAGTAGCCTTTATTTGGCAAAATAAACAAAACAGTGACTCTCACTCTTCAATGTTCAAAGGACACAAAAATGTGAAAAACCTACACGTTTTGGAGTGATTTTTGACCAAATATTCATGCCACCTCTGGCACAATGACGCGGTTGACAAACTTGCAAAGAATGCACAACTGAGTTGAACAGATTCGCTATCTCGCATCGATCTGAAACCCGAAGCTCAAACTTATGTTAAGTCCTCTGCAAGGGGATTGCCCGCATCGATAAACTCTTACAATCAGTCCATAAAATTAGTTTTTACTAATGCCATTGGTGGCCTGGTAAACGTTTACCATTACACATAGCCACTCGTTTTTCCACCCACGCGTGTTTTTTAAAAAACTGAATATTTTTCCGGGCATTTCGAGGATCTACCCCCTCGATAAAGCTTTATTTGTGATTTTGGGATTCATAAACTCTTTGCGGGCCCCACGAAATCTTTTCAAAATGTCCGTTGAGGGGAAAAATTTCTTTTTTTTTTTTTTTTTTAACAGAAAAATATTTTTAAAAAAATTTCAGCTTATTTTAAACTACACATTTTCATGATTATGTCTTTTCACGACCGACCCCTACTCCCCTCAATCGTCGGGTGGGAGTAAAGGATGACGACCCACACCTCCGCAAAACCACACAAAGTTTTTACAACAACAACCCCTTTTTTCACCCCAAAATAAACATTCCAACACACCCCCCCAGCACATCACAATAAACACTCCAACGCACACAACATCACAATCACATAAAGCCCCAAACCACACAACACACAATCCGATCAAGCACTCCAACGCACACACATCACAATCACAATAAACACCCCCGCACCCCAACACACGATTATAAATAAGATTTCCCCATACGACCACATGACACATTTACAGCATTCCACACAAAACAAATCCACCATTATAAAAATATTTCCCATTGACCCTTTTTAACCCCATGATGCGTGCACCCCCCGCCCCTTCGTCTCGGGGAGCACCCGTCGCATTTGGCTCCACCCGGGGTTGGTCTCGCAGGGAGTCGCTCAAAGCCGAAAACCCCGACTTCCAAGCGGCATGAAGAGGGGTTCCCGGGGGGGGGGGGGAACACTGTTACTGGGCCGGGACGGGGCCCGGGCCGGCCATCAAACGGGGGCGTCTCTACCCCCCTCGCCCCCCAAAGGGCGGGGCCCGACACGGTGCACCACCCGTCCGTGTCTAAACCAAACGTGGCCTCGACCAGTACGGGCCCATCCGATCGTGCTCCAGTGAACCCCCGGGAGGGGGGACTAGCGGGAAGTCGAGAGGAGGAAAGAAAAAGGGAAGGGAGAAGGGAAAGAAGGTACGGGAACCCGCCGCATACCTCTGACCATTCTTCAATCTTACCCTCCATGATGGCGGGGGGAAGTGAATTCAACGCACCAATAAACACATTGAATCAAGCTTCTCACACCATAAAAGACTGCTTAAAAAACGTTTAAAACAAATATAATTATCTTCACCCTTCTCTCACTCACGTTTAACGTTTTCCTTCCTTAAAAATAAATAAACCAGCGACCATCGCTTAAAAACTCCACCCACATTTGAAAATAAAAATTCAAGGCACAACTCACATTTTTAAACAATTCAAAAAACACAAACCCAAACCACGCATCCAATACAAATCAGCGCACGAAAGCCTGAACATAAAACCGCCTCCTTGCACACACAAACAACGTGCCAAAGGATAAAAGTCCGGGCGAATGTGACGGGGCGAGGGGAACCCACAAGTTCCAACCCTGAACACCGGGTTTCTCCCCCTTCCCCACCGACTACCGTCCCAACAACATAAACAGGAAAAAATTTGGAAAAAATTTTAAAATGGCCGGGTTAAAGAGAATTTTCCCCAAAAAAGGCCCACCAATATTTCCTCTTACATTCAAAAAAAAAAATTTGCGCAAAAGCGAAGACAAAACCGGGCTAAAACAACAAACCAAAACAAACAACCACGAAACTATGCCTACCACCCCCTGGTGACCCCGAAAGGCGGTAAAAGGGCTCTCTCACCCTCTGCCAGTCAAAGGGGACAGGGGCAAGATGCGAGACAGAAGAAAAAATTCCCTCTCCTACGGGCCGACTGCAGGAATTAAAAAGTACTGACTGTACCTCCATAAGAAAAGACCGGGACTGGAGCAGCCCCCCAAACATTTTCCCTCGAGAAGACAACCTCCGCAGCAATGGGGCCAACATCCATCTGCTCACAGAACATACTTCAAACTTAAAGAAACAAGCACTTGCGACGGGTAAAAAGACAGGCGAGAGGCCGATAGACAGAAGTTCAGAAAAGGTCCCGGGCCCACCCGTGAACTTGCGGGATAATACACGGGGGGTAATAAAGAGAAGAAACAAACCGAATTAGCTGAACCACCCCAAAGGGCAACGCACCACAACCCCCTAAGGACCTACAAACACAACACAACACAAAAAACAATAAGAAAACCCGCCCCCAAAGGGGCGAACGCGTAGGCCTGGGACAAACCGTGACAAACCCCCCTTCAAAAGCATCTGTTTCCTGGAACAGTGCCCTTTTAACCTTCGCATGTGCAACTTCACAACAAGGGGCCCGAACCCCAACTCTCTTGATCGAAGAGTACGAAAAATCCATACAAACTTTCCCCATAGAACACACCGGGGAAATACAAAACTACTTTAAAACAAAAAACTAACAACCCTTTTCCCAAAATAACAACCGAACCTTTTGATGATTCACACCTTAACCCACGAAGGACAACGTCACTACCCTGATCAGAGACCAAAAAGGGGAAAAAACCCGGTTAGGGAGTTCCCTCTGATGTTTTCCCAAATTCTAAGACGAGCTGGGCTAAATTCAATCCTATTAAAAACCCCTTTAATAGGGAAATGAACCAACTCGCATTCCACTGCCAACCAGGTCGAGAACTGACGGCCTGACCGTCCAACACTGAAGATGATATCGCCCCATACAAATTTCCCCTATTTCTTTTTGGGCACCCATGCGCGTCCAAATCTCCAAATTCACAAAAAGGGGGCTCGATACCAAGGGGGACACCTCTGTACGCTCCAATTCACCACACCGAATTAGCGGGCCGCATGGGATGAATTAAGGGGTCCCCCATAAACCCAACCTTCTGAATCCTCCCCAACCTGCACTGACCCAGGAACACCTTCAAGCGACCCTTAGGCGTTGTCCATGGCGACATCGCAACTGGGGCAACCCCAAACCCATTTTTCACCCCTGCCAAAAAGAAGTCTTTCTTACCGCCGAGAGTCCCTTGAGCCCATATGACCTCCAGGGGGAACGTGGCCTCCCGGGAAACAACCCTCTCAAGTTTTGGGGAACAAAAACTTTTGGGCCACACACCCCCTAGGGGAAAACCCAAAAGGGGATCCCCTTGGGGGAGTTTGAAGCTCCCCTTTGGGCTTTGGGGGCCACTGAGGGGGACGACCAAAATTTTGTCTAGCGGGACACCAATCCCCAAACGGATAATGCTACGGGTCGGCCCTTCCAGAACCACGCAAGACCTAAAAGGGCCCAAATTCCTTTCCTCTTCTTATTTTGGGCCTGTGGTGACCCCCCACACACCCTGTACGGAAAATCCTAACAGGGGCTGATTTCGTCCATCTGCGAATGATATTTTCCCATAAAAGGGGGAATAAAAGGGGTCGCTCCACCCGTTTCCAACTTCCCCACAAAGAGGGGGGAGAAGAAACGTACAAAGGGACTGGGGGAAAACCACCCCCAACCCCACACATCTAAACTGCGCCCCGCCGCCTTGGGGGAAACTAAATCCTATCCACAAGATGGATCTCCTAATCCCTTGGGGTTCCCAAAGAGAACCAACAAAAAAGAAACACTGGAAACCTAATCACCAAAGCTGGGAGGGAAACCCCACTTACCGGGGGCACGGGGGCGGAAAGGGACAACCCCAATACTACCACCCCACAACTTTCCTTGTCCGGGACGCCCCACAAAAAAAACAAAACCGGGGGCTGAAATCCCCGGAACCCTGCCTTTTTCACCCCACCACAGTTGTCGCCCCTTTATTCTACAAAAACCTGTGGAGGGCTTCCTTCCGTACGGGGGCGGCCCATAACCCTCGAGCTTCAGCAAACACCCACTGTGAATCGCAGCCGCAAATCCGGGGTTGGCTCGCCTATCCGATCCTAAACTCGGGGACACAGTTTTGACTGTTCAATAGATAATCCTCCACTCCAACTTTCATGACGCCGTACCCACGCTTCCACCTATCACCAAACCTGCCGAAGGCCATCATTATTCTTTTTCATGGGCCTAAACTTTCCCCCTGTAGTCCTGGGGAAGTGAAACGCTTTCCAAACCCAAATGCATTCTGCATAAGATGCACCTTTATTTTAATAGACAACTCCCTTGCAGCACCAATAAACCAGAAAAAAGTGCATACCCTTTTTTTCCTCAACAATTGGGAAACAACAACCTTGCGAAATGCCAAAACATATAATGTCCCACAGGGCAACTCTGGAACTTTAAAATTTTGGGGCCCTAACTCATCACCTGCCTGGTATTTTCCCCCGGTTTCGAACGGGGGGCCGCAAAAATTTTTCCATCCCCTCCCCCCCAACCTCCATCCTGTCAGCTTCCCTACGGGGGCTTCCGCCTGTCAGCCTCTTCCCTACGCCGACCTCCTTCTGCCCCTCTCCCACGCTGAGCCTCCGTCACACCTCCCCCACGCTGACACCTCCTCCCACCCGACCCCTTCCTTACAAGGCCTCCCCTTTGGCCCCTCTTTCTGCGCACATACCCCCCTATCAAATCTCCGTCGTCATCCCTCTCTCGCAACCCCTGTCTAGCGGCCTCCTCTCTACGCTCTTCCCCACGAAGACTTTCCTGCCACAACCTCTTCCTACTTCCCCCCCCCTCGCTGTCGCTCAAAAAACATCAGGCGGGAATATTCCTGGCGGGGTTTTACCCCTCCCGACACGGAGGATATCCATCACCCTCCCTTGGGTCTCGACTTTTCCCTAAGAAAACTTTTTGGGGGGATGCCCCTTACAGGGAACCGGGGAGGGAAAGGGTTTTGGTCCTGCACTCAACAGAACCCACAGTTGCTTCGCTAACTCTGACGCTTCCGCGGGAATCCAGTCGGGGGGTCGACAGGGAACCCCCCAGCGAAGAGGATAAAAAAACCACTGGGCTACCTGCACGCACTGAATAGTAGAAGTTACCTATCGAAGTACTGGACTAATAGAGGGGCTACGTAACATTTTGAATACCCTTCTTTTTCCGACCCCCCGTCGCCCAAAAACCACGCCGACCGCCATGACAACAAATCCCACTTTTTCCAAACACGGGAAAAAAAAATTCCACAAAAAAAAAAAAAAAAAACAAATATTTTTGGGGCTGTTAATTGTAGTTTGTTGCGTGTGTGCGGACAAGTTTCCCGGGTGCTCCCCCCCTGGGAAAAAACCCGGGTCTACAGCACGACAACATGCGGTGGGCTCCCGAAAAAAAACAAAACAAAAAATATTTCCGCTGCCCCCACTCTGGGAACACCGCCCTACGCCACAACAGTGCGGGGGGGCCGAAAAAAAAAACAAAAAAAAAAACTTTGCAACGGGGTCCGGGAAAAGGAAAAAAAAAACACTACCCGAACACCCCCCTGTACCAACAACCCGGAAGAAAAAAAAAAAAAAACCAAAATTGGGAAAAAACAAAACAGAATAAAACTGAGCGCAAAAAAGCAAGACTTACGGCCCTGCCTGCTGATACCCGCGGAAGGGGTCTGAAGCGGTCGACTCCTCCGGGCTCACCTCGACCCCCCCATCACCCGGAGTTCCCTCAGCCACAAAAAGACTCCCTTTTTTCTAGAGTCACCCCCCAACCACCCACGAACAAACACGACAAAAGACTAAACAATACAAAACAACAAAAATAAACAGAATCTGGAAACGAAAAGACACCAGACCCTTTACATCCCGACGAGCCCCCACAATTTCAGACCGACCCCGAGGCTCCCTACAGGGCGTCTAGGGGGGTGAAAAGGGTTCTGACCCACCGCTCCGCAAGAGACCACACAATAAAAATTACATACAACACCCCATTTAATTCACACCACAAAAAAAAACAAATTTCCCAAAAACCCCCCCAGCACATCACAATAAAGCCTCCAACGCACACAACATGCACAAAACACATCAAAACACTCCCCCGCCACAAAATCACAATCACGATCAACACTCCAACGCACACAACATGCACAATCACAATCAAGCACTCCCGCACCCCCCAAAATGCACGATTATAAATAAGTATTTTGCCATAAACCACATGACACACTTACAGCATTCCGCACATATGACAATACACCATTTAAAGAAATATTTCCAGATTACCCTTAAAACCATGGAGTGCGTCACCCCCTGCCCCTGCAGTCTCTGGGGCACCCTGTCGCACTGGGGGCTCCGACCGGGGTTTTCCGCAGGGGTCCTCCCAAAACCACACCCCGACTTCCCAACGGGCAGTGAAGAGCGTGTCCCGGGGGGGGGGGGCGTAGTGTTACGGAGGGCCGGACGGGGTCCAGCCGGGCCCCAAAACGGTGGGGGCTCTACCACCCTCGCCCCACCAAAAGGGGTGGGCCCGATCAGGGGTGCACCATCCCCTCCGTGGGCTCAACCCAAAAGTGGCCTCGACCTACGGGGACCATCCGGATCGGCTCCAGGGAACCCCCGGGGGGGGGGGGGACGTAGCTGGGAAAGTCAGAGGGGGGAAAGAAAAGGGAAAGGGGGGAAAAGGAAGGGTACTGGAAAACCCCCGTCATACCGCGACCATTGCTGCAATCTTAAGCCACTCCATGATGGCAGGGGGAAATTATTCAACCACACAATAAACACATTTAATCAAGCTTCTCACACACAGTAAAAAACGCATTAAATCAACAGGTTATAAAACAAAAATGAATTTTCTTCACCCCCTTTTCTCACCACGCTAACGTTTTCTTCCTTAAAAAAATCAACAGGACCATCGCTTAAAAACTGCCACCCTTTTCAAATAAAAATTTAATGGGCCCAAATGTCACATTTTTTTAAAACATTTCAAAAAAACACAAACCCAACCACGCTCCGAAAGACAAACAGCCACCACGCTCGTGAACAAAAAACCCTCCCTTCACCAACAAACAGCGGGGGCCGAAGGGAAAAAGTCCGGGAATGGACAGGGCGGGGCGAGCGAGACCCACAAATTTTCCCAACCCCGAATCACCAGGTTCTCCCTTCCCCACCGACTACCCATCACCAACCTAAACAAAAAGAAATTTGGAAATAATTTTGAAGGGGCCCGTTAAAGAAGGGAATTTAACCAAAAAAAGGTTCAAAACAATATTCTTTACAATTTTGAAAACAAAAGAAAATTTCGCAAAAGCGAAGACTAAGCCGGCTAACAACAACAAACCAAAACAAACAGACCACGAAACTGATGCCTACCAGCTACCCGTGGGTGACCCCGAAGAGGCGGGTCAAAGACTCTCTCTACCCTCTGTCCAGTCGAGAGGACAGAGGCGAAGATGCGGAGACAGAAGAAATGATGTCCCTCTCCTACAGCCGACTGCAGGAATTGAAAGTACTGACTGTACTCTCGACGATAAGGTAAAGAACCAGGACTGGAGCAGGCGCCCCCAGAGACATCTTCCGCTCGAGTGAAGAGCTAACCTCCGTCAGCAATGGCGGCCAACATGCCATGCTGCGTCACAGAGTGAGCATACTTCAAACTAAAAGAAACGAAGCACGTGCGACAGGTAAAAAGACAGGCGAGAGGCCGATAGACAGAAAGTTCGAGAGAAAGGTACCGGCCACCCGTGAACTTGCAGGATGAATAGCACGGGCGGTGGAATTAGAGAGAGAGAGAGAGAAAGCAAACCGAAGTTGAGCTGAACCACACCAAGGTGCAACTGCACCACAAGCCACCCTAAGGGACGGCTACACGACAACAGCAACGACAATAAACAAATAAGTAATTCCGCCACCCTAGGTGGGTCGAACGTCGTAGGCCTCGTGACAAACTCGTGACATCTGTGTTTACATTATTTCATTTCATTTTGTTTTATTTCATTTGTGCAACATCTATGCAGACAATTGATTTCGATGACAAGCAACAGCTTACTGCCGACAGGTCTGTAAGCAACATGGATGTAATTGTTTTAGCGCGTCTTGTAGTAAGACTGTCAGTCTCTGCCAACTCTTTGAGTAGAGCTAAACATTTTGAGCAAACGATTACTTACTCTTCATGATTTTAAAAACGGGATATAAGAATAAAAAAACCTCGATGTCTTGCATATAAGAAGTTAAATTATAAGTGCTTAAGATCCCTGGGACAGAGAGAGGAGTATGACGCACGCACGCACGCACGCACGCACCCCCACACACACAGCCTGCGTGCATAAAAGAGAAGAGGGTGGGTGGGTGGGGTGGGAGAGAAATCAACCCACAGACTGAATGTTGACACCCGAACCCAATCGATGAAAGCATGGGGTGTAATGCGTCCCTCGCTCTTCGTGATATCCCAGTCCATCCTCGCCACCCTTCATCCATCCTACATACCCGTGCTAACCCCTCCCTTCCCCTCCTCTCTCCTCTTTCACTCTTCTCTCCCCCCCCCCCCCCCTTTATAGGTCCTGCTTTTGCCTGAAAATATTAATATTGCCCAGATTACAAGTTGATCCCTCTCCGCTTTGAGCAGTCTGGTAAGGTAGTTGGGTTTTTGTGCATGTCCGTTCGTCTGTCTCACCTTTCTGCATGTCAAGCATCTCTCTCTCTCTCCCTCCTCCCCCCCCCCCCCCCCACCCCCCCGTGGCCTTTTGTTTTTGTAGTTAATAAATGTATGTAAATGACGATATGTGAAAACTTGTCCAAGTATGAAGCTGATTTCCCGAGTCAGAAGATTGAGTTTTATTCAACATGTGTAGCAGATTCCGCAAGGCATTTATGTACTATGTTGGTGTTGGTGTTACACTTACCTAGCTGTTTTAAAACAAACTGCTGCAATTTTCCTTCAAAAGGGGCTGTGGCCTGTCTCTCAATCTGTATTCAGCAACAAACTGCAAAACATGTGAACGATTTTGGACATGTGTGTGTGTGTTGGGGGGAAGAGAGAGAGAGAGAGAGAGAGAGAGAGAGAGAGAGAGAGAGAGAGAGAGAGAGAGAGAGAGAGTTCATTTTCTGGGGCACATATCTTACGTATTTACTCATTTATTCATTCATGCATTCATTTCATTTTGTTAAATTGTTTTTCTTTCCTTTCTTTCCTTGTTACCGTCTTACAAAATATAAACACGTACCGGTTACGAGTCGACCGAATGTTCTCGTCCTTTAGCAGATTTAGGGTAATTTTGCCGATGTTGAGATCAGTTTCCTTGGTTTCTTCAAGTGTGCGAACTCGTGCATTACCAGAGGGGAATACCCCGAGTCGTGTACTGAAGGAGGGAGAGTTACTGGGAAGTGGTTCGCATGTCCAGGGGGGTAGTCTTGGGCGAGGAAGGCATCCACTCCACCACTGGCCATCCATCCACTGGTTCTCCAGTGGGCCTGAAGGGAAGTGATCGTGGCAGGCGACCGTCACGGTTCGGTGACCGTCGGCCTGCAGGCAGGGCACAGTGACCATTAATAGCCGTTCTTGTACTGAGGGATGAACACGTTCGGGAAAGTTTCGGCCAACTGAGTGGTTTGCACCTTGTCTATAGTGTAGTAAACACTCGAAGCATCAGTCCTGGTTTGTGGAGAAGTCCAGGCCGTTAGTACAATGGGTAGCTTCAGGGAATCAAACATGAATAGAAATGGATGTTATGCAGTAATCGCATGGTACCCCGACTCGTGTTCATGGGCAGAGGTGCGCGAGTGATTCCATTGGTGGAATCAAAATAACTCGGATCTATTGGTGTAAATTGTATGTGTATACCAGTGATTGTATTGGTTGAAACGGTTTCACTCAGGTTCTCTTTGGTTGAGAATGGATATAAGATGCCCTGAAAACCAGGAAATGTGTGACTCGCTGAGGGAAAGTGAACTTATCCGATCTTGCTGAGGGCTCAAGAAAATAACAGCAAACAGCAGAGGTTTGCTGTCGACTCGGAAGACGACGGTAGAAAATTGTCTCCTGGGTGGGGACGTAAGACAGTGGAGGTCGCTGTAGCCTCGGAGCTGACGACGTTAGAGTATTGTCTCCTGTGTGGGGACGGTAGACAGCAAGACATATCACTCTGTTGGGGCATAAGCAGGGACCTGTCGGGCAATGGTGGGGTGTTTGCAGCAAGAGGGGACCTGTGGGAGAGGCCGATAGGAGTCCTTTCTGTGGAGAGGGCGAAGTGCAGTGGAGTCCGGGAGACTCGTCTGAGGGTGCACCGCGAGTTACGTTGCCAGTGTCCCCCAACTGGGATTTGGCCAATTGGGAGGACACAACAGTGTGGCAGCTTCAGTGACCGTAGTTGCACTGACTGAGAGAACTGACTGACGGACTGATCAACCAAGGAGCTTCCTGGAAACAAAAGATTGTAAGCAGTCCTCCAAGAAAATGAAGCAAAAGGGTTATTGGAAAGAACGCACACACACATGCAGACATCGGTAATCACGCACATTTACACTTTTAAAAGCAATCACAAATATTCAAACTTTGATTCCAAATCAAATTGCGCAAATATACACTTTCAACTTGTCAAAAGCCTCATACTTAACCACTACCATTTATCCAGTAACTATCGTATACATTCACACGACTACTTGTCCAGTGTACGTATTTATATCTACTTACCTTTAATGCCTCTGTCGCCGCCGTCTCTCGGATTACAGTCGCAACAAGTAGCCTGGTGTTCAATAGTCTGTCGATACATATCAATCGGGACTTTCCCTGGTACGTGAGGACCGTCTCACTGGAGTGTTTACGAACACAGAAAACACTCGCTTAGTTACCCCCCCCCCCCCCCATAGGTCTTGCAGCTACCTATGATGTAAATGAACAATGACTCATTCAAACAACTGGCTCAAACAATCCATTGTCATTCAAGTCTCCCTGCCCAAGTGGATATGTCAATATGAATAAACAAGCAAACCATCCAACTATCAAAGCACACAACACAACAGCCCAGAAGACGGCATAGGGTGGCCCGAAGTTTTACTCGTGGCCGCAATGTCAACACCTATAATGGAATGTCAGGAATGAGACATCCTGGCTGAAAAAGTTTCCTACGTCGGAATTTGATACTTCTTTGAATATGTATTTTCAGCAATATAAAATTTACCGCAGGTTTGTTCCGAGAGAATGTGCGATGTATTTCGTTTCTTATTCTGATAAACATACACAATTCTTTATGCCTACTATATGTAGGCATGTGATAGCCCAGATCTGACATCGTTTAGTCGACTGGAGTAAAAATAAGATGAAGCTAGAAGGGTGTTCCACGTAAAGTCAGATGCTGTATCCCCGCTTATTTTTGCCAGGAGCATGTATGAAGAATAAAACGACTAAAACAATTACTCCTTCCCCCCCCCCCTTTTTCTTTTTTAAATATAGCAGTGATTATATAAAATGTCAACGTATATTGTAATCTCCATGAAACATACTGTTGTAGGTAATTATGAAATCTTGAACAGTAATCGGTGTGTATTATCATAGGACCATGAATTGCGTATCATGCTGAGAGGATCCGATGCCCATTGTTTAGCTGAAATCCACACTACAATTTCAAAAGGTGACCAGGTTCATCGTTGCGCCACTCTTTCATTCTGCAGAGTTGGATAAATTTTACGTATACATACAGATTTCTGCTATACTCTACCGTTCTATCCGGAGATCTAGAAATGTTCAACTTTTAAGCTTTAGTGGAGTGGGAGCAGAAGTTAAAATGCCCAGTAAACTGGATAGGAATTCTCAAGAAATACAAATCATAAATGAAGGTACAATGGTTTGGAAAAAAAAAAACGCGATCAAATTTTAACATTTAGTGAGAAACAAAACTGTCATGCTTCCAGGAGTTGTGCCACACATGCACGCACCACCGCCAAAGCAAACTCCGCAAACGCGCGCAATCACTTTCACCCAAGGCGCGTCAAATACACAACACCGAAAAGTTTTTTCCCCTCCACCTGCTCGTACGGGAGAACAAATATTAGTACATACATTCTCAAATTAACTTGACCACACCTCCCTCCAATGGGGAG